>JAHXJK010000009.1:0-161890 GCA_019395245.1 Botrytis pseudocinerea | reverse complement strand
ATTTTCAATCATGCCTCACCTCACATTATGATATCATGCTAGAGGATGTGCATGCTTCCAAAATTTCCTCAATTTTCAGCACGCGGTAAATGCTCTATTTTTAATCTGGCTATAAAGCAGACAAGAATCAGGGTAGAAACAAGACGCGGATGGGAACTAGCATAGGCCTTTAGGTATCACATGAGAATAATAAAGGAGGGGGTTCCACCATAGAGATTCTGGGAGCAAAATTTCATGTTAATGTATGATATACCAGGTCTATGTATACTAGTATGACCCTCTCCTTATTGAGGGAGATCTCCTGAAATAGCAGAAAAGTCAAGTTGAGGTGAGCAAAGGCCACTTCTCAGGCTAAGCAACACCACCGCCTAAGCTCCCTTCTGCAAGACAAGCCACCCCTCCCTGAGCCCAAACACATCCCAAATAAGACAATCGCATACAACTACCAATGCATTACTCAGGACTTGAGAGCATGTCAATAATGTTGACCATCGGAAGAGGGGATGAAAGCAAGCTGTTTGACTATACTTCTGTGAATCTTCACGATTACCTGTCCCAATTCATAAATGGTCTCGCAGATAGATAGAGGGAAATCGACCTTCAGTTTTGCAGCTCATAGCATTGAGTAACTTTACGGACTACGATAGATAATTATAGTGAAGATCAATTTATACAATGTTCAGCAAGATGAAGCCTACATTAAAGGAGGTCTACATGAAATAATTAGCACGTACAGATCTGATCAGCCCCCAATGATACCTTCTGTGATAGGAAGTGGGTAATATTTACTTTTCGTGAAGTGTATATCATATGCAAAATTTTCTGCATACCTAATGTACCTAATGTACAAATGGATCTTCCTGTCTTCCGGCATGTCAGTGTGATTGAGATCCTGCACGAAAATTTTGACTTGGAATAGATTAACAAGATACCACCAGACTTACCACGGCGAATCGGGATATGTGTACGAATCTTATTCGCCGCACCATCCTATCATTGGGTTCAATTGGGGTTCTCATCAATGTACGCCACACAGAAGTATGCAGCTTCCAATACCACTCAGATGATACTGCGATCAATCTTAATGTAAGAGGTTCTTTTTTCGGTCAGGAGCCTCTTGTATATGCCCGGTGAGAGACAAAGGGGTTTTGAGGATGAAAAATTTGTCCGTGCAGCAAGCGAGGAACTTCAATTTATGAAAGTCTACAAAAGCCTCAAAGCCTATCGGTTTCAGATTCAGCGCGGTTCGCTTAAAACGATTCTTCACGTAGACTAGAGCTTGATTATGTCAGAATCAGAGATTGGATCAAATAGATCTGATATAAAGGGAGTTCCGATATAAGTAGTAATGATGTAAGCTTGTTTATTGATATTTAACATGATAGATTACTCTTATACTCCTCAAACATTACTTAGTTACTCTAATATTTAAAATCACAGTAATTATACTCTCATACCTCTTAGATTATAGCCTGTCAACTACAGAAGCTATATCATCGAATCCATTTCAAAAGTATAGGTTATAATCTACAATAACTAGAACCAAGAAAGTTCAAAAAGTTTCAGGGGAAAAAACACTCTAATTACAGAATCTACTCTCCTTTTACACATTCTAGTGATTCAAAACACAGTCCGTTATAAATTCTGTTATAGAATTTGAAGAGCAAAAGAGTAAACTGCTTCTGAGGGGTATGAGAGCCATGTGCTGCATTTAATGATATTCAGATTCTATACTCAATGTTCTGTGATAATAATCAACCCAAACTTCAAGTTTTGAGACTTCGAATCTCAGTCCACGATCTGAGTCAAATGCTACTCCAAGTCTCGACTGATCATTCAATGATATTTACAACCAACCCTAGTCAATGTTCAGCTCGCTCATGGCTTGCATTGCATTTAGGAGCCAATGACAAAAATGTAATGTCACAAATGTACAAAATTACTCAGAAGGTAACTGTCACCAGATCTTATCAAGATGGGGAAAGATCTTGGTCATATGTAAATCTATACAAGGAGCCCAGTCCTCCTCTTCCATAACGAAATCAGATCAATATTCTCATCATCATTTCAAACCACAAGAAAGCCTTCAAAAACTTCTTGAAGAAGTTACCTCAGTACATTTATCGTCAAAACACCCCCCTAACAACAGAATGGCTAATCAGACCCGCGACTACGGAGACCTTAGGGTCAACCTCACCACAGAATTCACATTCGTCTGGGATAATCGAAGCTTCGGCTCTACTATAGGATACACCTTTTGGCACCCCAATCCACGAGGCAACCTCTACCCAATGGGTTCGATTTGTCTTAGCGATCGCAACAACCAAGGTGAAACGAATTTCCGAGCTGCGCTCCTTGTTGGCTCCAATCCAAATACACCTGGAGGTAGTAGTGCTGTTGCAAGAGCTGTTAACTGGACTAGAATTTGGGGCTATGGTGGAGGTCACGGAAGTGTTGAAGCGATTCTCTGGCGGCCGTAAGTTATGCTCCAAAATCCAATCCAATCTATCTTTCTTCCATGGAATCCCTTGTGTCGAAAGAAAGATATGTAATTCGAACTGCATCTCTTTGATACATGTATTAATGATACTGATTGGTGTTTCTAAAGCGTTGCCCCACTTGGCTACGTCTCAATGGGGGATGTGATGGTCTACTGCCTTAACAGTCCCAGTACTAACAGTCTAGTATGGTGCTTACGTGCCGACCTAGTTGGGAACGGCACATATCTTAAAGATCGATTATAAACTGGCAGTGGTGGTGATTATGGGCAAGGTCTTTCCATCTGAGGTATTCTTCTCAGCAACAATGGTGTTGATGGGAGTGAAAACATACCCATCCTTGCCGACACATTCCGCGGTATCTTAACACCCAATTATACCCCTACCAAGCCCAACACTGGATGAAGCGTCGTTCTTCAACTGAGAATTCCAAACACCTTCAGAGAATTCACTCAGGGAGTTCCAAAAGTTACTCCTAGTACCATTCCCAATACCGGAAAGCGCTATGATGTGGTCGAGAATGCTAGCGTATGTCTCCCACTTGCTTCTACCGGGTTGATGACTCCCGTTAAATTGATGGGGTTTCAAACCCGTTAGTTGAAATCATTAGGGCAACTAGCTGGTATGCAGAGGGCGTTTGGGAAAATGATGGCACTGGGACCTTTAGTCGCGAAAAGAAAATCAAATACGGGATGAGTCGGACACAGACTGAAGAGATGACGCATAGCGCGGGTATCGAGATCAGTGCTTCGCATGGATTCAAACTTGTCGAAGTCAATGTGACGCTGAGTTACCAATTCACGTCCTCAAATTCTAGCTCGTTGGCCGATTTCACAGGGACAGAAGTGACGGAAAGATTTGAGGTTCCAGCAAAGAGTGTGACAGTTTTGTCTACCAAGCATTTATTCTTGAAGGGTAAACGCATGGATGGAAGTACAGTGGTCTCCCAAGCAGAAGTTATCGCAAATGAAGGTTTGCATTTTGGAGGCTGTCCTCTGCCTTGAGTAATTCTACAGAACTCATGTGGAAAGGAGAGCTTTGCGCGATCAACTTCTCCACTCAATATGATGGTTTCTTTTGGTTTCTTTCATCTCAAGGCCTTTGAAGCTTCTTCTTGTTCTTCTTCTTCTTTCCAAAACTTCCACCAAGAAAAATACAAAGTTCTCCATTCTGGCAACCGAAAATTGATTCAACATCAGCGTGCCTTCATGAGTTAGCGTTATCTTTTTGTCTTCTCTCAATCAAACTTTCAATAGTTATCCTCGCTGAAAATCAAATCAATACTTATCATTATCATTCTGAGCCTAATCTTGTCTAACTTTGCAATTGCCCTCCCAAGTATCCAAACCATTGACCCCTCCCTTCTAATACATCGCTTCATGTCATACACCCCCCTCTCCTACCTTCATTATCTTCAAGTATCTTATCCTTCAGCCACTTTCTCATAATACAGATCCTCTCTACTCTTCAGCCCTACTACCCACCCATCGATTCCTATGTTATCAATCCAATCGCCGCCCCCTTCACGAGAGTAAAATGAATTCGTGCATTTGAATTCAGTCCAAACAGTGGGTTGTCGTTTGGTGTCCATTCACAACGATGGTTTCATGATAGCTTGGCTAGAGTAAATAAAATAAATGCACTTATATATTTAGCCTCAGGTTGAAAACGACTCCCGCTATGGTATCTGATAAACAATAAACTGGATCCAAACGAATGAGTCCCCACGAGCCTAACCAACTCCGACCGAATTCAGTCCCTCAAATTTTATCACCTAAGACACCGAAACACCAATCCCGATTTATACCATGCTCCTTCAGCTTCTCTCATGCCAATTCATCCTCATCTCCTGCATCATCAACCTCCTCCCCACTCCCCTCAATACTTTCCATCAAGCTCTCCTCCCCACTAACTCCACTGACATCGCTAACCGCATATCCATACCCCTCCACAAACCCCTCTTCCCTTACACACTTCTCCAAACTCAATCCCTCTTTCTCTATCCACTTGCGGATTTTTTCTTTATCTACTTTGACTTTATATTTCTTCCCCGATTTCTCTCTGTTTGAGCTACCGACTTTTTCAAGTACGCCCATTGATCTAAGAACCCCAAGAACATCGTCTACCGCTATCCATGTGCCTTTACTAATAGCTTCCACAGTAGTTGCTCCGCAGGTGTCTTCCATAGGCGGTGTTACGGGCAACTTTGGCGCTGATTTTGTTGCTTTTGGTGTTAATTTGGGTGCTGGTGCTGGGATTTCCTTCGGCTGCGAGGAAGATTGAGAAAGAGATTGAGGTTGCATGCCTACACCCTTCATACCCTTCCTCCAACCCTTTCCCATTCCCTTCCCCGATGGCTTCTTCGCCGGTGGTTTCTTTTCCACTTTAATCACCTCAACATCAAGCCCCTCTTCCTCCTCCACCACCACCTCCTCTCCCATCAAAGTATCCACACCAACCTCACATTCTAACAGCCATCTCGCTACCTCTGCCCCCCAGAATCTTCCATAACCTTTCTTTCCCAACTCACTAATTGGTTTTTCTGGTCCTCCAAGTAGCCCTTCTCTCCTACTGATTTCGTAACTTGTGCCTATTAAGATACTCCCCAGTCCTTTCTTTTGCCATGGAGGAAAAACAAGAATGCAAGCTAGATTATTATTATCCCATGACATCTTTTCCTTCGAGAAGAATCCTACGATTTGTTGTTCTTTCGTACTGGGATTGGTGTGGACGAGAAGGAAATAATTGAACGACTGCACATCGTAGAGAACTGATTTATTGTCCAGGAAGAGTTTGGCGAAGAGGGATAGGGACTGTGAAAATGTCTTTGTGGCGATATTAGTACGAATTTCTCGAGTGGTGTTGGTATAGAAGTGCAATCAGAACAGCCAGGAGGAAAAGAAGAAAACTTACACCCTCAACCTCCCCATCTACCTCCCAAACACTCCATTCCCCATTCTCATCATGTTCATAAACACAATTTCCGGGCACTCTTCCTTTACGCTCACAGCATTCTCTATGTTTCGCCATTTCTCCCCCATGGACTGTATATCCAAAGCACCAATTGCAGACAAATAATCTATCAACCTGCAAACCCTTTGGTCCTCTCGAATCTCTCTCTCCCCCTTTCCCACTCTTCCCACTCTTGCCACTCTTTCCACTTTTTCCACTCTTAGTGCTTTTCCCACTTCCTTGACTAACACTCTGAGAATGATTTTCTATCATTCCATTTCCGATGACATCGCGGGTATAAAAACTGGAATACCAACTCTTGAAGCATAAATCTCCAAAAACGACTTCGTCGATATTCCTTTCCCTTTGTTCATCCTTTTCTTCATCATTCTCTTTCTCATTCTTCGCCGTCTCCGTCTCTGTACCAGTACTTCCAGCCCTATTATTTTCTAAGGGGGAACTTCTTCCAATATCACCCTCGACCGAATTCACATTGTGCTCATTATCGCCTGCTTCAGCAGGCGGCGATGGCAGTGAATTCTCCATGCTGACTGTAACATCTCTTTCCCTAGTTCTTTCCCTTGGTGTTTCTCTACCTCCGGTTCCGGTAACAGTAGCCGAGCCGTTTACACGATTTGTTGTGCTGATTCTTCTTCGTTTGGGTGTGTTTATATGCTCTTGATCTTGGGTAGAGCTCATTGGACCAATTATTGTTCCATTTGTTCCATTCGCCAAGTTTCCACCATTCACAGTATTCCTAACCTCATCTCCCTCTCCCTCTTCCTCTTCCTCTTTCTCGACCTCACGCGTGCGTTTCTTTCCTTGCGGATGCGGACTTCTCGTAATACCAAATTCCGCCAATCCCCTCTGTCTTTTCTCTCCGGAACCAATACTTGTTCTCCCACCAGTACTTGTCCTCCCCCCACTAACTCTCCTACTACCATCAACCTCAACACCATCCATATCAACCATCATTGTAGTAGTAGTTGTCGTCGTAGTTCGTACCGTGATTGTACTTGGTGAACCATTTGTATTTGTATTTGCATTTGCGCTCGGGTCTGCATTTACATTTGTATTAGAATGCGGATCGCGTGAGCTTGCTCTATGCGAGCGTTTTCGGAGGGTTCGTGGTGGCATCGTATCGCACTTTCTCCGATGTGTGGTTGAAATTGGGAGTTAACAGCTCGGAAGCCCCTGCTGACAAGATCAAACTGTGAAATCCACCACACTCAAAATTGTTAATTGATTTCAGAATTTCGAGGTTGAGATGTAACTGGATTACGACCTTGATAGTATATCGTAATAGTATAGAACAACTCCCGCTGTGATTGGGTTGAAATGTCGTCGCTATTGCCGTCTTTGCAATGGATTGAATCACAGTTCTTCTTGTGGTATAATTTGGTATGCTGCTTGTTATCCCCAACAGATTTATTGTCGTGAATCTCAGATGATTAAACGTATCTGCAGTTCGAATCAGGACCGTCAATTAGCATGCGCTGTGTCAATATTTGCTCGTTTTGTTCGTGACGAGGTAGAATTGTATTCGTAGACTCTGAAGCTTGTAATGTAATGTTCCAGCTCTTGATCACAGCTGCCACTTATATAGATATTTATTGGGAGAAAATTAAAGTTTGAACCTTTTTTCTGCTGCCGTATCATGTTCTAGCGGTACTAATAAAATGCCCTCTTCATCTTCCTTCGTGCAGAATTCCCCTTACTATAATAAGTGAATTATGCAATTTATAAAATTTCCTCGATTCATTGATCGCGTCGAAGTTGCTTTGAGCATGTTTACATCACCGCACCGCGACAAGGCTATTGTATCCACAAGGCTCTCCACCAGATGCTGCAAGGCTACCATATATATTTTATCCACGCACATCCGCATCCACATCATCCATACACCTTGTCCAAAGCTCTGCGTATCACCGTGCAATAGTTGTTAAAACACATTACACACACATCATCGTCATCACTGTAACCACAACTTAGAAATAGGAGCTCCCTCCCAAAATGTGTATCGCATCAAAAAGATTGTCATTGTACAGAGATAACACTTCTAATCATTAACCCCCGGCCAGCATCTGCATAGATATTGTACGTCCAAATGCGTTGCCTTGCGTGCAAATAAAGTTCAGTTAAAGTGTGGAAAGTAAAAAAAACTAATGTAGCAGTGGAATTTCCTTCATTTCATGGTCCAATCTCCAACCTTCCGCCATCTGTATGTCGTAGGTTGTAATTTTCTCAACTCTTAGAAAGAAATCCCAGATTGGGAACGAGGTAATAGTAGCAAAACAGGTTCTGGTAGAAGTGTATGAAGTGCCACCAAACCAATTCTCTCCCTTCCCTTCACCATCTCATGCTACAAGTTGCATTCGCATTCGGGTTTGTGTACATCTTCAAAAGGCTTCCATTTCACTCCTCAATTCTCATCTTACATGCCTTCGAAGTCTCCGCTAAGGTCATCTTCATCCAAATCACCATCTTGAATCTCCTTTGCCATTTCGCGTTCGCGTTCTCTTGCTTCTTGAGCATTCTTGAGTTCCAATCGATGTTGATTCATTGGGAATCTCATAGCCTGTGGTTATACGAATTAGTATGTAAAATTCGCGACAGTATGATAAGAGAAGAGAACATACCTTAACACTCTCATCATGAAGAGCAAGACAAGCACGAATACGATCATGGAATGCTTCACCAGGCTCCCTAGTAGCATAAACATCTCCAACTTCCTTACTCTTCATGAATCCCTTCTCACGATCCAAAGTTGCCTCAATGACACCATCACGAATTGCTTTTGCAACGATATACTCCGCAGATTCCTCGCTGTTAAGCTTCAGGCGTATGCAGATATCTCGAAGAGAGATCCTTGAGTAGGACAAGGACATCATTCGAATACCAGTTTTAATGACGTTTTGTCGTAAACGAAGGATCAAGGTATAAGTGCCATCACGTCTGAAAGTCTCTGCATGTTGAGTAATCACAGCCTCGAATTCTGCAATCAAACCTACTCGAACTGCTTGAACGAGGTTAAGATAGGGTTGTAAAGCACGCTCGAGACTAGCAATTCTGAATGTTGCACGGTCAGGAATATCTCCCATCAACAACTCAACCACAAGAAGTAACTTCGTCGCAGTTTGTGAGAATCCTGCAGCACTCGGACTTGAAGGGGCTTTGCGAGTTGCGGCTGTCAAATGTTCATGAGCCTCAGTGTATCTCAATTGAATGGCCCTGATTCGTCCCAAGTAGTATAAATATCTTGCAACTTGGTTGTTCGAGGCGCTTTCAGGGAATTTAGTATGCGAGATGAGAAGATCAGCTTGAGTGATATGTGAGGTTGATAGATAATTTCGTAGAAGAAGTACGATAACAGTTGACTGAGTGTCGATGTCTTTGCGGAGAACAGCAGTCCGTAAGCCAGAAAGAAGGGCTGGTCGAATAGCAACAATTGGGGAAGCTGGAGAAGGTGGAAGTGGTGCCAATTGTTCAGCGAACAAAGACCAGTAGAAGTACACGCGAGCGGAGAGAGAATCCAGAGTTCGGCGGTTGAGTCCATGAATGACTGTTGTGACATGCTTGGAAAGTGTGAAGCCCTTCTCATTCATCTTATTATCGAGGAAGAAGATTTGTACGAGAATGCTTAGGAAAATATCAATCTCTGGAATGATTTCTTTCGGTTCCTTCTTCCCGTTTTTGGCAGATTTTGAATCAGAATCAATTTCCATCTCACTTGGTGATGCCTTGTTAAATGTGGCATTCTCTCTGTCGATACCAATGAGTAAAGCCTTTGCTTGTTGGGTTGCTGTAGGGTAAGTTTCTGTAATAACTTGCGCCAGAATATCAGCTGTAAGATGTTTTCGAATAGAGGAAATAGATCTGAGGGCTCGGAGTGTGTATCTAGCATCAAACAAAGCAACAGCTTTCTCTAATAATGGGAAATTGCTCTTGATATCTAATAAAAGGAGTAAAATGTTAGTTCTTGTTGGTGGATAGAAACTTATATATGTTGGGTGATTGCTTGACTTACCTGCAACAGCCTTGGTCACCGGATCAACCTTCTCAACACCTGCGCCCTCTTCGCCCTCCGCGGAGCCATCCATAGCTACATCTCCATCACCGTCTTTCGGAGGAGGAGCTGATAATTTCGAATTCTTTGAAGGTGGTACGACGACTGTCATCTCCTCCTCGCCTTCCTTGGTCCTCTTTCCCTTTTCACCTTTCAATGAGCTCTTTGCATCATCCTTCTTTGTGCCGTTGATACCATTCTCGACTGGATCGGTGCCCTTCTTGTATGGTGTTTTGCCAGGCATAACTGCGAAATAAAGAGTATATTCGAAAGTTGACGTCGCCCTCTCTAAACCTAGACTGGTGGGTGGTAGAGCTAAGATACCTTTCTTCAAGTCGCGTTGGATATATTCGAAAGTAGTATAATCGGTCTCTTATTCACAGAATATCTCTCTGCGAGTATAAAGTATTGAAGGAGCTTGAAAGAGTTATTGATTAAAAAGGGTGTTATGTAGTTGAGTTGTCAAAGGTTGTTGTAGCTGTCGTTCACATCTTGGATTACCTTTACAACATCAAAGCTCAAGATAATTACGGCTAGATTTAGCGACCTTTGGTGCTGTTTTAACGCGAGTCATCGGGTGCCTGGGGAGCTGGGCGACTGCAAGCTGGCGAAGGAACCTGCAAGCCAGCTAATGTGGAACACCGAAAAAATGGCTTTTTAAGCAGGATGCATCATTGAAGAAATGCAATAAGTCAGAACGTACATATTACCTGCCAATTCTTCTTCATGAAACCTTCACAATAATTTCAACGACTAATCCACCCCATCCTGATATCAAACCAAGGTCCTAATCTCGTATCAGCCGCTGGCCTAAAGCACGAGATCATATCTGAATCACGTGTCGTCACTCGGGTCCTTGACGAGACGAGGCTGGCTTGGGAACGAATGAGGAGCCAATTTTACATGTGAATGAACAGAACAGTACATTGGTGTACTGATTCTATAAAAACTCCCACCAGGATAGATTGGTACTCGGTAGGCAGAGATGGAGAAAGTAACAGTAGCTCCTATTTAGAAGCCATTACAATAAGATTTAGTCTAAAATTCTGCAATCTACGCCAGTGGTAAAGAACGGCGATGGACACGTTATCTAACGTCACATCACCATCATGCACACCACATCATAGTGAACATGTATCAAGATTAATGGAGTGTTATGGTATTTAGGTAGTACCTTTGTACCTGTCTTTGAAGTCCGACACATACCCAGAGAGAATACAGATGATGCTTTCATAACATCATGATACCACTCCTCCAACGCCAGCGACAGTCCATGCCATATACACATCAATTTAAGATGAAATAGCCCAACACCAATTATCATCCATCCCATGCCCTCATAGTGTAGTGTCCCCTAAGAAATTTATCCCGATTCATATCCATAATTATCATATTCCTTTTCGTCAATTTGAATAACCATTGCGAAGTGATGTAGACATATCGTACATCCTGGATCGATTCAAAACAACGCCTCCTGAAATCATGGACAATACTTTTAATCACTACCCTTTCCACCCGTGACCTTCGCAGCTTGAACGGCGCTCATCTTGTTGATCCATCCAGAGCTTGGTGCGATCTTACGGACGGTTCGAATCTCATCACTAGCGTAACCTGGGATACGAATATTGTAGCCGCGCTCAAGAGTGAGCTGAATATCACGGATCTCCAAAATTTTGGAACCACGTTCTTTGGCATTCTTGCATGCGGCTTGAAGGACTTGATCGACGAAGTTATCGGCGACTGTAAGGATGGACTAGTAGATCGTGTTAGCTTACATGAACTTCAACCCGTTCGTAGACATGGAGGATCATATGTTTGCGACAAGGTAATAAGAACGAGCTTGAAAATCAACGTAATGGAAATACAGGGAAAATCTCATACCTCTTCAACTTCAGCAGTCAGACCACCACCTGCGATATTCTCTCCACCACCGGTAACTTGTCTAACCAGCTCGTCTAATTTTTTCTTACTCAAAACGCGGTCTCCCTCGCCATCCAGAACGTAACCTGGAGTCTTGGCAATGACTGGCTGACCCATAACTCCGTTACCAGCACCTGATGGACCACCAGTAAATGAAGGACGTGATTGACCCATTTGGACAGGTTGTGGGGGTGCGATTGCTCTTTCTGGCAAATGTTTTGGAATTGGAAGTTTCGTTGAGCTTGGATTTTGTTGTTCCCTGGGCATAGTATTAGGGTGAGTGTGCGAGTGACCCATGACCGTATTAGGTGTGGTCGTTTGACCGCCCGCGCTAGAATAACTTTGAGCTGCAGTTTGCAATGCCGCTTGATGGGTTAAAGCTCTCGGAGGTCCAGGTGGATGTGGTGCACTGATAGAATTTGCTGATTGAGGAATAGCCGATTGAGGAGAATTTGTTTGACTCGGACGTTGCTGGTTATTTTGCATTTGAGTAATGGCGGTGTTGATTGGACCTGGCATTGTTGGCTCGGTTTTAATACTTTGCGCCTGTCCAGGTTGAGATTGAGGCATAGGTGGATGGGAAGGTGCGTTTGGCGTAGGAACTTGTGGACCTTGGGATGGCTGTCCTTGTGGCCCAGGAGGTCGATTACCACCACCCATTTGTTGGTTACGAGCTTGCTCAATAGCAGCATTGACAGTCTGAGTATTCTGTAAGGCTGGGTTTTGTGGCTGCTGCAAATTCATAGGTGGCCTAGGTGCTCCTTGTGTTTGATTCATTTGGGTGGTACCTTGAGCTCCTTGGTTACCCTGGCTTGCAGTAGCATCTGCATTCCCATTCGCATTTGCAGTGGATGACCCAGGCGCAGGAGCTTGGGTTTGTTGAGGATGCTGAGTTTGACCTTGATGAGGGTTTCCTGGTGCGAGACGTTTCTGACCCTCTCTAATGTCATCTACAAATTTCTTGGCCATATGATGTTGTTTTTTAACCTCTGCTAATCTCGTCTGGTGGTCTGCTTCATCTTGTTCCGTTGCAGTTCCTTCTTCTCTTTTCTTTCTAATGTAATCTTCCATACTCTTCGCCTGCAAATTTGTCTTTTCCATCTGCATCAAGCCCTTTGCATACTTGTTCTTCATATCTGCCATCCATTTAGTCCATTCTGGTGATTGCGGGGTTAGGTGTTGTGGTGCATGCCATGGAAATGTTCTGACGTGCTGCAGAATCTTCTCTGGTATTTGAGCAGCAATTTGAGGTCTTGCTTGTTGTTGAGAAGAAGTTCCAGCATTGAAACCAGTCGCTTGATTATCCTGTGATTGTGTGGCTTGTTCCTGCTGTTGTGGAGCTGGATCTTGTTGGGGTGTCTCATTCGATGGAGCTGTTGTAGGTTGTGATGCTTGTTGCGCCTGCGGGCTCCGCTGATTCTGTTGCTGAGTCTGTTGATTCTGTTGAACCTGCTGAGCTTGCGCTTGGTTCTGCTGACTCTGCTGGTTTTGTTGATTTTGTTGATTCTGCTGGTTCTGCTGGGCTTGCATCTGGCGCTGCTGCTGCTGCTGCTGTGTGCGATATTGCAATATCCTGGATGATACTGACTTCGAAAACTCAACCAATTTCCGCTTGGCTTCTTGATGTGCTGATGATTCAAGAGGATTATTTTCAATATGAGACCAAAGTCCTTTCAATCCATGTTCCCATTTAACCTTCTCCTCTTCTGTAAAAACATTCGCAGGTAGTTGGCGCATCATTTCGGGCTTGAACAATGTCTGTGGTCGAGGAGGTTGCGAACCCCCAGGCTGACCTTGGTTTGGAAGGGTATTATTATTCATGTTGGTGATTATTAGCAAGTAATTTAAATGATAACACTAAGAGCCGTCTCTCTTGATTAATGTAATCATATGTGTCCTTCTGCTAAAGGGCGTCGAAGGTCTGATAAATGCGAATTGTGGTGGTTATATGATGAGGTAAGGCAGATATTGTAGATGGATTTATAGATCCCACTCGGAAGCGCTAATAAATATCGTCCGAGCGCCAGTCTAGGAAAGTCTTTTGGCAGTACACATTTAATGAGCCTTGCACCAACCAGAGCCAGCCTATGTATTTTCCCACGGGGAACATCAGACGGACATTTACAATGTAGGTACATATTAAAACTTCTTGGTGACACTTTCCATTGGCTAATAGATCAACTCATTGGGGACAAAACCTTGTCACTTCAAATCTTTAGAGACTTTCTAATTGGATCAACAAACTCTTGCTGCCTCATACGTCTGTCTATTCGTCATTGTTAACTACATTGTTCATTCTTCTCTGAAGTTGTTTAAACTTGGATGACATTGGGATTACAATCACATCACTTCTTCAACCAGTCTATCAGAAGCAGACATTATACCAACCACACCTATTGATCTAAAGACATCCACTGTATCAACTCATTAATTCCCATAAAGACTTCTTTGTTGACTTCTCTCCAAATGTAATTCATATCATAAACAATATTGCATATGTAAAATATCCAACGAGGTCTTGGGCTATTTTTATCATACTGCTTTGGACAAGAAGTGAGATGCTGAGTATTGTTCAACTAATCACAGCCAGACCAAACATGGCAGCTTTGTGGTGACGATATCCTAGATCATATACATCGATAGTGATCGTCGATTTCCTTGATTGTGTAGACAATACAGAGGTCAGGGTCTTGACAACTTCTACTTTGATGTTAGATCTCAGACCATCAAAACAACTAACCACGTATAATAGCCTCAGATTCTTATGTCAATAAAAGGTATATCTATTTGTATTCTCCTATATGTTTTCCTACGATGGTTTCATCCTCTCCCTCACCCAGTCTACAAAATAACCCCGAAGCCATGATTTCCAGACCAGATTCCCGGGCTCTATTGGCCAGTACTGCTATCCTTACATCTGCTATGCAACGCTATGTGTGATACGAATGAATAATTGACCAAATGTCAGAAGAAATCCACCTAGTGATAAGTCGCTCGCTCAAAAAATGTAGAAAATAATATGCCACCGTCATATATATCATGCCTTAATGCAATGGAATGCCGCCTTATTCATAATTCATTAATTCGTCGCCCCCTTTTATATCCATACCCGCCGATCTGCACCCCTTCATCCTCTTTCACCACATAATATTTATGTCCTTGAAACCGTATTGCTCTCAAGAGGAAGAGTCAATATCCATAGATTCATCCAAGACATAATATGGCAACTCCCTTAAATCATCCAATTCTGTATCATCTTCAAGCACTTCCTCGCAACTATCTGGTTCTTCCAATTCTGGAATCCGGGGTGGTGGATCATCAAATATAAGACTCGCCCGTTTGTCTCCCCCATGATTAAACGTTTTTCTTCGTAGTCTCCTAGCACTAGATCCGGCCTCATTTGCGCTAATGTGATCTGGCTTCAAATCCTCATCGTCAGTATCACTCCCGATACTTTGCGCTAGTGATCGTTTTTGTACAGTAGCTGAACTGCGACGACGGCGACGACGTTCTTCCCGATTGCGCTGTACCCAAGCTTCGTACTCATCCAATGGGGAGCCATCTTGCTCTTCGTTGTTAAATGCGTCCGTGCAGTCGTGTGCAGTGAGATCGCGTAAACCATCGAGGAAACGTGCATCGAGCTCGGCTGGTGTAGAGATAGGCGCAACATGTCCTCCATCGGACTCGGCGTCTTCGTATTGGTGGGGTCGTATTATAAGTTCCTCGTCACAATCGTAGCCCTCGAGATCGCTGTCTGTTATTTCTTCCAGTGTAAAATTTCCCTTTTCTACTACTCGCGAGTGCCTGTGGATAGGCGATGAGAGTGGTGATTGCGCGCGTTGGGAACTCTCTGATCGCGGCGGACTTGCGCTGCCCGAGGATTCTGACGAGGGAGAAGTAGATCGTGGAGATAAGTTCTCGACTCGATTGTAGCTGAAGTGAGGCCCTGGACCATTGGGTATAATCCCATTTGTTTTAGGCGATGAACGAGGAAAGTTCATTGATGGTCGTTGAGGTGCAAAGGCAAAGGTGGAATTAGTCGGGGTCTCGGGTGGTGACGAAGGCCCGACACTTTGAGCAAAATTGAAATTGGGAGTCGTAGGTCGCATGTTTGACAACTGCGATTTTGTAATTCCTCGAGTAGATGAAAGTGATCAGTGATTTGTGTTCTGCGTGTAAAAGGTGTGTATGTTGCGATTGAGGTCAAGGTGTAAGAACTGGTGGTGAATCTCTCCTGGCAGGAGAAGGATGATCTGGAGGGTCACAGTTCATGATAATCTCGAGATGAGCTTGGGGCGCCAAGAAGCCTCGCAGTTAGGGATTCGAGGCTATCGTCAACCGTCAAAAGGGGACAAGTCCGGTCTCAGAGCTGGCTAACGAGGGATCTGAAGGGACCAGGTCCTGGTTGAAGATACAAGGGTCAGCGTGACTTGTAGATCTAAGTAAACAAGGCGACCAATGATAAACATCGAATTCAATTATAAAAATAAATTGAATGTGGGTCAATTGAACTGAGACCGTCAGGTATTTATTAGATAGATGAAAAGGGGACCAAACTTGTTTTGAAATGTTGAGGATGAGGCGTTCGAAGAATGGATATATCAGAAAAGGCCAAAAAATAATATAAGTTTTTCCGAAAGAAAAAAATGCGTGTTGCGGGAAATGGAAAGAATATTCTTATGCGTTTTTTGTCTCCACACTTCACTGACGCCGTAGATCAATGCCCTGAAGAAGAGATGTTCTGGTAACCAGTTGGGAGCGTTGGAGGGGTGGGAGAAAAAAGTTTGACCCGAACATTCGGGTAAATCTCGAATTGAAAGAAGCTGGATGAAAGAGGAAGAAAGTAGAACGAGCCAACAACTTTCAATCAAAGCAAGATAAGAGATATATGGGCAATGGACCCGTTGGTGAAATCAATCAGCCTATAGGTATTGGGCAGAAATAACCAAGGAACAAGCTTGTTTACCAATGGACGAAGGAAGAGAAGAAGCTAAGGATAAGTTGCCTTTTCTTGCGTGCTTTAGTTTGTGGTTGTATCGGTAGATAAATGACTAGTGGGCGGCGAGTCGTCGAACGTCAATGCCGCCAATCGATCGAAGATGCACTATGCGGTCAGTTGGTTGGATTGTTTGGACGTGTGGAATATGTACATGTACGGTGGCTCCTCCTGCTGATAGTTTATTGGACGGAAAGATGGACTGGATGGCAATTTTCGATGATTTCCAAGCATGAAAAAGCAAATTTCCTTCCCGTGTGAAATATTCAAAACGAAAACTCACTTCGAATCCTTCAAGAAAAGGGAATATCTTCATGCTATCCTACCATGGCTTTCTCGAGTATGCTTCAAGGCAAGAAAGCAATAATGGTGTTGCAGTGTATGTGTTTTCAGCAACTCAAATTGATAAAGAAGCAACAAGCAGCATGAAGAGATGAACAAGGGGGGAAAAGCAACCAAAATTGAGCAATAGTCAAATTTTGAGAACAAGAAAAAGAAATCTGGAAGAGAAAGATTGACGATGGGGTTTATGGAAGACGAAAAGTGTCAAGGGTAGATGATATGCAAACAATGCATCTCTCATGCTTGAACGATTATATATCTACCAATTGCAATTGTCGATTCAAGTTAAAGCAGAGAATGCGTTGTTCGGATCAATCGAAACTTTCTAAGAGAAGAGAAAGGCTGGAGAGAGAAAAGGTATATGTATACCGGTATGGGGGACAAGAAAAATACAAATATAATTGGAATACATCATGTTGCCGTGAAAGATGCAGAAGATTTGCATTGGGAAAGGGAAGAAAAGTCAAGGTGTGATTCGTGATTGTACAAGAGAAGTGGATGTCATGTGATCAAGTGTAACAAGTTAGTTTCCGCTCCCTCCGCTTCAGATGATTATCTAATCCGGCATCAGCATGGTGGGTCTGCTGTTGTCCCGCGCCTTGATATCCTTGCCGATAATTATGAAATACCTAGTGACAGTAAATATTGACTTTAGATGGCTATTGATAATCTTTAATCCTCTCAATTCAACCGTACAACCACGCGGAATTACACAACCTCAGACTTCTACAATGTCTTTACTAGAAAGACACCTGGAACAGATTGCTCTGTCGGCCGATTCAATAGCTTCCTTACCGTATGTAACTGCTCCTCTCACTCAAGCCAATTCGAGCTACTGACCCCGCTACCACAGCTTCCCCCCCCCTCAGATCTTTACCAATGCTCTTCTCTCCAACCAAGACATTACCGCCCTAATTCGCGACACCGAACCTCACGAACGCGCTCTCTTTTCCGTTCCTCCACCCCCACCACCTCCAACCCAAATAGCTCCCGAGCCCAAATCATCCAAGTCCCGTCGCCAAACAGTCTTCAACGTAACATCCGGCGAAGTAGCTCCTGCATCTGGTCCTAACGGTCGAGCACCTCGACGGAACACTGCTGTCGCCGCTGTACTTGGCGCAGAATTGCATTCTCAGGTTCGCAAAACTGAGACGGGGAAGGGGGAAATTGATATCGAGGTTTTATTGAAGGGAGCGGAGAAACTAAATGGGGTATATCCTGTACAAGGGGTTCCTGAGAGGATAAGGGGATTAAGAAGTAGATATGCACAATTAAGAGAGAGCGTGAAACGGCACGAACAGAAGGTGCAGAAACAAACGAGAGAATTGGAGAGGATGAATAGGGGGAATGATACTGAGAGTGGTGAGGAGGAGAATCAGCAGGTGAATGAGGAACCTTCGGAGATAGAGATCACGGATGAGGATTTGAGGAGAGAGGAGAGAGAGATCAGGGAGCTGGAGAGGAAGAAGAAGGCGTTGGAAGAGAGAGTAACTGGGATGGAAAGAGATCTAGGAGGACTACTGAGATAAGCTCCATGTACTGATCCTGAGCATGGTGGGATGAGCATCTCCATTTGACTTCATGATTTATGAGGCTGCATATTTTTTGATACCCGGATTATGGAGTTGCTGTCATATTTTGCTCCGCTTCCACTCGTGATGCCTCTGAATGTTTATTTGTTTTTCAAATTTTGCTTCCATATCAGATACTGGTAGCGGATCACTTGTTATGGGGGAGTTCTATTCCTTGAAGAGAGATCCCTACAACAAAAGTGCGGCCATCGACTCCTCTTGATGTTTCTGTTCTGGCTTGACTAAAGTTGGATTCCCACAATGTGGTCCCGCTGCTTGAATTAAGCACGAAAATTTTAAGTGAAGTTTTTCAATAAGCAGTTCAACCTCACTCTTAACTTTGGCCATCACATGTTACTGATCCTTACCTATCTCGTTTCTTCATTTCAAGGCCTGTGGTGATTAATTTTATAGACTCCCATTGTGATTAGGTATTCGAGTCAAAATATTTCTACCAGATAACATTCATGATCCCCAAAACAAAATATAGTTACCGGCAAGCGAGTCAGCCCTATGTCTTCACCTATTCTGCTCAGTGGCTCTAAAAGATTCGAATAGATCTACCTCACGCAAACTGGAAACGATCTCTACTCGTCTTCATATCTGCCTTTCGTATTTCCGTACTATCTCACTATCTAATGCCACCCTGTCACGTATATGTAGCTTCAATTTTCCACATACTTCAGCGAACTCCATTAAGCTTCTCATTGAATGCTAGCAGTTGTTGTTGGTGGTGGGAGCGGCTTGGTCATTATTGTTGCTAGTAGATGTGTAATTTGCTGTCATTCGTTAGGCTTACCATCAATCAAGTTTCCTGTCCTCATCTTATATAGATTGCAACCATTGACAGGGTTCAATTCATACGAGAGGCAAATTCCGTCCGCAGTGACCATATCTTTCGCTCGAATTTGAAGTCTTCATTATAAATTACCAATGCATATTGACTCCTGCTCATGAATGTCTGGAAAGGACGATGTTGCCGAATTAATAAGTATTCTTATTGCGTTCTTGCTTTTGAACACAAATGCTATTATCGAAGATGTCTAAAGTTGATGCTTTTCTCTTATACTATCATGCCTCCTGTCTCGTAAATGTAGCTCCCGGTAACTGAACTCGTAGATTCACTCATAGCTACACTAGATAGCCCTGGGTCAGTATATGAATACCTCTCAATTCTTGAGATCTCGATTTCTATGCGTGTAGACCCCAATAGAGAAATTGTTCTGTTAGGGATTCAGCGATGTACTAGAGTGAATAGGTTAAGAAAATTTTATCGTTCTTGGGTTTGTAATCGTCTGCCTAGGATTTATGTGAGACAAATACTAGTATTGATATTTACTTGCTAATGTTGTCGAAGACATGACACAACATTTTTTAATATCAGTCACTTTCTATTCTCACCTTAATCTGTAAGTGAATATAAAGCAAGAGTCAGTAATTCTTATTGTAGCTGTAGAGGTCATTTTGAGAGTTCTCCGGGAAGATTAACGGGTTGTCTTTATTGTCGTATCATTCACAGGAAACATATCTTCCTGGATAAATGGACGGCGATTTGAGTTGGCAATTTACTAGCTTTTCGACGTTGCAACTTCGACTCTCCTACCCAAAATATCTCCGCTCCGTAAGAATGAGGTCGTTCGCTTACGTACAGTTTGATTGACTGTCCCCTTGAATGCTTTCCAAGGGTTTTCGTAGATAGGTATATATCACTCCTATTTGCAACCTGTCTTTCAAAGTTTCTAGTTTGATTTTACATCATTCCGCCTGCTTCAGCTAACATATAATTAAAACATACTTGGAGTCAAATATGACGAGCTGTACTTCCCAGCGAAGCTGCAGATCATGTCACATTTTGATAAAACCCTGCGCACTTCCTCCAGCCCTCTCAGTCATCTGAACTAAGTGCTACTGTATGCTTTATAAACCCTCTTGTTGTTGATAATTTTTAGTCGCATTATCGCCACTACTAAGTACCATCATTTCCATAGGTAACATGGAAATTGAAGCCTGGCCCACTTTTTTCCCAAGCACTGTGCCGGATTCTTATTTTGTATCTTGCTGGTCCCAGATGTAGATCCTTGATTCGATTTGGACGGCGGTATGTGTAGTATTGAGGAACTCATGAAGGGGAGCTCCTTCGAAGTTTTATATCTCTCCAATCTTAACCAAAGATGTGACCCAGCACTTCTATGTTTTGTATTGCAGTCCAATTCGGGATCGAAGAAATTCGTTGGAAAGTATAAACGGCATGCGCTTCTCAACTTCAACCTCTCTAGATAAATTTTTGGTAGCATCCCCACACTAACCAACTGGCAGTCACTGGGCTTGGTGGTTTAGCTATGTATTCTTTATTAAACTCACTTTCTAGAGGCTCGTTATATGTCCTGAAACCCCTGGTTCGATTGGTAGACACACAATAAAATAAAAATAAACTATTTGGATAGCGGGAGTGTGGTATCGCTAACTTTGACGGTGAATCATCGTTGCGATTAATTGACCCAGTACGTCCATATCTTGAGATCAAATATCAACCATGGTGTCATATACAGAATCCAGGAAGATGAGCGAACACTTGTGATGCACAATGAGAAACATCTATTACAAATAGCTTCTTGAATGGAGCTAATGACGGCTAAAGTACAGTCTCATGTTGGCTGCATATCAAGCTTAAACACAATTTTATAGTCCATTTTCCGTGTATACATTTTGTCCCTGTAACGGAGCTTGCTGCGGTGGCTGTCAATTACTGAACTGTCATGTAGTCTTAAGCAAGAATAAAGGAGAGCATGAGCATCAGAACGAAAATGGTCATGCTCTTTGGTAAAATTAGGGTCCAGGTTTGACCTTTAAGAAGATAGAACCTTCCAAATGCATTTTGCTTCTAACTCTAGAAGTATTTTCATGATATATTCAGAGCTATTCTTTACTGCCGCACTTGTGCAGTCTCTTTCATGTCATCTTCGACGAGATACCTCTGTCATTCTGCTCAACGCTGTTGACTTCGAAGATTGAGAATTCTATCTTGAATCATGTTTCTCTACGTGGAGTTCCCGATATTTTGGAGAGAAAAAGTATTGAAGACATATGAATTGTGGAGATATTATCAATCTTGTCGGAGAGGACTAGATCATGTTGGACCGCGTGCCAATCTCCAGTATTCTCGCCCAAGATCAAGTTCGGAAACTTTCAATCAAAAAGGATGAGAAGCTCAAAATCAAGATAGTGTCGGGAATAGAATTAAAAGAAGTAGCAAATCCGAAGATCTACAATAAATACGGAGATAAACCACCATTCGGCCCAGTAACTCCGCTGACACCATGGCAAATACGACCTAACAGTCTGATACTATTTTCGTTCCCCGGCGGAAGTAGGTGGAAGTAGAGGTTTCCAGATACTTACACATTCCCACAATGCCCCAATAAAACACTGATTCCCCCACCGTAAAGTAACAATGGCGTTGTCTTAAGCTTGTACATGCATGGGTGATCAATTGTACTTCACCGCGGACGCTCCGGGCTCTTTTCGTTTCTCCATGTTTCTGAGCTTCAAGATGGAAATAAGGCGATTGTGGAGTTAATGCCCCACGATGACTGTATGGTTGACAAGGTCAACGTTCATAAAAGGCCTATTAGCATGAATGGGATGCTCTAACTGGGATTGCTAAGTGAATCGGCAGGAGTTGCGCCGTGTCCGGTATTGCCCCACGCATGAGTTTATCCTGATGATTTGCTAAGGATACGATGGATACAGAACAAATCCTGAAATATCATTCCTAAGAAATATCTCAGAAAAGGTACAGAGTATTTGGGCGGTGAGATATGACAAGGTTAGTTGTATGTCAAGCAAAGGCTTACAAAGTGATAGAAGTGGCTCAGATCGTGCAACGTTCTGGAGGTTCTGTGCCTTTACTAGGTAGGGCTGATTTACAGCCGACAAACCAAGTGAGCCAAGTGACGGACTAATTGTCTATCCGAAGTTCATTGGCTGTATGACGAAGTTGCCAGTCGTTTGTTCATCGATTTATTACTCATAACCACTAATAAGCATGCATTTCTTTCATGCAACTGAGAACTGTTTCCATAATAAAATATCCATTGTAAGCACTTGTATCTCAGGCTATCAATAACTGTGAGTATCAATACGTGAAACTGGGGTCTTTAGCGTCTCTAGCCACTCGGAACTCCACCACATGCCGGTCCATGCCCTAAATTCATAAATGCGTCGCCCCACACTCCAACGGCAGGTTCACTAAGGACTCGTAAACGACACTATCGTAAGCACTCGAAGATGGACATGGGCCCCCTCTACCCCCCTCACTTATCTTTGGATGTCAAAACTTGTGGTACGGAAGGGGATGGATGCAGCGATGTTTCGATAATAGAAATATAGAAAATGATTACTAACTGCTCGATCAACCTACGATCATGCCGTGTCCGAATGATATAAAAGGGGGAGTTTGTCATGGGAAGGAAAGTCTACTTCATCCATTCATTTCTTCTTCATTCAAGATAACTCAACTCCCACAACACATTTCACCATGAACGCCCTTATTGAGTCATTAACAAACGGTGATGACTCCAGTCCCCATCAAGGAGTCCTAGCCTACAGAGCCCCCTCTCTTCTCCAACCTCACAGAGCCCGTGATGCTATCCGCGATGCTCACGATGGAAAGATCGCACCACTAGTTGGATTTTTCGTTGCTCTACCTTCCCCACCTATCGCAAAAGTAGCAGCTCAATTGGGCTATGACTGTGTATGGATTGATTGGGAACATACTTCCATGAGTGTAGAAACTATGACCCAAATGGTTCACGATGTTCAGTTCATGAGTGAGGGGAAGAGTTTTGCAATTGTTCGGTATGTTCCCATATAATTTCATTCAAAAAGCTATACTGACAATATATTAGTGTATCAGGCCATGATCACGCATCGATAGGATATGCCCTAGATGCTGGTGCCTCCATTCTCATCCCCCAAGTCGATACGGTAGAACAAGCCAAGCATGTTGTATCATCTGCCAAATTTGGTGCCATTCGAAATGGTACTCGTTCAGCACCTCCAGCTCGATACCTAATGGGTATCTCGGACACTCCTATTGATTCCTCCAAATCTATCTGGGAAAACGTAAATAATCAAGCCGCCGTAATAATACAAATCGAAACTCTCCAGGCAATCCACAATCTCGATGCTATTCTTACCGAATGCGGCGAACATATTGATTCTGTCTGGCTAGGTTCATTGGATGCGAGGATTAGCATGGGACTGCCTGGTATGGGGGGCGCGGAGAAGGAATGGACTGATGCAGTTGCGCTTTATGAAAGTACATTGGCCAAGCATAACAAACCTTCCAGTGGACTGGCTATGGGCTTTAACGTGGATGATAAGATAGCGATGGCAAGAGGTAAAAGTTTGGTGGTTAGTGGGAGTGATATCTTTCCGTTAATGATGCAGGCGGCTGAGGCAAAACAAATGCATGCAGGTTTGAAGGCTCACGATCATAAGGGAATTTACAAAATATTGTAAGAGCTGGATAGAGAAGTCTGTGGATTGTTGTGTTCGGCCACTGATAGAACATTGCGAGCGGGAGAAGCACAATGATGTATTTTTAGAGATTAGGCTATTGAAAATCTATGCTCACTAAGGTTATTTTCTACCCCGTCCTGCAGTTAATATTCAACTCCCTTCTATAAAAAGACCAAGTAGTCCATCCTCTCTCGCTCAATAACGCGTACTTTAAAAGACACGTATCCTTCCAAGGGAGTACCAGTCAATCCGACCAGAGAGGAGCATTTACATCAGAGACAGCTAGATGAGATTGATCTGACGCAGGACTTCCCCTGGTACATATTGGAATTCGAGCGTTTATTCCTTTCCATCAATGGTCTTTAGCATTGTCGCTGCATTGTTTGTTATGTTCTAGGCTAGTCGCTGCCAACAATTTTCTGTCAAATACTTATTAAAGTGACAACGAGTCTAATGATAAATACCTCTACTCACTTATGGTTTCAAATCGTTTCGAATATCGAGTTAAAATAAGGCAAAAAACTTAACAGCAAATGATTTAGCAAACCACGAAGCTGCCACGACCTTTTGTTTCCACCTTGCTGTCTCTTGAAGTGCTGACTCGGTCTTCTGATCGTGTTCCAGGTGGAAAATTCTCATGCTTCTCCTCTCCAAACTCCTTATAGGTCTTTTTAGATAAGGAAAAACATGTGGGTATTCAGATCACCATGCTCTAATAACAAAAAAATATTCACTACTTATTATTGGTATGATAGAGTTTCCATACTCGTTTGAGTACACTGTGGATTAGCCAGTCAACTGAAGCTCAAGGAATAAAGATTGTTTCGAAGAGAAACGAGCTTCAAGTTTGAGTAGATGGAAAATGCAAAGTTTTTCTCGTACTGAATTGAAGCTTGGGTAAATTCGGTTTTGGGAGAGGCAAAAGTTTTTATCTCTCTCCCTGGCCTTGATTTAATGTCATACTATTGCTTTGGTTTTAGTTTAAATCATACTGCTATCTCATGCTTAAACCAAAACCATACTTCGCCGTCTCTAAGATATCGTCATCATCGAAAAGTGTTTGTTGTTATTTCTGTTTGCACTCTCGGAAACCTCATCATATATTCTAATTCTTGGGACCAAATTGATTGTATATCAATGTGCGTGGTTTGAGAGTTAGAATTGTTCTCCTTGCCGCTGTTTATGATGTGACTCCTACACATATAGAGAATTGTATTTTCAATCTTTGCCACACCGCAATTTACATTGTTGCTGTGGTGAATCCTAACAACGAATATCATCATGTGTTCAAGTTGTGACTTTTAGGGTCAGTCATGGATGCAAAGATTCATAAAACAAATGATAAGGTCAAGAGAACTAGAACATCACCCCTACATAAAGGTTGAGTGGCGAATAGATGGAGAAAGTACCGGTATCCTTAGCCTCTCTTATGAAGTCAATTTTAACAGCTCTCTATTAATCCTAAAATTTGAGCTGTGGTTACCTCTTTATAAGTTAGCGGGTAGGAAGGACTACGAAGATCGTGGTGAATAGTAGATAGGAGTTTGAAAAGAAAGGGGGACTGGAGGCTCAATACAATTGATCTCTGATGTGAATGACTCCTAATGGAGACAGTAGAGAGGGGATTAGTAGTATCGAATCCCATCTACAACTAAAAATCGTTCAAAAGGGGGATGAGAAGATAAAAATGGTGAATTATATAGCCGAACAAAAACATTCTCACCTTATTTCCTATATTTATGTATACGTAGCCACTCTGTTCTTACAAAATTTCAAGACTTTGTGACTCTCCAATTCAAGAAGAAAACCTGGCTTGTGATAGAACCTAAGATAGGGTTGATTTTTATTGCTGTATAGTAAGTTAAATCGAGATGATTTGTACACAGCGTACTTACCATCAATAATTCTTTCATCAGGAATTAGAAAGCAAGCAGGATAGATACCACAGCAATGATATGACCATGGAGTTTTCTCTTTCAAACATTTGATTTCCCTCTCATGATTTATGGAGCGGTGATGAGAATTTAGGTTGTTTATCATAGTTTTCGCTAGAAATTTAAATCCCCTTTTCGTTACCGCTTATTTTGATTACCTTCTCATGTTTTGTAGATTACTGTCTCTGACAAAATTGTTCTTATTATTTATATCTTTCGAGGAATAAACTAATCATTGTACTCAAGCAACTAGATGCCCTTCCCTAGACGAAATAAAGAAAATTTTAGGAACTTGGCTCTTCATAAATGCCAATCTACGTAATATGCGTCTAGTCCCCCGAATGGCATTTAATCGAGGGAAAAAACCATCCCAGAATGTAGCCTGTAAGAGGAAAGAGAAAGAGAATCAACCCTGAGAAGATCCAAAGGTCGGGAGTTAGAATGCTAGTTTCTCCTTGGGTGTTTGAGGTTACGCCATGGAGATGGGCATTTATGGTGATGCTAGTCGTCAAACAAATAGATCTATGATTTCCTTCTAGAGAAATTCTTACCAACATACCGAGTGTCAGAGTACTCACACTGTGTAAGCTTGTGCATAGGAGAGTTTTGATAGAATTCAATGGACGTGTTAGACCCTTGGCGCACAACAATAGATCTTGGGGGACGTTGGGGCTGAAAAGCGTAATTGGCAGGATTTTAACGACGAGCCATTCTTGTTTCATTAGTAAGGTATTTTATTAAAATTAATCAGGTGTTATAAATATATGGCATGTGCACCTTATGTGCACATATAACATCTTCCTCTTCCGGATTTAGATTTATATCAATACAGCAAATTCTACATAGTCAATAATACATGCATTCCACTAGCCTACTCCCTTAATTGTGAACATCAGGTAATAATCGAGTGCTCGTTTCTTAGAAATATTAGCTGCATTGTCAACAGTGATGGATATCAGATACATCTATGCTTCTGTTACGAACTAGTCATTTTCGCGACGAAGAGTCTCGGACTCAGTCTCCTAGTGTTCATTCTGGTAGAGAAATTTATTACCTCGGACGAAACGAATAGCGGTTATTTCTCTCATACTTTATTTTACAGTATAGATGGCTGTTATTACAACTAATCCGCTCTTAACACCACAGGAGATAGCACTCTCTTGATACAATCTATCTGGGTCCTATTCCAAGGCGAATCTTAATGCGTTGCTTACATTCTCACTGGTTTGTTTCCATATTCCATGATGAGTGTATCGTCAGCTTGTTCTTTGTGGCTACTCCATCGTCTCCAAGATGTAAGTTGATTCGAACTCTTCCGAAACTGTCGGGATATCAATCATGTGATCATAATGAGGGAGCTGTATTGACTAGCGCAGGCGCTAGCTTCTATCCATAAATGTACATAGCTTTACATAGTAAATGGATCAAGAACGATTACAACCATTATAGACTAACGTATTTTACACTTATCAACCGAGTTGATACCAACAGAAACTTTTACATCGGGCGAGATCTATATCTTTGTTGCTAATGGCGATGGTTCTCTAATCACTTTTCATCCGTTTCCTACCTACTAAGCTGACACCAATGCTAAACAACCGAAGGAATATTTTCATTGCAGAGCTTGCCGTAATATGGATTCACGTTGCGCGTAACGAAAGATAAGAGGAATCTACCATGGCATCGTTTCGGACATACCTAACTGCTTATGAGCCCACTCAGCTCGTCTTTTCCTCATACAGAGATCAGCAACCTCGAGATATCTTTCTCGGTGTCAGTTTTGGAACGATTATGACTTCGCCTATCTAAGAGCACACTGCGGTTTAGAAAGAAAACATCGGGTTCATTAACCGCGCATGACCTACACTTGAGTAAAGAAGTGCAATACTTTTTCTCCTTTCCAACTTTAATTCTAGCTCCTTATGAAATGTGTAAACCACCACACTATTCATTTATAGCTTATTGCTCAACCACCAAACAATATTGTTAAAACGAGTATTCGAGCGGTAGCGAGCTATGGGGGTTTGGGGGCTTGCCCCCATGAATAGCGAGAGTGTAGACTACAGACTACAGACTACAGATCACAGACTAGAGACTGTAAAGTAAGTAGTACAGATTGCAACTGAGAGTCACTGGAATGAATCTAAATGTCGACTTAGATTTCTTTGATTAATTTAAATAGTGTTATTTATTTCATGGCTTTCGCAACATTTGTATTTTTTTCTGTTTCTGCGTCTATATATGCATCTCGCATCCACTCTTCACTTCATCTTTATGGGACTTTGGGGGTTTAATAAAAAGACGCCAATACGTGGTACCCAAATCGATCTAACCTCTACTTCTCATCGATTCTAAAATATAGATGAAGGAGATCGAGTCACCGAACCTAGGCTATGGAAATATCTTCATATCGCATAGCATATTGAAGATTAGCATATCCCGCATCGATGCTAACTTACTAGTAAATCCAGAGCAATTTTATGCGGGTTGTGAATTCAGGGAGAACGAATTTGCAAATGATTACTGGTGATTCAAAGCTCATGATGAGCTGAGATTGTATATCCTCGTGTGTGTACGGTTTGAGACATTATCTGGATCACATTGATACGAAAGTGATTTGATTCTCGGGGTGTGTGATGTGTGATGTCTCTGATGTGTATATGTGTAATAGATAGAGATATGAACGGATATTCCACACAACTCGACGTATAACTTTCTCGATCTCCAATCGAATATAATATCTGCCAAATTCTCAAGTCTCTATCTACTTATTATATATCCACGAGATTTCTCATAAAGTTATTGAAGGATAAATCAAGATATATCAAATCGAGCCAAGCCAAAATATGAGAATGAGAATCATAATTAGATCAAACATGCTGGACAATGATGAAAGGGGGGTGTGCAGTAGAGAGATGGAGATAGTAGAGATAATTAGGTGATGATCCACTGCACCCGCGCTTCATTCTAGTGTTGATAGAGAGAAAGAAGGAAAAAGAGAATAAATACAAGAGATACCATATATATTCATATATATATATATATACCCACTCACCTACTCATAATACATCTCCCTTCTCTCTCTCCTCTCCATCTCATCATCTCCTCACCCCACCCCACCATCAAGAACTACTCACCGAGGAACAACCCCTCTCCCGCACAACCATCATTTATACACCATCCAGAAACACCACGAAACAAAACAAACTCCGCGTTCAAGAAATGGGATCAGAGCATGATCATTCGGCATGAAATAATGTGCATATCTCCCAGACCAGACGCAGCAGCGAGAGAGATGAAAATATATTACATATAAGTAAGTTTATCTATCTACATACTAATGAGAATGAGAATGAGAATGAGAATGAGAATGAGAATGAGAATGAGAATGAAGAATCATGTACTCGGAACCGCACATCTTCAAACGACTGATTGGTGTAAGTTCAAACCCTCAATATCAATATCAATATTTGCCACCATGGCAATGGCCCTCGGAGAGCCAGCGGAGCGTCATTTAGATGTAGATGTAGATGCTAGATACTAAATATCAACATTAGAAATAAGAATAAAAGTAAAAATATCCACGGCTTTAATGATTTCCGTGTGTGTGTAATTTGAGTTTTTTTTTAAGGTATATATATATACACATAGTTATACATACTTCAAACTTCAAACTTCAAACATCTCTATGAAACTATACTCTCCTTTCTTTTCTTTCTTTCTTTTTTCTCTCTCTTTTTTTCATCAACTTATCTCTTCATTCATTTACTCATTCCTTTCTTCAATAAATTCCACACACACTAACTTTTATGATTATTCGAGTTGGTAATTTATGAATTAAATCATGTATCGCACTAGTTATATCTACGATACGATCGAGTCGAGTCAAGTCGAGTAGAATAGAAGAGAAAAGAAAAGAGACGAGAACAAAAGAAAAGAAAAATCGTAAAATATTAAATTCCTAGATTGTACTCCTGTGCGGCGTTACATTTCCATATACATACACACATACTCACCCATTGATAACATAACTAACCATATAATATATGCTTATGCACATGTACACACCCTCCCTCCCTCCCTTTCTTCCTTCCGCAGTATCACGATAGAATAAATCAACAGGTCTAGATCCCATGCATGCATGTATCATTAGATGTAACGCGGAATCGGGAGAGATGCATGTATGCATTGTATTAGAGCGACTTTGATGCAAGCTATAGCTCGGCTTGGGAATGGACTTTAGGATGAGATGTATATGGATGGATGGATGGTAATTGTAATGCAATGCTTGGATTCTTGGTGGTGAAACGATGGAGGAAAGGAAAGGGAAGGGAAGGGAAGGGAAAGCTTGATTTATTTTTGGGGAGAAAGTTTGGATGAGATTGATTTGTTTGTTTATTTTTAGATGGCGTGTTTGGTTTCAGTAATGCGATGCTGTGCTCTGCGGCACTACCTATGTTATGTGATTCTATGCTGTGCGAGGCTCGCTGTGCGATTGATTGATCATTGGGTTTGGTTTGGGCAGTGTTATGCTATAGCTGTAATGATCTAGGTGTTCACATATGGGTTGATGCATGCGGAAGTTTGGGAGTTGGGAGATGGAGGTTGGTGTAGACAGGAAAGAGAAGGACGAGAAGGACGAGAAGGATGAGAAGAGATAGTTACTATAGAAATATGAGACGAATTGAAGGATACATGCGATAAAATAAAATAAAGTCGCGTCACATAATCACACGCGCACGGTAAATGATCCAATCGTACTCACACTCAACTTTTCACGGATTGAATTGTTCATGGATCAGATGAAGAGAGGATGAAGAGAAGATGCAAAATGATTGGGGAATGTGTAACGGGATTGGGTTTCAAGAAATGTGAGAGAGGACTAGGTTGGGTTTGAGGGACGAAATTACCAGGGTTTGATGGATGGATCATCGATGGCATGGAAGTTGAGAGAAGTTTGAGATGGATTTGCTCATTCTCTTGTAGATGTTAATATTAATCACGGAGATCATCATAAGTGACGCCGAGGGCATTCGGACGAGAGATGTGAAAATAAAATGAATTAATTAGGAAATCAGAGGGATGCATGGATGTGCTCGGTATACAATATGCCGTCGACGGGTGTCATTTATATCATTTAATATCAATATCAATGTCAATATCATAGCTATTCGAGCGCAGCGAGCAAAGGGGGTTTGGGGGCTTGCCCCCATCCATCACCATCACTCTGTTGCACTTCTCTGTATAGCTTCATTGATGGATGGATGGGGGCACGCCCCCAAACCCCCTTTGCTCGCTGCGCTCGAATAGCTTCATAGTATACAAACAGAATGTAATGTAATTCCTCCAAACAGATTTCCACGCAACAAGCCTTTGGAAGGAGAAGATCACGAAGATCAATTGGAAGGGCGGGCATTCACATCATCATTTCTTAATCTATCGGAAGCACAGGTCCCCTCTTTTCATCTTGTCTTCGTTTCCACCTTCTGGTTATCTAAGAAACTTTCAATCCTCCCAGGAAATCCCCTCGATATTTTGTATTTTCGTCCTCTCCTCTCCTCTCCTCTCCTCTCCTCTCCTCTCTCCTCCTCTCCCCTCTTCCATCCCCTCGCTCCCCAAATCCCTCCTTCAATCCATCTCTCCATCTTCACTCGCGTTCCCAATCAGCCAAAATCATACTCGCCATCAAATGAATCGGGAGTCGTCATATCGCCCGTGCTTTTCACCACTTACGTCTTACCCATCCTTCTTTCGACTCGCATCCAAAGTCAATCACGATTATGACATGAAACTTTAAAGAGATTTTCCGAGGAGAAGCGCGCCTCCATCCATTCATTTGTCCATCATTTATTTATCCGTTCTTCGCTCTTGATCCAATCTTGGAGTATCGTATCGTATCGTACTCCATCGCATGCTATCTATCGGTCATACCTCATCTCTCATCTCATCTCTCGCTCTTCTCCTTTCCACCCAATCCCTTCTCCACTTAATTGCAGCTGTCAACGCGGCACCCTCACACTAGAAAGTAGCTGGAAAGGACGGACGGACGGACGGACGGACGAACGAACAAACGAACAAGATTGTCACTCTTTTTCCCAATCATCTTTGCTGGAACTCATCCACGTCCCCTTCTTTCCCTTCTTTTCTTCCTCTTTCCCATCGTGCAACCTGAAACAACTTTCTCAAACGTCCCTTTCAAAAATTGTCTTTCTTTTCCACGCCACCCTTCCCCATTCCAGTTAGATTTTCGTACCAAATCTAGTCTCCCCGATCCTCCCGCAAACGCCACGCCACGCCACGCCACGCCACGCCATCTCATTCATAGCTTCGGGCCATCGCGAATTTCCAAGCTATCCTATCCCATCCCACCCTCTCCACTCGCAATCAGGGCCCAGATTCAATATCGAACATTTCAATTGCCATCAGGATTGCGATATCCATTTTCATTTCGGGGTTCCTTCCAGTCTCCGTTTCGTCAATTGGTCAATTGCTCGAAAATCTATTCAATTTCTATCCTTCTCCCTTTCCCTCCCTTTCTCTCACAATCACGCATCCTCATTGAAGAATGCCAGTATCGTCACCTATTCTAATGGCTTATCCGGGCCCTCCCAGAAGAGCTGGAGGCTTCATACGATATATCATTGGCGCCATGGGAATCCTTCTCCTTGTCTTGTACTTTAGAAGTTCATCGGAATCGTCATCTTTCACATATGTAACCCCCACAGTCCCTGATACCCCAAAATCAACACTATCTCCCACGCCATACGCGGAATCTCTCTCTAACAATGAATTGCCTATTTCCAAACCAAATCAAGAACATCCGATCGATACTTTGATCGCCAACGCAGAAAAGACTTTTGAAGAATTGTTGCAAAAAGAAAGTCACGATGTTAATGCCGCCGCTGCAAAATATCGCAAACGGCGAGGGAGACATCCACCTCCAGGATTTGATGCGTGGTTTAAATTCGCTCAAGACAATGACGCCGTCATGGTGGAGGATTTCTTTGATCAGATATATCATGATCTAGGTCCATACTGGGGAGTGACGCCCGCAAGGATGAGAACGCAAGCGAGAGATGCTGGCATGGTTATAAGTATTCGAAATGGCAATGCAACGGCAGATAGTGATTGGTTCTGGACCCAAATCTGGTTGCAATTGATTGGAACCATACAAAAAGATTTGCCAGATATGGATATTCCACTCAATGCTATGGATGAACCAAGAATGGTGGCTCAATGGGAATTGATCAATGCGAATATGGAAGTTGAGAGAGCGACGAGGCAACTTGCAGATATCAATGTAGTATCTCAGGATTATGAAAGTTTGCCAGCCCCAAGACGTTCTGGAAGTGGAGAGCCAGACGCACCTAGAAGAGAGTGGGAAACTTCAGGTATGTCGAGAAGATGGTGGAAGTCGCGTTCCCTTGATTGACTTTATCAGGTCCGTATTGGAAAATTGCTACCAGAGGTTGTCATCCAGATAGTCTTGCCCGTCGAGCGGAAGTTATGACTGACTTTTCGAAAACACCTGCTATTTCGATGGGCCATTCTTCTTTACATACTTTCAAAGGTTACGTTTCGAATTACAGTCTCTCGGCCGATTTTTGTCATCAGCCAGATTTGCAATCTCTTCATGGAATGATGATAAATCCTCTCTCGATCTCTTCCACTCAAGAATTGTATCCTCTTTTCGGTGGTTCCAAACTTCCAACGAATAATGAAATTTTATTACCAGCACCCATGTATTGGGTAAAAGAAGAGAGATTTACAGGTGGTGATGACCATGGGGTTCCTTGGCACGCAAAATTAGATAAAGCCATTTGGAGAGGGGTCGCCACAGGAGGACGAAACAGAGAAGATAATTGGAAAGGATTTCAACGACATCGCTTCGTCTCCATGACAAATCATACATCGGTGTCTCGAGCCGAATCGTGGGAAGCTATCCCTCCCAACTTCGCTCTCCCAACTTCGATTTACAACATTGGTGCACAACAAGAAAATAGATTGGGAGATTGGGTAAATGAATGGTCTGATACAGCATTTATCGAATTGATGTGTGATGAAGACAGAAAAGATGGAACTTGTCCTTATACAGATCCATATTTCTCGATTAAGGAAGGACAGAAAATGAGTCAACAATTCAAAAATAAGTATATTCCTGACATTGATGGCAATTCTTTCTCGGGAAGATACAGGGGATTCTTACTTTCTTCGAGTCTACCAATCAAAGCGACTATTTTCCGCGAATGGCACGATTCACGACTTATTGCCTGGAAGCATTTCGTACCGATGGATAATCGATATATGGATTTTTATGGTATCATGCAATATTTCCTAGGTTATGAAGGAGATAACTTTCGAATTGAAGGACACGATAAGGAGGCGGAGCGAATTGCATTGGCAGGACAAGAGTGGGCCAATAAAGTATTAAGGAGAGAGGATATGCAGATTTATGTTTTGAGGTTATTGTTGGAGTACGCACGCGTCTCTAATGATAATAGAGCGAATTTGGGATTCGTAAAGGATCTCTTGTGATGAGACTTTGTAAAGAGGGGTAGGGGAAAGATGGTTGATGGTGTGGGGTGAAGAGGTTTCTTCGATTCTGTTTCGATTTATGGAATAGGGCTTTCATTCTTTTCGGCTGGGAAATATGGCTGGCATAGGGAATTGTATGTGCATGTCATGCAAATTTTGTTTTTGAGGAATATCAAGCGGGTGGCGAAGGGTGTAATGGGAATGACTCAAAAAATGAGACGGGGCGTTTTTCTTTTTTGGTATTGAAATTTTGGGAAACTTGAAAAAAGGGTCTTTAGACCAAAAAGATGAGGATGGTGGATAGAGAGGAAGATAAACGGGTGAAAAAGATAAGAGGGATGTGTGTGTGTCTTGAATTTTGAGCGAGGATTTTCTTTTTATGATGAGCGAAAATAGGCGAAAATTAAGGAGGAAATGAGTACTGTACTTGGTGTGAATATACCCATTAGATTAGATAGAGAGAATCTCGCTGATGAGATGAGATGAGACGAGATGAAATGGATTAGCTTGAAAATTTCCACGAAACTTCTTTTTGATCTCGAGCGAATGGGTGAGTAGGAGAGTGAATAAGTTTTGTTCGGCTGTTGTGTTGTATCTTGTATAATTAGGAGAATCACCCTGATCATAAGCGAGGGAGAGTTGATAAGTTGGCTAGTTATTAGTCCGTGAGTTAATGATTAGTGAATTGAGAAATCACAAAGGTTCATCTATATTTATAAGTACGTATCATTCATTAGCATTAGCATTAGCATTACCATTACCACGATTAAGATTACGATTATGATCAACATCACCATCGCCACGACTCCCAGGACAAGACAAGACGAGAAAAAATACAACAACACAACATAACACAAGATATACAGACTCGAGTCGACTTGAATCGGATTGACTCGGCTGAACTGGGCTGAACTGGATATTCATCAACATCAACATCAACATCAAACAAACACAAAGTCAACTAGATACCATACTTCACTTCACTTCACTTCTCGTAAAAAAAAAATAGATACGAGTAGATGGATAGATGATCACCTGCATTTTATTTTATTTTATTTTCATTCATTTCCCATTCTCTCCTATCCATCCTCGTTTGCATATGTATGAGTACTGTCTGCCTTTCGCATCCACATCCACATCTAACGTTCATCAAACGCCAAACGCCACGCCACGCGTCGCGCTATACTGTGTTGTGCTATGCTGTGCTACATATAAACACGCAAGAAAGATATCATGAGAGCCGAAAACGCCATCTGCCTGCCTGCATACCCATTTATACCATCTCTTTGATATATCCCTCATGATTCTATATTCCCATTCCCATTCCCATTCCTATTCGCCTTTTCCATTCACCTACGCCTATGCTCCTTCCTATCTTCATTCAGACTCCCTTGCGCTTTTCTACACTTTTTAGAGCCTCCATTATCCCTTCACTTTCCCCTCTCTCCTCTAACCCTTCCCCTCTCCATCTCCTCCTGCAATTCCCTATTCTCTCTATCCTTCTCTCTCAATCTTTGCGCCGCACTCGTGCGATCCAATTTCCTCGCTTCTCTTTCCGCCTTCAACTTGTATTCCAATTCCTGTAATCTAACTTGCCAGCGCAAATCAGGTTTATATTCTTCTTCTCTCGGATCACCTGTACTACTTTCAACTCGCGTCATGGTACTTGCACGTGTTGGTGTATTCATCTCCCCATTTGCTTGAGATTGAGATCGAGAATTTGAAGCTGCAGAGGAGTGACGTGTCATGGTCGATGATCTGGATAGAGAATTATCGATGCGACGACGAGGTCCAGTGGGAATAGATGGTGATGGCGAAGTAGAAGTTTCGTAAGCGCTAGATCGAACATCATTGGCAGCCTTTAGACTCGAAATTTCCGTTTTCAAAGACCTATTCAAATCCTTCAATTTGACCACTTCCGCCCTACTATCCATACTACTAAACGGCACTGCACTCCTCGCCATCGTTTCCAATCTATCCAATTTCTTAGTCTGCATCTCAAATCGATTTTCGAGTGTCGAATATTCTTTCCATAACCTTCTATCTAGATCCTTGACTCTTCCTCTAAAATCACCCACTAACGTTTCAATTGTTTTGACTGCTGCTAACAAGTTCTTGGAAAAACCTGGAAACATGGTGGAAACTGCCTCGAGAGATGGAAGTGCACGACCATTGATAAGGGAATTATTATGGGACCAATCGGTTCCACAGAGACTTGAAAGTCTACCCCATAAGCCCAGGAGTAAGTTATTTCTCTCTGTAAGTTGTTCTTTGAAATTATTTTCTAGCTGTGCTATTTTTCTCCTATCTTGTTGACGTGAAGTTTCGAGTTCTAGAACACGAGATTCTTGTTGTGAGAGAGTGCGAGTTGTGTGAGAGGATGTTTTTTGAGATGTTTCGTATTGATTTTTGGTGAGACGATGGGTTTGTCGTTCTTTGTCAAGCATATCTGCTAATTTGCGTGATTCGAGAGCGTGAGATTCTAAGAGGTCATCACGTTGTTTGATCATACGTTCCTTTTCGGCGAGAGAAGCTTTGGTGGAGTCTAGATCTCGAATGGTATTCTCGAGTTCGCGTTGAAGTTTTGCGATGGACTGTAGGAATTAGTTTAGAACCCACCAAGGAATGATATGAGACAAACTTACATTCAATAGACTTGACCTGGTACCGTTCAGATCACCAAGAGCTTCCCTGAGATTATTCTCAAGTTCCATAAGCCTCTGCTTCCACTCTGCCGCCTCAACTTCTCTTGAAGTAAGATTCTTCCGTAATCTTCTAGCTTCATCCTTGGCGGTCGTTGCCTCACGATTAAGATCATTGACGAATTGTTGAACTTCTTGCTTTTCCTGACTAGCAACGACTTCTCTTTGATGTCTTTCCTCATCAAGACGTTCATCAAGTTCTCTAGCACGTTCTTGCTCTTCATTAAGAGCATTCTCCAAGTTCCGAATAGCGGCCTCAAGATCCCCAATCTTGATTTTATCTCCATCTTGTTCTTCTCGAAGAAATGCAATTTCATTTTGACTCGATTCTTGCTGCACATTCAGTCGATTGACCTTTTCGTTGGATTCAACATAGTTCTTCTCGATTTCCTCAAGTTCTCTATTTGCTTCATCCAATTCTCTTTCAAGGTCTTGAATCTTTTTAGATTTTCTTTCATGATCATCTTCCAACCTAACAACTATATCACTCATCTCTCTCATTTCATTCTGCAATGCATTGAAATTCTCTTTCTCATCAGCGACTTCAGCCGAAAGACGTTCTATCTCAGCATTGGCTTCCTCTTGTTCTGCAGCAAAACCATCAAGCTCTTCTTGAGCTTCTTTCCGTAAAGATTCAAACATCAGTTCGGCTTCCTCTTGACCTTGAAGTGCTTCATCTCGGTCTGCTTGCATGGTGAGTAAATCATTCTCGGCAACATCCAGGGCTTCTTGCAATTCTTGAGCTAGACCTTCGGCTTCTTTCTTATGCTCGACAGCAGTCTCGAAATCTTCCATGCAAGATTCAAGTTCACGTTGTAAGTCCTGATTATGTATCTTGAGACTGTTAATTCTGTCTCGAAGTTCGGCTTGCTTATTTTCAAAATCTTCCCGTTCGGCCTCATTCATACTCGTCTGTCTTGTACCCGCGCTAGTCCTGGATGATGATCGTTCGTGTGCCCGTGATGCTGATCGTTCAAATATGCTCTCGCCAGCCACCGATGTACCACCTCTTCTTTGGCCAAGCTTCAAGTCCTCGATTTCTTGGTAAAGCCTTTCTTTTTCGCGGTTTCTTGAAGTCAGCATTGACGTCTGTGCTCCAACTTCTCGTCTTAGCTCTGCATTTTCATGTCGAAGTTGTTCATTATCCCGTTTGATTTCCTCGGCTAACGTGCTTGCTGAGCTATATGTACCATTCCTATCATCTGTCATGCGATCAGACATATTGGAATTCGATCTCGAAGGTGATCCGACACGCCTCTTTGTGATGTTGTAAATATTAGTCGTGTGACTCAATCCTTGTCCTCCGGTAGCCGTCTCTGATTTCAGTCGGAAAATCTCTTCTCGGAGAACTTTTATCTCATCATCACTTTGCTCTCTGCGGGCAGTTTCTTGCTCAAGAAGATCTTTCCAGACATCCATTTCTTCACGTGTTTCGATATCTTGACCTCGTCTCTCACCCATTGTGCGAACCAAATCTGTAAGATTTCTCTTCTCATTTTCCCGAGCAAGACTTTCATTCCTTAACCTTTCAATTTCCGTCACATATTCTTCAACTTTCTCTCGCAGGTAAAGAAGCTCTTCCTCCCGTTCAAAAGCGCCTTCCTGATACCACTTTTGACTTCCTTCTGTAGATGTACCCGATCGAGCTGTAGATGGTCGGTCTTCGTCATCCTTGAGTTGTTTCTCAAGGTCTTTTACTTTCTTACGGAGAGCTTTGTTATCTCTTTGCATGACGGCTAGACCTGTCTTGAGCTCAACGTTTTCGGATATCATTTCCTTCACACCTTCCTCAGAAAGCTTGTCTAATCGGTCACTAAGAAACATAACTTTCAATTTCAAATCAAAGTTCTCCTTAGATAATCTTTCGATCGTGCTGCTCTGTTCCTTCAAAGTTAGATTTTTACCAGCTCTTTGGCCGCCCAGGGCGGATGCTGCAAAACTCGCCGACTTGCTGGGTGTATGTACGCCATGCTTCGTACGAAAGTCTTTAGCCATTGATTCGGGCACTTGGACATTGCGAACATGCCGTGCAATGATTGTGTCAGTAGGTGGGTCCATGGGTCGACTAGATGCGCGAGGTGTTTCTGGAGCAGAATTTGTCTGATTTTCACTCCTCCCACGAGTTGAATCCTCTTCAGCCAGTGTCGCCAAAGGTCCCTCCACCCTTCCAAATGAATCGCCACCTTCGTCAATACCAGATGCCATACTTCCCAAGCTTATAGTCCTAGATAAAGTCATACTTCCACTTCTAGATAAGCCCCCAGAAGGAAGTGCGCCTCCAGATTGCAAAGCATAATCTGCACCAACTGTAACATCGCTTCGATCGTCTTGAATCTCAGAATTTGTCATGAAAGAGGAAACAGAAGATCGTTGACTTGAATGTCGACTGGTGAGAAACTTAGGTCTAGACGTATTGCGCGCTGAAAGTGCGGCCCCTGGAGTCGCACCGGCGTCGACCGTCAAATGCTTGTTTGTACTCCTAGTCGATGAGTCATTGGGTAGGCCTGAGCTATCATTCACCGATTGGACAAATGCACGTAAATTCTGGCGCGATCTTGTGGGTGTGGCTTCCATGTCTTCTTCCTCATCTGATTGTTGCTGTGATTGAGAAGTAGATTGTGCTGTTGTTTCGGAATTCTCTCCCATGCTTGCCATTGACATTGCTCGAGATATGGTCCTTGCAGCGGCAGCGGCTGTTGGGGACGACGAAAGAGTTTCGAGGTTGGAAGTCGTGTTTCCAATTTGCTCCGAATCATCGTGTTCTCCTTGCACAGAATATCGAGGGGCAGGGCCTGGAGTTTTGTATGCACCATCTGGTGTGGGAGGTGAAGAGGGTGTCGGAGAACCATGACCCTCATTTTCATTAATTGCAAATCTCTTCCTCGTGGGAGTTTGTGTTTCCATTGCGGGGGACTTTTCGCCATTCCGACCCGCATCAAACAAATATGTATCATCAGCACCGGCCTTGCCATGTTTACCAATTGGTGAAACGCTAGGAAGGAAACTTGATTCGACATTATCCAGGTGTTGTTCCATTGCCTTTGCATCTACGGCACTCAGCAGACCCTCACTTTGATTATCTCCGTTGTCGCTATGTGCATAAAGTACACTGCTATCAGTGGGAGGGGATAAAATAGGCAGATTCCTATGGTCGTAAGAATCCGTTCGATTATTCTGCTCGAAAGCTTGTGAGTTTGTGGATATTGAATCGTCGTTATCACTTCTATCTGCCATGAAATCGCCAATATTATGGAATGTAAAGGCCTCGTTTTCCGAATCCTGTCGTGCAGTTCGTGGCCGTGAATCAGTTTCCGACATTGTTGACAAACTCGACATTGTGTAATCATCTCCCTCCGCCATCTTGCCTTGCAGATAGTTCAGCGCGTCGCATTCGCTGTGTATCTATTCGTACTTGGCCGCAGGTTTCGTATGCTACGCTATATGTTGTGTTTTTTTCGTCAGGAGTAATGCGCTCGACGGCAGTGGATAAATTGAACTGGCTGAATTGACGATAGCAGCAACGAGCAAGTCTAGGGAGTTGGTGAGGTGATGAGAAATTGGTTGAATGGTTTGTATAGCATGTTATCGTTACCGCAATATTCATAGAATATCAATCAAGAGGATTTTGATATTTGCTTTTTGCTCTGCTATGGTTTTTTTTCCCCAATAATTGACGTGCATACAAATTCGATATTCGTTGTCAACAAGAAAGTCTATCTATACCTAGTATCGGTAAGTCTAGAAAACATTCGGTTCAATGCTACCAGGGTCAAGATTTTGTCAGGGCGACCAACAATGTTTCACACTGCACGGACTATCAAACATCTCCCCAAACACTACTCAAGCTCGTCAAGAGCTAGAGCTCAAAACATTTCACCCCACCACAACACACTTCGAGTATTCTTACCACCTCCAACGTAGTATTCAAAGGGCAATCCAGTCTTCTGGTATTCTTGTATTCGTCATCGTATAGGGTCTATGCTGTTTCATCTGTTTGTCAGATAGGAGAGGTCTTGTAGTTGAGATCTGTGGTCTCCGATCCACAATGGCATCAAATAGACACTTTCTCTTCTGCCCTTGCACTCTAGTCAAGTGCGTGCTCATGGACTCATCAGAATGAAGCCATTCTATCGTCTCATTCAAACTACTACCGAGTGCCAGTCTCCCTTGCATGTACGACTCTCGCTGCCATCTCATTGGCGCGCGTTCTGTAGAAGTCATACATTTGTCTATGGTTAGAGGCTACCATTCCCCTGAAGTTCTTATCATCTGTTGAAGAATATTGCACAGCTGGATTTCCAGTCACTCTAGAATGAAGTTTCAAAGTCTGACCCAACAAATGAAAGTCGCTGCTTATCGCTCCATCCTGGTTATCGAATCAACAACCGTATCTCTATCCTGGAAACCCAAAGGCTGTAGTCAGCAATCACACTCTACAATCTGCCTCGCTTCCGATATATTGCAATTGAAAGTAATCGACTACATCACTATTTCTTTACCTATTTTTGCAACTTGGACAGGATGATCGTATTTGTCCCCACAATGGCTTCGATTATTTCACCTGCAAAGTGGTCACGTATCGTCAGATTTCACTATGGCGAAAGCTGGATAAGTTGTGCACGCAATCACGCGACTCTGGAACGGAATGGCCAACTCGAAGATCGAATCCGCGGCACAGAACCCTTTGGAGCTCTTGGTGCCAGTGATCAAAGACATGGAGGATTATTTTTCTCGAGACATGGAATATATGAACAGTAGTCTTCAATTATGGATCTCTGATCTCGACCACAACTTACCTACTGTATCCCGAGCTCGCCGGGACGACGCCTTGCCAAAGGCGTGGCATAATGGCCGCGGATCTCTTGAAAGTTTTGAGAAGATCACTCCAAGGATCGAGGATTACCCGGAGGAAATGATAGCTCAGGGTGTAATTGAACATGATCACAATGATTATTAAAAGGTTAAGAATATGATAAGGCAACATAGAAAGTTATTAAAGGAGGCATAATGATTAGAACAGTATGTCTACGACACTTTACAGATGAACGTTAGAAATCTTTCCTTGAAGGAATCTAGGAAGACTCTAGAGAAGGCAAATTCGTTTGGGAGGCTATCGATCCTTGCCTTCGTATTTCTCCCTTTCTCTTTGGTAACGTCATTTTTCGGTATGGATATCAGCGAGGTACCAGGAAATGGCGCTCCGTAGAAAATATTTCTCGTAGTTGCTGCTATTTTATGTACTCTGGGAGTTATTCTCTTCTTTTGGATATTCAGGAAATCTCCAAGGGTCTTGAGATTTCTTTTCGCTTGCTCTTATCCACCCGTTTGGATTCTCAACTGGGCCAATGAGAAAACATTTAGTCATACTGGTTTGTGGCTTTGGTGTCGTAAACACTTTGATAGATCACAGTCAAAGAGACAGGGCTTTTTCATTGGCACAAATTCGACAAACGACGAATTACAATGTTGTGTGTTCTTTTCTTCACCTTAACAATTGTGAAATAATGTGCTTCAAAATTGTCAGCTCTATCTTATATATATATATATATTATAAAGACACCGAGACTCTTCCGCAGCTCTTAAAACGGGTGGCGACTGCCGTAGGCAGTTTTATTCATCACTTGGACAATTTCTCGGATATATAGAGATTTATCATATAATTTTCGCTCTTAACTCAATACGTCGATACATATATTGAACCAGCTCATTCAAACCTTATTGAATCTAAATACGAAATTTGGAGAGGGAAACGGCTTTCCGAGCGAGAACCAGACAATAACTATTTATTCAGAAAGGTCCTCGTTCTTGCTTTTTTCGCTTTTTAACAACTGCCGATTCTTCTCAGCTTGGAGGATTGTCAGCTCCGCAGTAACCATACATTTTCAACAAATAGTTATGAGCCAAGGAATCCATCAATTGATTATCGAAATGCCCAAAATAACTACCATATTCTTTTGCGCAGCAAGAGAAAGTCATCTAAGTCCCCAACCTCCAAAGCACTTCAAATTCATCTTCGTATATTCGCAACCACAATTCTAAAACCATTCTCACGCCTCCATTCTCCCGACTCAAGACTTGCACGATACGTACAAGAGACCTCTTCCCTCGAACTGTGAAAACATCCTCCTCTTATCACCCTTTTGATTTCTGCATCCGCATCCACATTTTCCCGTCCATCATCTTCTTGATAAGGATATGGAAGAGATGATGTATTCAAATCTTCACCCCACAATGAATTGCACCATTCCCATACATTCCCCGCCATATCGAAACATCCATGTGGAGAAATATTCTTAGGAAATAAACCGACGGTACAACGATCGTTCAATAGTAAATCTTTATAATTAACATATCCGGCGTTCCATTCTGTGCCCCATGGATACACCGATTCTGTTTCGTTACCAGATATCTGAGAATCTCGAGCAGCAATTTCCCATTCCGGTTCAGTCGGTAAACGGACTTCCTCACCGAGCGCAATTTTCTCAGATGCTTTCCAGCGTGTTGTCAACCAGGAACAATACGCGCGCGCATCGTACCAGGTAAGATCTGTAGCTGGGAAGTTTTCTGTACAAGGGGATGAACTCTCTGGACTATCCCATTTCCGTCCTGTCTCTTGGATGAATATTGCATAATCTCGATTTACAACTGGGAAAATGCCGATTTGGTATGGGGGAATGGTGATAGAACAAGGGGATGGTGAATTCGGGTGAGAAGAAGAACCAATTGTGAATGTGTTGGAAGGGACGGCAGTGAGGGATGCCAGGTCTCGGGGATCTCCAAGCTGAGAGAGTGTACGTCCGGCTTTTAATCTTTGGGTGATGGGTAATGTGCCTTCTTTAATAATCTCGAGTGTGTGATTGGAAACTCGTTGATGCAGTGGACTGGATGAAGGAAGGAAATTCGAAACTAACAGTGCGCCTAGTTGTGCATCTACTCCAGAGCCCGCGACCAGACCTTCAAGCGATGCAAGTAGCTCTGGGTTTCCAACATCTCTAAGGCGAACCAACCAGCTGCGAATAATCGGTTCTGACAAAATGGGATTTTGATGAAAAAGATTGATAGCTATTTCTGCGTCCACTTCAACAAGTTGTCGCGCAGCTAGTAAGTGTTGTACTGCTTTGGAAAAAATCGCCGGATTTGCGATTTTCAATCTACACGAAAATGGAGTTCGAATGCCCTGCTCCGCTTCCCGAACTGAATGATCCAGTGCCTCTCGTGTAATTATTCTATCATTATAATTCTCAGAAAGCACGACGTGGAGCCACTCATCTAATAATTCCTCTGCCTTTTCTCCACCGTGAGAAGTCTCTAGTGCGAGTGCAAAATATGCTGGGAGACTTGCTGCTTCACCGATCCCGATCTCGATGTCACTGTACTCGATATTTTTGCCGGTGATATTGCGCAAGAACATGCGTCTCTTAACTTGAGAAAGTGGTGATATATCATGTCTTGTTATTTCGGAGTCCAAAATCCAATTTTTCACAACGCTGCTTTCTCCAAGGACGATTAGTTTTACGGACGCTTGTTTCTGGTATTGGATTAGATGAACCATAGATTTTAAAAGCGACGGTCCGTCTTCTCCAAGAAATTCGATAGAATCAAGAATGATCAATAGACACAATGACTTGCTACTATCTTTGCAGCTCCCAATGAGCTGAGGTAATGTTTCCTGAAGCAATGTCGAGAACTGAGAAATGCTAGAGATGCAGAAGTAGCAAGGTATCATATCAATACCTTTAAACTCCCAAGACTCATCCAGAACATCCGTTGGACCGTTTCTCACAATAAAACCACCTCCAATAGATTCAGTAGTGGTAGTCGCTATGCGAAAAGCAAGATGTTTCGCGAACGTTGTTTTTCCACTTCCACTGGGCCCGGCGAGTAGCAAGAGCTGATTATCACGCACGAGTTCGAGTGCTGAGAAGTATATCAGAAAACTCTTTTCGACATCTCTGTTTTGTTTTCGGAGTTCCTTTCTGGATTTTTCTTTCAATGTATGGCTGCTGGTAAGGAGAGGAATGAATCCAGTTGAGAGAGGGATGGTGTCACCGGATGGAGAAATAAAGAGGGGCAGGGAACCGAATGTTAATGCTGTGGCGATATGTTCCTCTATGCTATTCATTTTGAAGCGTTTATTTTGATGTTGACTTGTACAATACTAGTTGCGAAGCTTATCTAGCAGACAATTTATAAGAAGTACCGTATTCTATCACAAGTAGTATTTGTGTTGGAAGTAAGGCAGTGTGATATATATCGTGACAACGGCGCATGACCAATTGGGAAACTCATAGCCTATCGACTAAGTAAGGCGAGGAACAGTCTTACTATGTCTCTTGGCTATGAAAGCAGACTAAGGATATATGTACTGTGAGCTGTAAAATACTGCAATCAACACTGTAAGCAACAATGGAAGAGTGGGATCCAGCCTCACATAAGCACAATTGGCTTACAAGGCCGCGTCTCCTTCTGATTGCGGATTAAATATTGTTGATATTAAGGGGGGACGATGTCGATGGTATCAAGGTTTAGTTTCAATCAACCATCATCAATTTTGTTCAAGCACGAGAAAATCTTACACCTGCTTCCCATTATCCCGTTGTTATGACCACCACCGAAATGCCATTCACGCAGGACTTGCCCCTCGAAGTTTTCCGACCGATTTTCTCGACAATATACTCAACGAACCTGAGAAAAGAGTCGTCTGTCGCATTCATATCACCTATCGACCCCGTGAAAAAGGTAATCCTTTTCTCCGTATATAATAGCTGCATTACATAGCATAAGAGGGACGGTTTCGGGTGTGAATCAACGAGTGAAGTTTGCAAAACAACTTTACAAAAACAGAATACTCTTTTTCAGTCTGGATGATCGGCATACAAGTTGTACCATGTTCAGTTAATGCTGAGATTATCGGACATCTTTGACCAACGGTAGTTAGTATCGAGTAATAAAATTCTGACTTCAGAACTCATCTGATCGCTGCGCGCCATAAACTCCATCAATCACTTTGGTATTCACAAAGGCGTGGGAACATTGTTATGTGGTATCAATTCATTAAATCTCGTCATGACCCATAACCCAGTCCATTCCATCCCATCCCATCCCAAACCCCTTCCAATTATAATCATGGTATAATAACAATCAGCCTTAGCCTCCCATAATGCATCATGGACATTGTAATCTAGTTGGAGAACTTGGGGTTGACCGCGTTTCTACAAGCGGGATAATCTTAGCTAACAGTTCGTAATATATGAAAGGGGCGCAAGCATAGGCGAGACGAAAAAAACATACCCGGTCTGCTTCTCATATAATCCTCTGGCACCGTCGGTAATTTTCTCATTTTGATCGCGGCTTAAAGTGTGGCCGGACTTCTTCTCGATAAAGTCGAGTGCTGAGTATATTGTTAGCATGACATTGATTGTACACCGCAAATTGCGGAGGTCGTCGAAAGTGTGCAGGAGAGGGGTAGACAAACCCTTGTCACCATAATCCTCCTTTCCAGCGCCACCAGCAGCTTGGTTGGTGTTACCAGCGCTCCCTGAGCTTCCTGAACCACTCTTGAGGGCACTTTTGACGAAATCCATTATGATGAAGTTGGTTTGAGTGTTTTATTGTTGGGAAAGTTGTGTAGTTACTTGAATATTGATTGAGTAGGAAGTAGTAGTTAGTTTTGATGAAGAGATGTCAACCCAAGTGAATGAGGGGACTTATATACCCTTCAGTAAACTAAAGACGCCATCATTTACTAGTGCATTAACGGCTTATGTGCCTTGATTCTTTCTTTCCTTTCAGCTGAAGCTTGGTTTCGCTGCTTCGTCCTTTCTGAGCATATTTACGAATCCGGTTTAAAGGGCAACATGGGGTTGGATGGAACTCTCTGGTTGGGTAGTTTCTAAGAGGGTTAATTATGCATGTGGGGTGAAAGAAATGACGCACGCCAAGACGTCACGTCCATCTTGGTAAGAAGACTTCGGCAGGTTCCTGATTAATAAGCCGTATTCTTTTCCCTCTCAAGGTCAACCAAAAGAGTTATTGATATTAAAGTTAGGATTATTGCAACAGCGATTGATTTGGACTCGAAGTTAGAGAACGAGAATTCATCTGCTATCTCTAGTTACATAACACCTGCAAGTTGACGGCAAAACCATAAGAAATAAGCCTGTTTAGCTTAGTTGATGTTCAGCCAGTCACAATCGTTGACCCATAGAGAGAAGTTGGAAAAGGATGATGAGAATACGAAGTTTCTCGTCGTAATTATCAACTCAGCTATGCTTCTAGTATACTCTGAATATGATTTCTCATTGTAATATTCGCATTCCCCTCTCACGCCCCAAAAGCTGATGAATCTGTTACTCTTGCAATTGACCCATCTACATACCATCAATACTGCACTATGGAACTACCGCATCCCATCATTATTCCATCCCTTAATTACCATCCATCATCACCAATCTGCCATCAACTCAATAATGGCCCTTATCTCCAGTGATAGGCTCAAGTCCATTAGCAAATCTTTGTTTCAGATTACATGCCCACAATGTATCATCTCCATCTTTCCGTATTGACCGCATCATAAGCACGCTGGTTGTGATCCCTCCACTCCTGTAGAATCCCGTCCCCAGCAAATGTGTCCTCCTCCGAGACTTTCTTCCCAGTAAACTCCACGGTTCCTGGATCTCCATCGCATGTACCCCAGACACCGTTGACTCTTGTACCGGCACGCGAGAATGTCATTGTGTAAGCATATAAATCAGAGCCGAGTTGAATAATGTCCCGACGATCTTTGCCTCTCCATCGATAGATTCTTGTACTATCCATATCCGCAGTCCAGACATCGTATTCTTGATCGAGAATATATTCGTTTCGATCAGCAGAGTTGCCTCCCCGAGCAAATCGGATTATACCCTTGAATTCCCCGAGATTGAAACGGCCAAAGACTTGGAAGCCTCGTGTACATACTACAGAGAAGATGTCAAGGGTGTAAGGTTCTGATCGACGGTAGTTTGAAGATATGGTTTTGCATTTTAATTCCCAGTGTCCGGTAGTTGCCCACATTCCGAGGTAAACTCTCTCGGCGTCAAGTTCGTCGTCGTTGAGTTCCTCGTCGGTGTTATCGGCATCGTCGTCGTATTCTTCAGAGTGATCTTCTCCCTCGTCATTGTCTTTCACTGAATCCTGATCAGAATCTTTACCCTCTTCCTCGTGTTGAGCCTGCTGAGCTTGGTGCACTGGCTCTTTATTTTCACGATCCTTCTTGCGATATGCCCTCATCATTTTCTGAATACCTTTTTCGACCACGGTATCCGGCTCATTGGTATTAGAATTAGCCAGACGCTGCTTGAGAGCCTCGATATCGCTTCCTCTCGGTGAAAAGCCTCGGAATGCGAGCTGAGCCTTCCAGAACTGAATAGGTTTGTTACGATTATCATCGCCAAGACATATTTCTATGAAGTTGTGCCCAAAACAAGTAACATGCTCGCCGTCGTAGAAATATTCGAGGCTATTTACGGTTTTTTTAAGGACTCTTCGACACTCTGGATCATGACTTGCCTCCATGTTGATTTGAAGGCGAGTCTCGAAATGAACGCTGATGGTGCTCGAAAGAATGCTTTCCGAGATGCTTAGATAGTACAAGAACACGGGCGTCCTCGGATTCTCAGAGATTTCATCTGCTTCGCAACCGTACTAATTGAATAGGTTTCGTGAATAGACCTAATTCACTGTCAACGAAGTGAACGACTGCGCAAGATATTATGGCTCATGTTTTGTCAGGTCGATGTAGTGCTTTCCAACAAGAGACCAGACAAGAAACTGAAGTTGAGAGGCTTTCAAAATAGAGTAAACTATTCGATTCGAGTTCAATTCAAGGTTGCCCTCCGGTTTTGGAGATTCTTCTGGCCCCCGTGCCAGTACCAGCAGTTCCATTCCCTTTCCTAGGTGGCTCTAAGGTATGAAGCTCGACTTCCATTTCCGCGATATGCTTGGAACGATGAAATAACTCTCGGGCTCCTCTAATCTTTCCTTGCAACCCTTCAAGTATAAAACTGAAGACATGATAGTCCGAATAGAGCATCTTCAATTATTATTCTATGGATGGGAATATTCGATGAGCTTTGCTTTTGATCGATTCCATGTCAGTACTGTTATCTTAACGCCGAAACGAAGAGCAACCAACACATGATCTTGGCGCTAAACCCCAATAGAAGTTCCCCTCAAAATTCCCCTCATTCATGTGAAAAGCATCAACAGAATACAAGAACCGTCTTACGCCCTCCGCCTCACGTTGAACGAGGAAAGGTTCATGAAAAGAGTTTGGAACGCTCGTTTTCATCGTGAATCAACGTTCTTGCAATCATCTGAATCATGATACTCTTAGAACTCTCAGCTCAGACCCATTCTCGGGTCGAACCAAGTCAGACCAAGTCATCGCCATGGAATTTGTCTGATCCAAATTCAATCAAATGAGTACCGATCAACATCACCACAATGTCAATGTCACCATGCCACTGCATCCAAACCGTCAAAAGCGTCAAAGTCACTCTTTCCCGTGTTGCTCCGAACGTTTCTTGACATCTTTACAAATACTTTCCTCATTGGTGCCCCTAATCTTTTCGATTTATCATGGGATCTGTCTCATCTCGTGTATATTATCACTTAGGGGAAACTGTGGAAAGGAACTTCCTCTAAGTGTTAGACGCGATTGTGAACTCGCGAATACCTGCGCTTAGGGGTCAGAGTTGGAAAAATTAGGTGAGAGAAGTGTTAGAGAGTCCCGTAAGCTAATCTTGGAAGAGCCCACCGATTACTTTATGAAAAAGATAGCAGCGGCTGGAGAGAATTTTCTTTTTCTACAAATACCTCGACGTTTCCTTTTCTCTTTCCCTTCTCTCTCTCTTTCATTTCAAATTCTACCTCGCGACTCACTCACCAAAAGTGGTTAATTATACACATCTACCCCAAAAAGGTCCTATCACTACCTCCCCACCTCTAAACACCCCGCTATCGATAACCATCAAGCAACTAAAATCAAGCAACTAAAATCAACCGCTTCGTACAAAACCAGCCCAACAAGAACCTCATCTTATTGTACACTCCCACAAATTCCGTCAAAATGACTACTACATCAATGGTTCAACCAAAATTCTTATCAAAGGCCGATCAGCTTGGTGTCGTCGCGGTTGGATTCTCCGGTGGACAAGTAAGTTGCCCGCTGTTCTCTTCAGACGCCCCATAGACGCAAACCAATCTAATCAACACAGTGTAAACCAGGAGTGGATGCCGCACCTTCAGCACTCATCAAAAGTGGTCTTCTCGATCAACTCGAAGAGGAACTAGGATACAAACTTCACCATGATAACACTGTTCATTCTTACAAGGAGTTGATTCCTTCTGAGGATCCAGATCACCGAAACATGAAGAACCCTCGTGGTGTCTCTGCAGTCACACAAAAGCTCTCTGAACAAGTTTACGAACATGCCAAGGAGGGTCGTTGTGTCTTGACTCTCGGTGGTGATCATTCTATTGCCATTGGTTCAGTATCTGGAACCGCGAGAGCAATCCGTGAACGTTTAGGAAGAGAAATGGCATTGATCTGGGTTGATGCACATGCCGATATCAACACCCCGGAAACTTCAGGCTCTGGAAATGTTCACGGTATGCCCGTTGCATTTTTAACGCGCCTCGCACAAGAAGACAAGCCAGAAATCTTTGGATGGCTGAAGGATGAGCATATGGTCAGCGTAAAGAAGATTGTTTACATCGGTTTGAGAGATGTTGATAGAGGAGAGAAGAAGATTCTCCGTGACAATGGAATTAAGGCATTCAGTATGCATGACATTGATAGGTTTGTGTTCCCGTCGCACTAATTTATTCTGTGCGCGTTCACTAATGTTCTCTCGCAGACATGGTATTGGCAGAGTTATGGAAATGGCCCTCGGTCATATCGGTAACGATACCCCAATCCATCTTTCCTTCGATGTCGACGCTCTTGATCCTACATACGCTCCCTCAACTGGTACACCAGTTCGTGGAGGTTTGACCTTGCGAGAAGGTGATTATATTGCTGAGTGTGTTCACGAGACTGGTTCTTTGATCGCTATGGATTTGGTAGAAGTCAACCCTACACTTGAACCAGGTGTCAATGATATTGGAGCACACGAAACTGTTAGAGCTGGATGCTCTTTGGTTAGATGCGCTTTGGGTGAGAGCTTGTTATAAAGTGGCGTTTCAGATATTGGGAATAGATACTTGAAGAGACATTGGAAAGAATATACCCTTAGATCGAGGCTGGCTATTTATACTTTTGGTATTGGATTCCTTGGGTGGCCCTAGGAGGATGGGACTTGATCTTTCATCTACGGTTATACTTCGCAGCTCAGAAGGATAGAGGGGCTGGTGGATCAATTTACTTTCACATGCTTAAGAAACAAAGATAGATATACAAATCATCGACGAAATCAATACAAAAACATTTCAAAATCTCCCCGCTCTCCATAAGTTCACCGCCGATGGTAAAACTCACTGTCGTCACCGATACAACTGTTTCTAAAAATATAACCAATTCTCCGATCTCCAAGTCCCGAATCTCCAATATTTTCCATACCGAGTACCCAAGTTTTACCAGCCTCATAATTATTTTTTAGGCCTTAGTGATGCGCTGTGCCTGGCACTTCATCCCAGCTTCCCAACCCCCCGCCAACACCAAGCGCCCAATGATATTGTTCACACCGCGAAAATGGGCAATGTATTAATGCGCGTCGGTATTCAGTTTTCTTTCCTTTTTTCTGAGTTTTCTCCTCGCGTTTCTCTCTCACACATACTTCGAACACTATCATCTAGAGTTTCGCGACGACATCATATCGTTCTCCACGATCAATCAATCAATCAATCAATCAACCCATCTCGGTACCACAAAATAAAGTAAGACAGGTACCAGCGGGAGATTTCTGAGCTGCACGTCCCTTGGTTCGAGTACCCTGCAAGTTGCGCTCATTTTCACGTCTGAGTGGAACATAAACCGAATAAATTGAACGACAACACAACATTCATTCACCGGTATTCCAACATACGAGGAAGATTGACGTGGACGAGCTTGGACGAGTTATCGTACGAGAGTTATTTTCGAGTCTGAAATTGGGTGTGGAGGTTTCTTTCGTGAGAACGGAAGGAAGGGATATAGATAGGGAAGGGTCCCAGAATCACAAGTTTTTGATAACAGTCGAGAACGAAAAGAAGGAATTCTCGGGAGAAGACACAATTGCGACTCCAAACTTGTGGATTGAATTCGCAAAATCCTTTGGGAACCAACTGGACGATAATCGAAATACAAACAGGATTTCAAAAGAAAAAAAAGAGCTAGGAAATAGCAGAACTCGGTTTGGCATAATTGCCTTCGACATAACTAATACTACCACATAAACACGCCGCAAAAATGGTCTCAACACTCTCTTCCTCCTCAGGCGGCATTCGCGATCGCTCCACCGTCCTCCTAACCCGCACTCGCACAAAGTACCGCTGGCCACCTCTCCAATTGAACTTTTGGATTCTCATGATGTTAATCGCTTCCTCCACTATCCTTGGTATCTCCGCCTACTTTGTCTCTGTCCAAAATCAGCTACATCTCGGTGTTCCCTGGTATTTCCCTTACTGGATCGTCTCCGCTTCTCTCGGCGTCGTATTCCTGATTATTATGCTCTGGCTCATCTCGCAGCGTCAATTGCTTCCTGGTATCGTCATATTAGGGACTTTTATACTATTTGTATTATGGCTAGTAGGATTAATCGTGTGGAGTATTGAACTCTGGGGTCCTACAGGAAACGTAAATGGAAACTGCAATTTATATGTTACGGCGAATGAACAAAGTGGCCCGTACTCGTCGACTTTGGCGTGGCTGATGCAGCATTCGATTTGTCAGAGTTGGATTGCGGCGTGGGCGTTTATGTTGATTGGGGTCGTCTTTTTGTTCTGGATGATGATTATGAGTTATCAGGTTTATAGAATGGATGATTAAGGGGAAAGATAGGAAAGAGTGTGGGATGTGAAGTGTGATTTTGGATGATATTATGAGGTCGGAATAAGGATGGGGGATCGGTGGGGGAAAAAAGGTTATTGGGAACACATTTGTAGGACGGATCTACGAATGGGGGTTATTTACGACAAAGGGTACTAGTAGGTACATGCTAGATGGATGAGTTACGAGTGATGCATGGACAAGGCGTTTTGGGGAAACGGGAATCATATCATTATCAAATCCCGTTATTTGTCATTTTTATATGCAATGTACGATTTTTACATATGGGCTAAATCGGTGAAGCGAAATCATCTCAATAGGGGAAGTTGTAGCTGTATTGCAGATCTCCTCGGCTAAATATCGTTTGCACTGAAATTCCAGTTTGAGTGTCTAAAATTTGATTGTGATAGTTTTCAATTGAACCTCTCATTTATTTGGTCCTCGAGTTGGATCTGGCCACGCTGGTGAGTGCTACAATGTCTTTACATGCATGATTACGCGGTCACTGTTGTATATATGTTTTTCATACACATGAAGAGCATTTCACATAAATATCTACTGAAATTTGCACATCCGAATCGATTTCGACGATAACCATGAAGCTACGAATTAGATAACAGCACAACCTCAATCACCGTCAACAGATTGCGGATTCATAACACCTCCCCTTTATCCGCGGCAGCTCCTCATAATTTCCCAACCAATACCTCTTATGCGCCTCGTCTGCACTCAAAGCGGAATCGGCATAATTATAATACATGCCCAATTCTTCTTCACCTTCTGCATTCTTAATTTCAGCAATCATGGGGTTGAGGAATGAATAGGCTTGTTGGATGGGAAATGGGGAGGAAGAGGAGGCTGCACTGGTGACGAACTGCCATTCGAAGATTTGAGAGCGGTGCGCGTAGGATGTGGAGGTAGGGGGGATGAGGGAGACGAGGGATGTGGGTCCGCCTTGAGCGGAGATTATTAAGTACCAGCTCTGTGGGAGTGTGGAGTTGACTTTCTCGAGCAAGGGGGAAGGGGAGGAGAAAGAGGGGCAGTAGGAAGGTATTAGCAAATTGTTGGATGGGCTAGTGTCGTAGAGACGGTCCAGCCAGATAGTTGCGCCGGCTATCGATAGATCATCTGTCATTAAGCTTTTTGTATGCTGTAAAGAAGTGTTAATTAGCTAGGTAAGTCATCAATTGTTTTGGAACGGAATGAAATAACTCACAAAATTCGCATGCTAAGCAAAAAGGATAGTCAGCTTCGCAACTTACTGTGGACAAGGAGGGAGAAGCACTTACAACTGTATAATTAATCGGCACTTCCAATCCCTCCCCAGTGCCCCAATTCGAATACAACGCATTATTATTAGCATAAAGCAACGAACCCAACCAGTCCACTGAATACACACCTGCATTCACGGAATCCAATCCCCCTATCTCATCAAGTGCATCTAGCAATGGGTGAATCGCAACCTCAAAATCGGAAAGAGTCCCGTGACACGCTCCCTCGAACAGAAATAACAAATCAGCCCCATCATATTGCCCAACAAAGACTCGAATATTCATTTCCCTTGGAACAATCGACTTCGTCCTCCCAGCACAGTAATTTTGGAAAGCCATCCTGCCATAAATCGCTTGCGTGCGATTCCAGATATATCCATAGTAGAACAAAACATTTTTCTCCGGCGCGGGAATCGCACGGAATGTAAAGGAAGTCGCGATTCCATACGACATTCCTGCGCCGCGGAGAGCCCAGAAAATTTCGGGATGTTGGGTGCGCGAGGTACGCACGTGAGATCCGTTTGCGAGGACAATTTCGGCAGAGAGGAGAAAATCGAGAGTTAGGCCGTAGGTATGAGAGGAGTATCCTTGGCCGCCTATTCCGACGCTAGAATTTATGAGTTATCAGTACATACAAGCTCAAAGTTTCAGCTACATGGAGACTACAACTAACATTCACGCATCATAAGACAAACCCTCTTAAATCTCCTCCCTACGTTGCACAAATCCCATGCGCAATCGCTCTCCCCCCTTGTTCATACAATGCCAAAGCCATGTTTCCCACCCGCGCCTCAGGCCGTGCATCTTTTCGGCCAGTTCCCGAGCCGCAACCAGGACCTGTGTGATTGCGGGGTTGTCTGACATCTGCAAGAATCCAAGGGGATAGAGCTTGGTTTACTCGTGTCGCTAAGTTATATTATTTATAAATTTTATATGTGTTGGTTCTGGGATGGTTTAACTACGTGGTGGCATTGCAGTTAGTGTAGAGGTAGGGTCATGGTATAGATCAAGTGCTTCTACAAGTTTTATGCGATACACGAGCAAGAATATACATGGTTTTATCACCGGGGAATTTTTCCATGATGGCAGCTAAGCTGACTGCATTTCCATAAGTACCCCGGATTCAAAGCAGTTTTCCAGGAAGCTAAGCTGTAGGCCAGCGGGACAAGAGAGGGATTATTCTGTGCCTGTAGTGAGACAATATGTAGATATTTAAGAATGAAGTAGGTTATTGTGTCATGGTGTGTCAGTGAATAGTTGGAAGCACCTCAACTTGGAGCCAGAGAACAAAACCAGTGATGACATTTTTGTTTTAGTTAACGCTAAAAAGGCGAAGAATTCCATGGTAGCCGTGATTTCAGTATTTCCCCGGAACTGTCATAGCCAAACGATCCAACACATATCTCCCGGCAGTAATTGGAGGATATTTGGAAGGATTCTCATCACTTACACAAGACGGTAACGTCTCAACTGTCTCATCGTAATTGATTGAGAAAAATAGGGGTACCGAGTATCGAGTTCTGGCCGTCCTGTTAATAACCCTATGAATAGTACTTCTATAAAGTCCATTTGTCCATCGCATCAAAAAATCACCAACATTGACTACGATTCCTCCTTGAACAGGTTCGGCAGCGACCCATTTTCCGTCTGGACTAAGGACCTCTAGACCGGGGGTTGAGTCTTGCAGAAGGAGAGTGAAACATTCGTAGTCTGAGTGAGCACCAAGACCAACTTCCTCTTCTTCATTTGAGGCGGAAAGAGGCTTGGGGTTGGCATTTGGCTTGTATTTTATCAGTCGTGCAATCCCTCCAGGATGTGTGACTAGTGGATCAAAGTAATCTTCTGGAAGAGATAGAGACAAGGCAAACAGGCGGAATAGGTGTTTGCACAATTCCAAAATCTGTGCGACAAAATTAGACACATGTAAACAAATTCTCAGCAAGTTAGGGTTACCCTTCCGTAATAATCTGCAATGCCTTGATAAAAGCCAGGAATTTCAGCTTCGCTGGGCCATTGATTCATACCACCAGCAGTTGTACCATCAAGCTCGACGTATTTTCCGTCCCCACCGGTAGGATCCAAACCATACTCATAACCCCAGTTGAAAGCTTCCTTTGTTTCCTTAGTTTGGAAATCATTTACAGATGAGTAACTAGCCGGCTCGTATCCTCTAAATTGATCTGAGTTCTTCATGTGGATTGCATCCTTGGAGGATTGAGGCAATTCACTGAAAAAGCGTTCGCAAAGCTTAAATACTTGTTCGCAAACATGCTGTGGTATTCCATGACCCGTGATGTAGAAAAACCCAACATTCGCGCATGCTTCATTGATTTTCTTCGCAACCTCTTGGCGGTCGGCTAAAGATGACGAGAATGAAGGGGTTAGATCGATAATTGGAAGTGATCGGAATGAAGAAGGACCAGAGGTGTCCGCAAGACGAGTTTGGAGATAATCTTGAATTTCCTGCGCAGCACGACGTGTGTTTTCAGTGGCAATATCTGCCGTTTGTACAGTAGTTGCAGCCATAGTATTGACAATCCAAGTCTCGCAATTGTTGATTTGGTTGAAGATGGGTTGCGCGCAGTAGTATTTCTATGACGCCAAAGGTGGGGTAGATTCTTATCGTATCCTTATCGAGAAGGTCACACAGGTTGTGACAAACAGGAACTGAGCGACGGCAGGCACCGCTTGCTTAGATGTTGTGTTATAAACGGCTTTCAGTATGACATGGTCAGTACTGCGTATTGGTTATCAATGGCTAGTATGTGGATAGTAGCGATTGACTTTTCCAAAGGTCTAGAATGCAACAAAGTGGCATTCATAGGACCCAATCTTCGGCAACTAACCAGGAGCAAATGTTAGCTGAAGCAGTATCAAAATTCATCATTTAGTTCATCGTTGAAGATGGGTGAAGCTAAAATATCGGTAGTGCAAGCAATTATAGCTCCTTAGCCAGGGGCTTCATTATTAATAGCATCATTTTGACCCTGGAGATCACTAGCTAACACTAACCAACACAAACGTGCTGACCTACAAACTTAAATATAAATTCGATAACTTCCCAAAACACAACCAATACATAGAATATACACATTTCGTCTTAAGGCTGTTACCCTCTCGAATTATACGGATCTCGAAGATCAGAAGTCGAGTCCTCATGTTTCCCTTGTCTGAATCAGATATACCAACTCTCAGAAAGCTCATTAATCATGCAAAAGGAAGTTCCTTCGGCACCCCATAATCATCACAACATGAGAACCTCCACGCGCCCTTCAACCTTGGGATGTATATCCACCTAAATATCAATCCCACAAGCCATGGAAAGGGAGGGAATCTCGGTCCATGAATACCAGACTCATAAGTCACATCTGAGTTTGTGATTAAGAACGGGACGTCTCTCGTCTATAAAAACATTAGCTGAGTGTATTTTTGATGATTGAAGTTGTGGAATTATACTTTATCAGCATTTTTCTTCGAATATTGAGCCATCGCCTTCCCACATTCTTCCCAATTAACTGATTCATCCTTTTCCAGATCCACTAGGACGCCAATTTCATGATGCAAATGACTCTCCAAATCAGGCCCGAAAACATCAATCAGTTCTCTCAATTTGAACCCATCATAAGGTTTCGCGTCATCTTTCACACCCGAAACATAAAGATCAAAAGCAAACAAGCCCGGAAGGAATTTTTCATGCTCATTATGATTATTAATGAAAACATCGTTTCTAGAACTTTGCTCATCGAGCAATTTGAAATAAATTGTTTCTTCAGCGGCATGGTGGGAATGAAGAATGGAAGACCATGCATCGCAGAATTTCATAAAATCTGCTATATCGAATGTCTCTTTCACGTTGGGCGCTTGGATATAAATGCAATTGAGACCTCTAAGAAGTATATTATGAAGTAAGGCCATTTCTGATGCATTGCGGGATGCTAATGATTCGGGTTTGCCCTGTTATTTTGTGAGTTTTTGATATTGCTATCGAGCTGTTGGAGGCACATACATCTAACGATCCTCTCGGAGTTGAAAGTAGCTTGAATGGGCCATCTGCCCATTTTTTTGTAGATTCCATTGCGAATATCAAGAAGATGATAATTTTTACGATGATATGAGTTCTTGTGACTGTATAAATATACGATTCCACGCGTGGTCATACCATTTCAGTCGATTCCGGTTGGCTTATCAGTATTCCACATACCAGCTGATTTGTGGCGTGATGCAAACGAACAAAATCATATGGTTGCGACAGACTGATCAAATCTAACTGGCTACCTTTAAATGAACTCCTCTGCATATAGAGGCAAATCTCTATCTGCTTTTTGACTGTTTATTTCGGTGATTGTTGTGGATGTTATGAAGAGTGGTGACTTCTGGACTTTCTATCGTCTCCTATTTCGTGAGCTATTCAAGCTTCTAATGGTAACATACAGAAACGCACTGGAAAAGCAATAACATGCTATTATCCATAAAGTGATTTAGAAACTGTTTGATGTTGAACGGTTTTCAATTCAATTATGGTCTTTGATTTGGTCAACGATGGTTTGGATGAGTCTATACGTTTTCTGATCCAGGAAGCATTGTGTTGGGTGCTAGAGAAAATTTTGATTGACAAAAATATTGAAGCTAATCAATCTTCTCAAGATTTTGCATCATTTATTGTTTAAGAATTAAAGAACTCGTACATGCAGACTTCTGACCCGGCCTTGCTCCAACATCAGTCGGGTGACATCCCGAGACCACTGTTGTAAGAGTTGTGGCCATAGGAGTGCATTTCCAGATGTGTCCGCCCAATCTGTCAGATATATTATCGCTAATGCCGGCCACAGGATTTGGGAAGATGGCACCAGCTGTGCGGCCCCAACTTTCTGGAATCATCGGTCTTTTGAATGCCGCTCGCATTTCCTCGCATCTTCCACCTTTTGGATTTTTGAACCCTTGGCTTTATAGTGTTGAAAAGAGGGGTTTTAACGACATTGTACATGAAGGAAGTACAGGATACAATGGCCATTTTCGCTTCGAGGGGGGGTTAAATGGTAGTCCAATCGTACCCGTATGCCTCTTGGAATGCTACACCCAGTTGGGATCCAGTAACAGGTTTAGGTTCTCCAGATTTCGGAAAGCTATTGGAATTGTCTACCCCTTGGATTTCGAGTTCGGGAGGAAGTATTTGATGATGATCTCGAACGCGTTGATCACAAAATGTATATAGTTAGACAATTTGTCGGTTGGGTGGAGAGCTGCATTAGCTCAATGTAGCTTAGCCTTCTTTGTTCAGACCCCGTTTGTTTGTGGTGACTGGCCCATATAAGTCAGTTCACTTTCCATTCTAGAATAGCCTTTAGAGTAGAGTTGAATCGACCACATTTCCCAGAACTGATACAATTCCAAATGACCGCAAGATTGCTTGAATCACAAATTTGTCAGCAATATTGCCACATGCAGCTTACATGACTAACCATAACGATGTGCATAATTAGTGTACAGCCCCTCATTTGACTCAGCAGTATATGCAAAGGTAAACTACTTGATGCCTGGGTTCCCCAATCGATTTCCATTTCAACTTCGTGATCGAAAAATCGACAAATAAGATGGAGTTCTATACTGATAGTACTCCAGAAGCAGTAAAAAATGCAAGAGTAAGTTAATATCGGAGAATATAAGTTACTCATGAATGTCTGAAACCATAACAGGGCCTTCATCTAATCACCGAAGCTACACCAAACGGCAAAAAGGTGCAGATAATGCTTGAAGAACTGAAAGATGTTTATGGCCTTGAGTGGACGACTAGCTTAATTGATCTCGAAAGAGATGAACAAAAGAAAGATTGGTTTCTGCGTTTGAATCCTAATGGTATGACTAACTCCAGTTTTGAAGCTCACGACCGTTGAATTTGACTAATCGCTTGAAGGACGGATTCCACTGCTGTTAGATAATACGCTGGTGCGGCCCTTTCCGGTCATGGAATCATCTGCAGAACTTTTATATCTCTCCGATAATTTCGATAAGGATTATGTTTTTGGATTTGAAAATAAACGAGAAGTTCGTAATGGATTTCCTATCCACACCCTTTCGGCTTTGGCTGTTCCTCAAGCATGTGTTTTTGACCCGGTCCATCAAATTTGACTGGACAATCTTCGTAAACCCTATTCCTGATGAATCTTCATCGATCTTCTGACCTGAATACAGCATAGCGAAGCGGTGCAATGGCTCTTTTTCTGGCAAGCATCAGGCCAACCAAATCAAGGACAGAACAATCATTTCAGTAAATCCGCACCTGAAAAGATTCCCTGTGCGTATTTTGCCTAGACAAACACTCCCTCACTCACACATACTTCCGGGAACTAACACAACAAAAAGACGCCATTTCACGTTTCAAAACGGAGACACTCCGCATCTACAACGTACTCGAGCTTCGTCTCTCAGGACATTATTCAGTCATCCCACGTCAATACCTCGCGGGAGCAGGAAAAGGCAAATACAGCATTGCTGATATTGGAACATGGCCGTGGGTCCGATCATGGAAGTATGCAGGATTCACCGATGAGGAGATGGCGGGTTTCCCATATTTGCTACAGTGGATTGCTCGTATTGCTGATAGACCGGCGGTTCAGAGAGGGATCTCGGATTTCTATGATAGTGAGGAGAATTCGGCTTTGCGGGTATCGACAATAGGGTAGAAGCTTAGGTTATAATATGAAGAGTGAATATGGGGTTAAGGTCGGAAAATGGTTTCGAGAGTTTCGGATATCATTCGATTCGCCCTAATTCGAAGAGTACATTTTAGCTCATTATATACTGATCAAGCCCTTGTAGCGGGAGTTATGGTCGATCAAAGATAGGCTTCGTGGTGTTCCATTATGACGATTCGGTCCTCTTTCGAGTTTCCTTTCTCATCACCTACTCTAGGCACTAGTCCTAACACATAATCCTCTTGATGTATATAGTCCAGAGGTCTCTTTCTATCTTCTTCTTCTCTTCTTCTCTCCTTAGCTTTATATTCTAAGTCAAGAATTGAATCCTTCCTTGACAGTCCTTCAAATTATCTAAAGTTCATTACTACCAGCCCCCGCCGGTGACGGCATTTTAAATAATATCTCATTTCCCTTTAAAGCCCAAGCAACGCCATTGCGCTGCCAAGAAGAACCTATACCAAAGGAACCACTGTACACCTTTGAAGGATGGTCAATGAACAAATTCCTCCTAACCGTTTCCCAAACTCTTCGAAGAAATCCAGAATAATTGCGAGAAAGCACGCTCAGTCTTCCCCACCTGCTGGAGACTCTGATACAATTACAGTGTCCCAGGAAAAAGGATTGCCACGCACCCCCCTTTCTTCTGTGAATTCGAACCAGTTTGCCTCTCTTAACGACGAAGCCCATACTCTCCAGCCAGCAATGCCATTTAAAGGCAAAGCACCCGCAATATAAAGCAGCATTTTATAAAATTAAAAAAAAGCGTGCACATAGTAGGGACGTGCATGTAACAGGGATATCGATTATTGACATCAGAAAATATCACAAAGAATGCTGGGCAAAATGTATATTGCGTTAAGTTTTTGTAACCCATAAACTCCCTCAGGCACAATCTAATGAGCCCTTTATAGCTGTTACCTGTTAGAATTCAAAGTGACCATTGTCAACCGAAGATACGAATTGCTCCGGAAAGATTAAAAAGAAAGAAGTAATTCTCTCATAGCACTTGACATGGGAGCTCCTGCCAGAAGACACCTCTCCACGTTTCTTGAAAGACTACAAGGAGAAGGAATTGTAGTGGTTTGACTTATGAACATCTGTTCTTGGGGAACTGTCAAACTGCCCATGCTGTTTACGATGGAGACAAGAAATCATCACTCGCCGGTGACTTCAAAGAATTCTGCATTGGCGCATCTCTTGATCTCCAAGATCTTTGAGGACCATCTTGAAATCGTTCATGTTCTCGAGCATTGCCACGTCCGCCATCATGATAGAATTTGAATTGGTAAAGATTCAGAGATACGTCTAAGTAAAAAAGAGAATATTATATGAGCACTACTGATACAGAAATAGATATAAAGATTGGAAGCAAGACAAAAAAAATAGATTAGAATAGGCAAAAGTCAAGGAACGGCGGCCTTTTCCGATTCCGGTATTGGAGTGAGTCAAAGAACGGACATGAACTTCTTCAACAATAACTATGTAACAGACGGAAAAAAATTCAGGTTTCCAAGCCAGAGTGCTACTCCTTGGTCAATCTAATATCAATGTGACCGGAATATATGAGTTCAAAAAGTATCATTTTAACAAGATAACACAAGTAATCGTTTTCCCATTGTCTCAGTCTTAATACAACGCCGTGATCATCAATAGATAAAGCTTCACTTGGGTCACTGACCACTGCAGCTCTTTTCGGATTCATGGCTTGCAAGTCGGAGGAGGAAAGTTTTGAAGAATTTCTTCAAAATTATGTCGTAGTAATGAATTGCAGTCGTGAAATTGGGCTGGGTGAAATCGACAACTACTGCTTGTACGATACGTAGGCTGAGGGGAAGTGATAGGCAAATGAAATATCTGATTACACCAGCGCTACATACCCTCTACATGAGCATCCATGTGATCACTGGAAAGTCTGGTATAGATTCTTTGGCATGGATTCTTTAGCGAGCTTTCACTTCAATAATGAGTAACGAGATCGTGTATTGTTGTCAGTAGGAAGAGACGTATGGGTTTAAGTTATCAAAATCGGTATTTCTCGTATTCCTAATTTCAATTTCATCAGTTCTTTGCATGCGCGTCCGGATAGTATCCGTTACATTTTCTGCATTCCGATGAGGTATCTAGCAATCGTAACATTCGATACTAAAGAAACGACGAAATGGCCATATAGATATGTTGAATCTTTTTTTTAATTTAATTCTGAATAGCACTATACTTACGGGCCATCCAGAATATCCTCATCAGGACTATCTGGATCATGTACCATACTGCCACTCTTGGTCATTAATTCGAATCGACTCGGACGGAATGGCCACCTCATCCATGCCTCCACAATCTCCCTTAACATTTCCGTTGTCAGGGATCTTACAGACAAATGCTTTAGATCAAATGCTCCTCCTTTCGAAGGATCTGTCAAAGAGGGACATTCGCCTGCTATATGCTCTAGGGCACCGGGCCATAATCCTTCCAAAGACTCATAGACTGTATCAATCGGATGTGCGTACATATTACCAATTATGTATTCGAAGACATCATAGTTCTCCGGATAATTCTGACGAAGGATAGGCCAAAGAGCTTGTGGTTGGATATCCAGAAGACACAACTCAGAAGCAGGTCTAAATTCTTTCGGATATACTTTGAGGGGTTCCATCGGTCTCTTCTCAAATTGTGTACCAATGCGCGCACCGTCAAGTCTGACACCGTAGATCTTTTGGGCAGCAAGAGGAAGCTGGGAAATCTTGTCTTCATACATCTTTATCATTGTGTCCTGTTTATTTCTTAAACTCTCTGTATCCTTGGACTTTGAAACAGCTTTCAAGATCTTACTATGAAGCTGGTTGATGTTGTTGTAGTCATTGACAAGATCCTGTGTCAGCTCTCCATGTTGGTTGATAACTTTTTTCTTCGCTTTAAGGAATATATAGCGTGCATATTCTTCGGTATAATTTCTTTTCTCCCTCTTTCGTTTATCCTTTTCAGCACTTTCGACCTTCTCACCTTCTGGTGTCGTATATTTCCTTAATTTCCCTTCATCCAATCGCTTCTGGAGATCCCTAAATTCATCGAACCAGCCTCTCTTGAAGCGATCGAAATCTTGACTTTTTACTTTGTGCCCACCTGTAGCAAGTGACTGCCTGGCTTTAAACTCCATTGGGCCTTGCCTATGTTTGGGTGTCGTTATGCCCATTGTATCCATCTTACTGACAACGTCTATCGAATTTGCTAATGCAACCTCGGCGTCTCTTACAAATCGATGGTTATCTACAGTTGAACTTGCAATCTCTTGAATATATTCCGTAGTTATTTGGGCTTCCACGGCATTCTTACGCATTTGGGCGACATGACGTACTAACCAAGAAGTCTTTTCTACATCTGGTATCCATACCAGCATTCGTATGAGGCCATATTGATGAAACAAGGCATGCGATCTTGCTGCGGAAAGAAGTTGATACATGACTAATTGTGAAATGGACTCAAAACCGCGGTACCTCTTTCTGGGGTGGTGGGCAAGATTCGCAATCACGAGGAGGGTATTGTTCGGTTCGTTGATCTTGGGATCATCTCGCGAAAGTTTTACCTGATGGGGCAAGAACTCCGGAGTGGTAACTTGGCCTAGATGTTCCCAGACCGTTCCAGATTTCGGTATGTGTTGATAAGTAGAATCTTCTGCATCGAGAAGAGGTTGGAGGAAAGGATTATACTTCTTCGCGTCGGGTTCCATGAGGAGATGTGTTCGAGGTTTAAGGATTTTATGGATTTTAGACGACCACATGCCTATGCCTGGATTTATATCGATGACATCGCAGCCAACATGCTTCAAAAGAGATGGTTTTAGGCGATCCAAGATATCATCTGGAACAGATTACTAAATGATAATTGCATAACGCAAAAGGACTGATTCTTACCACACAGTGCTTCATTCATGATATTCGAACGGGTTCTGTCCCCCATGATTGACCCTTTCATGTGAGCATCTCTCATGTATTTTCTGAGGTCCAAGGGAATCTGTATGAAATCGCTTTCGTTCACTTCATTTACTACAGGCTCTTCTTCCTGTTTGCCGGTCAGAGACTTCTACTTTTATCACGGCTCGGTCTGTTCCTTACCGCTTCTGGTTCTTGTTCTTGTTCTACTTCTGGTTCTTGTTCTGCTTCCAATTTTGGTACAGGTTTCGCTTCGGGAACTGGTTCCAATTCTGACTTCACCTCCACCTCTTTCACTTTTCTGGGTCGACCTCTTTTGCGCTTTACCGGCTCAATTATTGATTCATCCTTTGCATCGACCCTTACATCATCCGTAACCTTTCTAGTTCTACGCTTCACTGGTCCCACTGCCAAAGCATCCTCTCCTGTGATGTCTCCTAAGGTCACAGCCTTCCGGCGCGTTCGCTTGACTGGGGGATCCACATCGGTAGGCGTTATGGGTTCTGGGGATTTAGAGGCTTGGGGTATATTATAACATGGCGAACAATGAATTTCTCGAAGGCGCGAATGTTGTAAAATGGTCGGATACTTAAGTAGATTGGTCCTACCCAAACGTGGGAATATGCACAACATCAATGTCTATGATCAGCTCAATGGCAACTGTGGATAATTAGCATTGAAAGGCTTATAATTTCAGGATGCCGTTGAATCACACAATGTTTAATGTTCAATGCAGTCCCGGAGTATTGATTGTTGCATGAATTAGCATCTCGAATTTCGTCAAGGCAACAAAAAAGTTTCAAAGACTAACTTTGGGCGAGGCTGAAGAGCTTGATGGGGCTGAAGAGGTCAACGAGGCTGCTCAAAATAATTCATTGATGTCATTGGTTGTACTGTACTAGTGTGGCCAGTGCATAGCTAGAGCGCTGGCTGTCATCTGCAAGGCTGTAACTTCCTTTTGAAACAGCCTCTGATCTGTGATACTACATTATACATATTTTTTACATTGGGCACCTTGAGAACTGACATACCCACCAAACCTTTGATAAGGCAACCAAAATAAATGAAAACCTACCATATTATCTCTCTATACATTTTACTGATCTGCAAATGTCCATGATTTATTTGAACAGATTTCTCGTTGATTAACGTTATCTCCATTCAACTTCTCGTGTCCAAGGCGTTCGTTCATTCATTCCTTTCACAGGCACAATTCACAAATCATGGCGGGGTCAAATTTACAGTTCTCGAAGCCCATGAGCATCAAAGAAATCTCCGCAAAGGCCTCAGACTTTGAATTTAATCCTTCTATCGCATTGAAATATTGGTTGAGAACGGCTGATACACTTTTAAGAGAGGTAGATAGAATGATCAATCACTTGAGTGATTGGAATGCTAACTTATTAGGCATATATTTATCAAGCAGAGGACAACGATCAGCAAGCTTACCTTTTGTTGATGCGATACGCTGCCCTAGTTGCAGAAAAGTTGCCCGGTCACCCTTCCGCAAAGGATCCAGAAACTAGAAGTGCTCTCAGAGCTGCCCAGAAAACTCTCCCGGATGTTTTGGATGGATTAGAGAGATTGAAGCCCAGGATAAATGCGCGCTACAATAACTGGCAGAAGGCTTTGGAAAGAAGGAAAGAAATCCATGTAGCGCGAGAAAATGACACATCGCGCCCATCGTCTCGGGCAGATCTGGCGGCTTCTGATCCCGCGATAGCTGGAAATACAACCACACTAGGCGCCGCGGAGAATAGCGACCTGGCCGTAAAGTTGGCGCATAAGGAGTTTAGAAGAAGAGATGCTGCGAGACTTGCTACAAGACAAGCAGGTGTTACTGAGGAAGAGGAGCAAGAAAGACGGACTGCGGGGCTATGGAACGATTGGGAATCGGCATTGTCTAAATCTGGTCGTAATGATGATGAGGATGTTATACGCCGAAATATGGAAGCTTCAAGGAGGAGGCTAGATGGCTCCCATGATATTTCGCCAGATGGGACGAAGAAAAAATCTGCGAGACCTGCACGATATGTCCAAACCAAGGCCAGGAATGCTAGTAGCGCATACCGCTATCCATCCATCTCTAAGTCTCAACCACTCGTTAGTGACTCGGGACCATTCCCACCTCCCGGTCCTCTTCCCCCAAAGCCGCCCAAGGAAGAATTCGAGACACCGCATTTCGATACGCCCCCGCCACGACCTGAAAAACAATCATCAGACACTCACGAGATTTCCTCATCAGATGTCGTTGCTCAAGACCCAAAATTCACTTTTCGACCTTCGGCATATCTCGAAAATGGCAAACCTCTTCGAACAGTCTTTCTACCGCCTACATTGCGACAACAATTTCTGGCCTGTGCAGCCTCAAATACACGTGCGAATCTTGAAACTTGTGGGATGCTATGCGGAACATTGATATCGAATGCCCTTTTCATATCTCGACTTGTCATCCCTGAACAGACGAGTACCAGCGATACCTGTGAAACGACCAATGAAAGTGCCTTATTTGATTACTGCGCATCTGAGGATCTAATGGTCTTGGGATGGATACACACTCATCCTACTCAAAGCTGCTTCATGAGTAGTCGAGATCTGCATACACATTGTGGGTATCAAATCATGATGCCTGAGAGTATTGCAATTGTTTGCGCTCCCAGTAAAAATCCTTCGTAAGTAATGTTTTAACTGGTTGACATTGGAAGAGGTGGCCACTAACTAGTGAACAGATGGGGAGTCTTCCGTCTGACTGACCCCCCAGGAATGCCCGCCGTTCTAAATTGTAAACAAACGGGACTTTTCCATCCTCACGAGGAAAGGAATATTTACACAGATGCATTACGACCAGGTCATGTCTTTGAGGCAGAAGGACTAGAATTCCAAGTTGTTGACCAACGGCCAAACCCATAATGACTCGATAATGATGATACCACGAGGATACGATTATTGTGCTTTGGTAATTAGTAGCGTTGGTGCTTGGTGGGCTATGGTTAGAATTATATTTCAGATCCCGATTCGGCAATTATAATTATACAACACATTACACAGCAGTCATATCTGGACTCTGTTTCCACGAATTGATTATGTTGATGTGCCTCGAAGGTACTCGCCCCGTGAAAATGAATCCTGGCGAATTTGTACAACAGAGACTAGACATATACATAATTGTCCGATGGCAAGAACAGACAGTGTCCTTATTGTCTGACATGTTCCAAGACGGCCAACCAAATTTGAGAGATAAGCGTTGTTTAAGGTCATCGAATAATTCCATGCAATGCGGTTATCGTCGTCGACATCTCTTCGACGAAAGAAATACAGAACCAAAATCGTGAACTTCTCCGCCCCAAATCAGCAGATACTTACTTGGTAGCAACTACGGGTATCCCCCGATAGCCCCACACGTTAACTAATTTGCGGGGTAGTAACACAAGTGGACCCATACTAGCACATTCATCGGTGGACACAAATAACCCTTCCAATACTTTCACATCCAATAATCAAAAAGGATTCACTCAAAGCATCTCAATATGTCTTCTTTCCAGGAATTTGACCGTTCTCGCTGGACTTCCCACCGTGCAAATCTTTCAGGAACGCCATCTTCTCCATCAGAAGTGACCATTCACTACATCTTATGCCATCCTCCGTCCAATGTTACCTCGAAGGGTACCATACTTCTTATACATGGCTATCCAGAAACGTCGTATCAATTTCGACATGTTATCACGCCCCTTTCAGATGCAGGATACACAGTCGTCGCCCCCGATTACCGCGGAGCAGGCGAATCATCTCATCCTCGAAAAGGATATGAGAAGGTTCAAATGGCAACTGATCTCCACGAAGTCATCCAAAAGGATCTAAGTATTAAAGATAAAATCCATGTGGTTGGTCATGATATCGGTGGGATGGTTGCTCATGCATATGCAGCCCAGTTTCCTAAAGATACGGCGTCTGTTGCGTTGGGAGAATGTCCCCTTCCAGGAACAGACGCTTATAACGACGCTGTTAAAGAAGGTATCACGGGAGGTCTGTGGCATTTTGTATTTCATTGGCAAACAGATTTACCTGAAGCTCTCACTGCTGATCGAGAGAACATTTACATTAAATCTTTCTACGATCGCCTATGCTACAATGCTTCGGCTTTCTCTCCAAATGACGTAGAGCACTATGCAAGTAAGTTTGCTCAACCGGGTGGAATGCGTGCGGGATTCGATTTGTATCGTGCGTTTCACCAAGATGCTGAAGATAATCTTCGTATGCTGAAGGGTGGGAAGTGTAAGGTTCCAAGTATGTCTTTGATGGGAGAAAAGAGTTTCTTGGCAACTATCGCGAATCAACAAAATGAACAGATGTATGAGACTACTTCGTCTACTAGTATCCCTGGCTCGGGCCATTGGTGTGCGGAGGAGAATCCGGCTGGTTTTGTGGAAGCTGTGCTTAAATGGACGAATAAGAACTCGTGATTTTTGTTGTTATTTGTTGCTGCTATTGTTCTAATCTCGGGGTTGAGTTAAACCCCGTTATCCAATCATCTCACTATTCTTATCTATTCTCCCTGTATGTGATTTTGGCAGAAGCCGGGGCGGCATTTCTTAACAATTAGTTGGGGTACGACTAGGTTCCAGATATCCAGAAATAGAGAATCTTTGAGAAGTCCACTCTTGACTCTTGAATATTCCCACTTCAAAAATATTGTTCTACATTTTGTTATGCCAGCCAAACCCTTTCTTTCAGGTAGAGTAGGTGATAAATTTCTCAGTGCTCGAATCTGGAATCATAATCAAACCTGCAGTCTATGCTTCTCCTCTTTCTCTGATCCTTGTAATATCTTGATCATTTCATCGTCAACGACACTTTTGATTATAGCAATGACAAGCCTGAATGTTAACTTCTACTTGGGAAATCCTAATAGACACATTCAAGGTTTTTGAAAGAACAAAGGCTTTGTCTCTAAGCACGCGGATCAATCCTCTCAAAGCTTTTTACTACATGATTTGCCGTTTGATTCATGAACTGGCTTTTAAACTTCTGAGTCGATGTCTTGCCTCAATTTGGTGTGTAATCTGCAGCTTGCAGCTTCCAGTGCAAGACTGTATAACTCCCTCCTATTCTGCACTCTGATTTGTCTCAGAGTAGGCAGGAACAAAACCAATGGACAGAAAGGGTATATAAGACAGCCAAAATGGTCAGCCACTGATCACTCCCGATACAATGGCGATAGTCCCGTATCCCTCCATCTTAATCCTGCTGTCTCCCAGGTCCGCACACATTTGTGTCGTTGACAAATCCACGATATGTATTTGTTTCATCACAATATTGTAAACTGCCAGGAAATCCATCGTCATCTTTCGACACTCTTACCGCCACCAACAAACCTCCCGCAGACTTGCAGTAGCTGCTACACATGCATACAGAGATGTTGCACATCTCAGCACACTTGGCACTCCTAGCTTTCGCAATGGACACTTCTAGCTTTGAAATATGTTTTGTTGCATATCTGAATGTCCTTGGCTCTCCTCGTTCCAATACTAGTCCAGTATACCGATCAATTGTTGCACATCTCGATTCCCTTGGCAGTTCCTAGCTATAGCACTAGACCTCGTGTCTTTCATGTTCAAAAATGTTGATTGTTCTTCTAGCTTGAGTTGGCTATCTACAGCCCGCCGTTTTCACACCACATTTAACTTTGGCGTTCAGATTTTGTTTCGAATTATGTTTGCGAATCCGGATTACCTATCACTCTATAGGCCCATTGATAGCTCAGTGATTACTAGGTAGCATATCTCGTCACACTCATGAAAGCGTTTGGCATCTTCTAGCTTCAACGTGCGTTAGTGCCCGCATTTCATGATTTTACAATCTTATATATCCGAAAACTCACACCACCCCTCGCAGAAAAATAGCTTCCCGTCAGAGTTCTGTGTTTTTACTATGATACTTTGCATTTTCACACTTGTAGCCGTTGCCAATACTAGCTGCGATGCTCATTAAGTTGGAATCGTTTTGAGTGATGTAAATACTCGTTTCCATATGTCTCTAGCGAAAGTGTGGGAAAAGTGAATTGAACTTTATCGTAGAGATCTTGACAGATTTTTGGAAATTTGTGGTATCCATAAATGGTGAACAAAGATTGAGGTTAAATGTTTTTAAGCCAACGATTTTACAAAGTAACACGAAATGCAATTGAGGTTCCGATTGGGTTAGACCAAATAAAGTAGAATAAACTAAAATCAATCCCAGCGCTGTGTACGTATGACATTGCAATACTACAATTCGCATATCTTCGTCGAGGCTTGCAAGTTCCCACGCTACGTTGTCCATCCGCGACCTGCTACGTAGGTAAAGGGTAATGGGAAAAAAAGAACAAAGAATTAGAATCCTACAACCCCAAACTCCCAACCCAAAAATCGAAAAGTTAAGCAATGCAAGAAAATTCGTCAAAAGGGTATCTCTCATCTCAATTATCTCCCCAGTTCTCACAGTACTACCATATCATATCTCCCATTCCTCATCGAGAGCTTAGCTCAAGCACTTGGATGAACGATACCACCGACAGAATCATAAGCACCAGGCGCTACATGAGTCTTCACACCAGTCAACGGATCGAAGATGTGGCAACCGTGCATTGCGGCGTTTGGCGGTGTGTATACTGTATTTCTTGTTAGACACGAATTGCATAGGGAATTGGGTCAAGACAGGCAATGATGGGAAGATTGAGGTGATGTGAGATGAGAAGTAGCGAGCGAGGGAAAAAAAGAACTTACAGTGCAAAGAGATCGCATATTCTGTTGCGCTAGGATTGGCGATGGAATGAAGACCCAACTATTATCATATATTAGCCACGTGATTCTTGTCTCATCGTCCAGCAAGCGATGGATCGATAAAGCAAAAGCGAAAGGAGATGAACAAAAGAAAATGAAAGAGAACGACTTACATCATCACACATATACGCGACTTTTCCCCTCTTGTATTCTCTCACACTCTCAACATCCATCTCCTCTGGTGTTCCTGCACCTCCCTCAGGAGTAACCCACCTCGTCTCTTTCAGCCCCCCCTTCATGATCTTCATCAAACAATGACTGGCAGCATGATCGTGCACTTTACTTTCCTTCCCAGGTGTCCAAACCAGCATTAATAAATTAAATATTCCTGGCACTTCTGCTACTAGATTTCTTGTGTATTGTTTGTTCGGGTTCGCGTGGGCATATTTCTGCCAATCGGACAGAGACGAGGAATCATAAGAGTGAAGGAGGCGAGTGAGAGTAGGAAGATGAGGGGAGGATGTTGTGGTGAGAGATGTGGTGAGGGAATTGACTAGGGTGTTGAAGGATGTTGTGGTTGTGGGTTTGGAAAAGGAGACGGGAAAATTGCCATTGAAATCTACAGAAAAGGAGGTCGGTTAGTTTCATTTTCACATCCCATCATCACAATCGATTCGCTAAGAACTCGGGAAATAAATACCTCGAGGCAAAAAGGGTGTGCCGGGTTGTATAGAAGTGGTTGAATCAAGAGAGGTTGATTTTCTGGTCGTGCCTGTGATACCACGGTTTTTGGCGAGGATGGGCGATAATGTAGGTTTGGTTGTTGATGTCAATTTTGTACGTAAAGCGCGGAGTGCTGTCGTTTTCATGCTATTTGATGCCATTTTTGCAGATTCACGATGTATTGTAGATATTTAGATTTGAAAAAATTGATTGTGGTAAGCTTAGAAAAGTGTGTAAACCAGAATTGATTAGAATCGAAAGGGTGGAATATTGAGAAAACTAGTAAAATCAGGCGGACGACAGATTAAATACGTTTCATACATGACAACCCTGATAGCTAGGCCGGCATCGGGATTGACCGTACTTGGCCATACAAACTGTTTCGAAAGTTGGAAAGATGATATGCCTTATCATCTAACCTTCCTAGGATATTGTCTGTATTGGTGCATTGTTGACAGATCTTTCCCAAACTAACATCTGATCAGTAGATTCCTTCCTTTTTCCAATCATGTTGTTCCAATTCCCCTTTATTTTATGCTGGGTTGAAACCTTTCATCTCCAACATCCTCAATCGTTGGCGCGGCGCACGCGCGTTTGACCCCACACATAGTGATATAGTTCGTGACCGCTTCCTTCTTCTCAATCCTTCATAGACCATTCTCTGAATCGTGTGCCAGGTATGGATTTACTGATTCGTCCAATTGAGATAATAACAATCTTCGTGTCCAAAACTCCCCTCACAACCTTCCTAAGCCGAGTATGCAATCATGCCGTTCGATGTTCTCGTGTTCGTTGGCTATCACCGCCTGATTAGATTTTCGATAATTCGGCTCCTTATTGGTGAGGAGTTGTATCTAAGCGGGGGTTTCCAAGGTTGTGGACCCACTAAATCGTTTATCTATTGGTCGCATATTGATTGGAAAAAAAGATAAACACCCTCATCAAATGTTACACAATGCAAACTTGATGCCATATAGATACGACAAGACAAGTATGAATAATAGATGAAAGTAATTGGTACGATGGAAACATATCGACATCATCATGAATGAAACTGATCATCTACACACATCGTAATGATGTAGTGATGGCCAAACACGAAAGAGCTGAATGAACAAACCGACGCTATGCTTTGATCAACTCAAAAAAACAACAGATTCAATCGAGTGCATCTACAGATCAATACAAATTCGTAATAGAAAATGCAAATGCATCCCATCTCCGTCGATCAAGGATCCAGTAAGGAGAAGAGAATGAATTCCGAACTACGGAATGCCTTCAATTCTGCTGTCACTCCCTTTCTCAATCATCATCCACATCTACCCACATCCATCTCACCAACCTCGGAATTTTCTGCTCAAAGCCTTGGACTCAAGGCCAACACTGTACAATTCTAGTGATTGGTTACCACTTGGACCAATCATCTGTAATGGTAGTGGATCATGCTCTTCTATCCTTATTCTCTTCTCTCTCTCTCACCAGAAAAGTGATCCAAAAAGCAGAGAAAAACCACAAACTCTTCAGATCAAATTCGAGAACAATTAGCGAGTCGTATAAATCATTATTGAACAAAGAGGAGAAAATTTAACGAGAGGAAAGTCGTTTTCTTATATTCGATTGTCTACTTGCTGAAATTTGACGCTAGTGGGCTACAGGGGCGATGATGTTTTTTCACGTGTGGCTATGGGGATGGTCGGAGTTCGCTTTGATTTTGGCCGATGCGTTCTTGATGGGAGGAAGAGGTTTTGGTCTTCAACAGATACACATGGACTGCGAGGCTGTAATTCACTCATATTATATGTTTGTTGCACATGAACCCAAACATTCACTCATTACTTGGTAAGTATTTAGTATCTGTCTAACAATGTTACACGAAGAATCTATTTGAACAGGTGCAAAACTCAACAATATCGCCCTTGGCTTGCTCTGGGGCAGAATCCTGTCTGCTTTCGCTACAATTCCCATCAGTCCATTGGAAAGACATCAACCAGGTAATCTTACAAAAGCATGTAATATATCGAAGTTCCTTATTGAAACACTTCACCTCATCCCCAAGACTTATAACCTCACAAGATCCCACCATATCCCATCACACGAGACAAAAGAAGACGAGAAGTCTGTTCTTCTGCCATCATCTGCATCAAATCTCTCCATCTTCATTTCTTCGCTATGTCTATAAATCCCCGATGCTCAGTCCCCACTTCTAGATTGGAGCTACATCGCAATATTTCTTTTCCATGTTTTCTACATTCCATACATCCCGCCGAGATCGGCGGCTGATCGGGAACAGATGAAGTTCTTGATCTACCTGGAAGAGAGAGGATAGGCCGTGGAAACAATAGTGCTTCTGTGCCAGATAGGTGAAATGGAAATTGGAAGCTTGATTTGAGGGAAAGGTCCTGTAGTGATGGGAGAGTCGAGAATTGCGAGTTTGTCGATCTTGGGCGGAAGTACTGGTGCCAGTTGCGTACCATTTTCAAATCGCGTTTGCCTGGTCCGTAAGCGATGGCATACGAAATAAAAAGGGGCGGAAGGGGGGGGGGGAAACACTGAAGAGAACTATCCAGTCGACTAGTGTCAATAATTGTATAACGGAAAGTGCGCTGGTAGCCTTTGATACAACAAGCCGCTGATACTAAAGTTTTTTAAGCTTCCCGGCCCATCTGTTGTCAAAAGTATCTCGCGAAGGAATCTCAGATGCGAGGAGGGCAGACTTAGTCAGATTAAAAAGACAAGGGTTGCTGTATTTGCAGTTCTGGTCCATTTAGTGATTAGCTTTTGTCAGACTTTGGGGAACATGGAGCTGAAGACAAATAGATGAGCCCAGTAATTACAAAGCTTCTCCAAAGATTGAGGCATTATGACAAAATAATTACGGCATGAGTTGCCAACATGTTCTTGGTATGAAAATCATAAGTTTCACACCTGAAGTGATCACAAGATCGTCCATATGAACGAGGACATGTAAATACCTTGTAAGTGTTAGATTTCAACGATGAGTGCTCGAATTTTTCCGACACAACTGAGAAACTAGAAAGTAAATGTTGCGATTATCGCAATACCTTGTGCAATGATGTGAACTTAGATAAAATGACCGAATCTTGGTCGAAGCGAGAGCTGTTAAAATGAGAACAACCAAGCTCAGAAGCTGGTCAAACACGGAGTACAAGAGTTTGCGAGCTTCTTGGCTTTACGAGCATATGCAAGTTAAAAGCATCCAAGAATGATAACCCAGAATGGAAGGTCTGGGAGATGCGATATTGCTCTCCCGTAGATGTTGGTAGGGTCATCCTCTGTAAAGTTTCCTGTAGCTGCTTAATGTTCTTCCGATATTTTCCGCTGAATATTCTTGTGAATATTCTTGTGAATTGTAATTTGAGTTTAATTTATGATGCCGTGTAATGTGCTATGAAGATATTCGCAACCGCCCAATGAGGAACAGAAGAGGGACACCGGCAGCATACACAAGGCCCCGAAGGATCCAATTGCGTCAGCTTTGCAAGAAATATTGAGCAACCTCAAATGTTTACGGGGTAAAACTATGTGATGACCAAGGACTTCCTTGCACTGCCGATGTTCGAAGCAAGATTGGCAGGCGGAGCTCCTTGAGTTTGCATACATTTAGAAGTCATCAATCACCCAATCAAACATCGTAAATACCATGTAAATTGAACTCGGAGAAATTCAAACCGAAGGTATAGTAGTTTAGTGAACTGCAAAATAATCTGCGTGTTTGGGTGCGGGAAGGAACAGCGACAGATTTTAAAGTGGCTTGTGTTGACTCCATGTGATGTGTTGAAGCCCAAAGATTCGATCAGAGTTTCCATGAGTTTCTCGGAGGTACCAAGAACACATTTTATTAAACAAATAGAAAGCTTCTATCTAAACTCAAATTTGGACCATATGTTGAAGAAATGGTAAGAATTAAAATCTTTACTGAAGTGACAAAAGTTGACATCGGAGGAATCTGGAGGATTTGAAGTGTTCGAAGAACCAATCGTAGATGCAGCCCTAAACTGATATACGATCTGAAACACCTCCATGTCAGACCTGCAGACAGATTTTCATCAAGACTGAAGAGTTTATGTCAATGTCACTCAAATGAAATTTTCTTTGGGTAGAAGATTCAATCTGAGCAGAAGAGACTCGGAGTCTATCTCTTTGTCCAGAATTCCCTACAACTTCAAGGGAAATAAATTCCATGGCATTTGATGCTGCAGGCTGCGTCTAGCGATCAACACAAGCGTGAATTTGGGTCTCACAAACTTGGACTGGCTTTCTTGTGTGTTGTTTTCAGCTCAACCTTGGCACCCCCCCACGTATAACAGTAAGGGGTTCTGGGGCATGGGGGGCTGGGGTCTGGAGGCAGTAAGAAGTTTTGTTGTATTTAAAATTCCGGATAAAATTTCCGAATCCCTGAATATTGATGTTCCTTTGGCAACTACCTTGGAAGAGCTCCCAAGACGTTGTACGATATCAAATTCGCGGAGTATGTGTTTCTCAAGATCATGTGGAAGTGCGTCTATTGCCCACAGGTTACGCATCGGAAAATACCCACACAAAAAACATCTGTCCCAAATAATTTGCTTCTTTCAATTCAATAACTCAAATTTCAATAATAATTAGTTTCTAACTGACTGTCCTCGCCGGCGCGAATAACTTCACCCGCCTCCCCAGATCTGCGACGGTCCGAATGCTGTCTTAGCCATAAATAGGACAACTACTTTGGTGACAATCTTACATCTTGGTAACATTGACTCAAGGTCATGACTTCCTAACCAGGAAATCCAAAAGGTACCAGTGATCACATCATCCGTCTTCTCTACAGCCCTGATGCCTCCCGTTTCTGCCAAGAAGGTTACGATTCATGGAAAGTATATGTAGTTGTCCGAGATCTCACCGTCTTTTCTGATCTCAACGCCGCACCTTATCACCATAACGCAAAAGGTGGAATCGAGTACGGAATGTGAGCAAATCAGTCCTTATCTAAAGATACATCATCTCAAAATTCCAAGACTAATAAGATCAATTTGTCTCCAGGTAAATCACATTTTCCCAACTTGGCATCTTGGAGTCTTGGAATTCTGCGGCGTTGATGTGCCAAAAGCATACCCACTTTGGGCAGCAGTCAGATGGATTGATAAAGAGTGTTGAAACGCTTGCCATGATTGCCTTCTCTTGATGGTACACATTCACTTCACCGTGTGCAATTGAAAAGGTCCAGACTTTGACCAAGATACTGCTGTGATACCTGCAACACCATATTGTCTTACTTTACATTGCAGTAAGCAAAGCAGCACTTGCTGTAGAAATTCTAGTGGATTACGCGTCAGAAGTAGTCGATTCAAAGCGTTCAAAATTTCTGTTGTACTTTGTCATCAATCCTTATCAAAGTTTCCCTCAGTTACGACGATCAATACCAAAAGAACTCTTTCAAGACGTCCGAGGATCAAACGATTGAGCACTAAAGTCTCATATATGACGTTTGGAAAAGCAATGCCACGAAGGGAGATAGAAACTAATAAAACTTCAATACCATTTTCCGCCCAAACCTTATTTTCACTTGGCATTTGGCTTCGCCTCTCTTGGCCAGTAAAAAACCCCATGGTATACACATGCAGCAGTGACAACCCAGCGGACATTTCTCAAACTCCATACAATATCTAAGAAAGATCTTCGCCAAGATCCCATATCTGCGGCTCCCCAGATGATGGTTTCCCCGACATACACATAATCTCTTACCTTGATAGCAAAGGCCAAGGTGTCGAAACCTAGTCACTATGCCCTTATTCTACCATTTTTCACAAAATTTGGGCTCCATTTCTAAGTATAAGGTTAATTACAATGATGAGTACCGAAGCCTCCAAGCATTCTGTCCCCATGTAAGTCTGGGCGAAAAGACATAGTCACTTTGTATCACTATATTCAGCTTGATGGCCTAGTCGTTCCGCAAGATAAGTTAAAGTGTCCCTCCAAGTCGGATGAGGCGTTCCTTTTTCATTCTCGTCAATATACTTGTACCTTCTTCGCGAGTAGACACCAGCAAGTGACTATTTCATTGTCAATATAACAACCTTCGAGGCCAGTTTTCTCCTCAGAGTTAGATCATTACCATATATTTGTGCTCAATCGACTCCCAAGTAGTGTCCTGTGATATTTGGCATCTCATTTCCTTATCCTTTCGCCATCACGATGACTGGAAAATTTACACTCAAAGATCCGGCTCGTTGTGCCCACTATGCTCGATTCTTTCAAAGTTTAACATTGGCCGAAGCGAATATTATATACTGGTCTTTGTTCGTATTCGTTCTTATTTTGATGTGTATATCGTCTATCCAACATCACAAGTAAGTAGTTGACACCATGGGTTCACACCCTTCTCCACGTTTCCCACAAATTCCTGGACCTGTCAGTCTAACAAATCCCAGATCAAATAACCTGACCGAACTCCTGAAAAGTGACTCCACTTCTCGCCAAATTCGTCGCATTCGTCGTCGCCGCATACATTACCTGTCGATAGTCTCTCTTTGTTTCATGATTGCTCTTATTTGTATCGTTCTTGAGGTATTCGCCGCCTTCAATATCGAATACTGTGACGGCGAAGATCTAATTCAACTCTACTGGGGGTTTTGGTCAATTCTTCAAGTCGGTTCCCTTATCGCTATTCTAGGAGTCATGCTGCAATTCTGGATTGTTCTTGGAAACGTTCAAACACCGAGTTGGGCAGTGGCTCTGGGGACTCCTGTGTTGGTTTTCGCTGCGTTGGGGTACATCTTCAGACATATTGGAAAAAGCTGGAGGTGGGGAAAAGGGAAAAATCAGGAAGAGGATGTGGATGTCGAGGGTGGTAGAAGTGAAGAAAGCGAGGTTGAAAATGAGGAAGGGGAGAAGAGGCGCAGTTGGGCTGAGAGGTGGATCACTTGGGCACCTGAGGATCAAGAAATCAGAGATAGAAGAGAAGAGGATTTGAGTAAAGTGAGGACCATGAGGTCGGCTGAGTGTTCGGATATGGAGTTTGCTAGTAGAGCGTAAGTAATACCTCTCTCCTTCGATGGTAGTGAATTAAGAGGTCATAAATAGACTAACACACAACAGAACAACATTATACACACCAGGGCAGCCAGGCGATGTCAGAAGGAGCTCGACATATTGAGCTATGGCTGGATGATGATGATGATTGATTGAAATATGTTAAATTATGTTTGGTGATGATACGCACATGCTCAAGTGCTGAGCTCAGGATGGATGGATAAACGGATACCAAAGGAAATACGGAGTTTGTTAAAGTTTGGCTCAAGAATTGGCATTTAGAAAGATAGATTTTGAACTTTGATATGATATCAAGAGAAAGATTATGATGAAATGAGTACAAAATGGGTATTGGATAGTTAAGCAATTGGAATTATGAACAGCATGCAACAGACACATATATGTTGATGGAAAATATCACTACAAGCCGCAATGAAGTTTAGTTAGTCCTGCTTTTTCCACTCAAAAATCCTGCTTTTCAAAGCTGATCATGTGAGCTCTATCTATCCCATCAATGTGTATAAATATATTAAGCTTGACTTCATTTTACCTAGGTATATCACACAACCAGTCCCTTCTTACATAACACAATTTGTTACGGCTGTTTCCATCCATAACTTCGTGTACAGTCTATGCGCAAATTCCACATATTCCGGCATAGGTTTCTCAGTACTTTTTCCGGTTCCCTTAAAGAACACACTCTTCAGCTCGAAGACTGCAACTCCCTCACTCTTATCGACACTAGCCTTCATCTCAAAAAGTCCATCGCTGTCCCTTACCCCGGTTACTAAAGGCGAATCTCCGCAGCGGACGATAATTGAACTGGGCGTTTTGGAAACGACTTCAAAATGGTCGGTGATTTGAGTTCCGACTTCATAAGTGGAGGAGAGGAGTTGTGAAGGTTCCCAGAGCTGGTGAGAGGTGGTAGTGGTATTTTGGTATTTTTTTGAAAGGTAGGAACGTTGGTAAGAATAGCCTATTGTCACCAATTGGATTAGTTCTTTTCATACACTACTTCTATCTCCTTATCTTCCTGCTTAACCGCCAAGCAACGCCGACAACCTCTTCAAGAATACAACGAAAAGTACATACCCAAGCCACTCCAAACTCCAGCACAAAAAGCCTCAACCAATTTTCCCTCCTTCTCTAACAAATGCGGCTTTATCTTACTCAGCGGCACTTTTCTTTGACATAAATCTTGCGTAGCAGGATTGCGATTGGGGTTTTGTCGCACGTAGGCTGCACTTGAAAATATCGGATCCGACGGGGAGACAGGGATGAATCTGGAATTGCGCGTCCAGAAGGCCCAGCCAGATGTGGCACCTGCGGCGCCGAGAAGGGCGGTGGTGAAGGTGCTGCGGATAAGTCCCATTTTGTTAGAGATCCATATAGTGGGAGGAGGAAGGAGAAGGAAGTCTAATGGCGAAAACTCAGAGAGAGAACTGTGATGTGGTGTGACGAAATGGTGGAGCAGTGCTATTGGTAAGCTTGCGGATAAGGCTTATCGAGCTTATCGACATTTCCAGGGGTAGGTCTCGGCAGAACTGAGAGTTCTTGATTGCCGACCAAGAGACGGTAGTCTATCATAGGAGGGAGTGGTATCGAACTTATTCCCTCATCCAAATGTTCTTTGACTTTGATTTGTACTTGTATGCAGGCTTCACCGTTTCAATCTCTTCCTTTTGCAGTCTTTATGACGGGAAAAATCCTTTTCAAAAGCTACTTTCTCTGCCAAATTGACGTGTTTCAATCATCAAAGTCTAATATTTGGTTCAATATTAGTTTAATTCTCCATTTCTGATTTTTTGAGGGTTGCAGAGAGCACTTTCCAATTTGGGAACTCGGCAATAACCTATTCACAACGCAATCTCACCATCGGTTATCTTGTCTAGATGCTTGCCGAGGTTCAAGGCAACGGATTAGTCGATCCTCGAATATTTAGTGGCCCATATGCATGATTGCTTCAGCTCAATACCCTCCCCATGTATGCCTTTTACGGCTTGCTCCACGCTGGATAAGATCCTCATCAGCAAGTGGCTGGTCAAGGCAAGGCATGTTTTTCTCCATGGACAATAGATCGGCTTTATGTCAAGATCACTTCTTATCGGCGATGGGCATCTCAAATTTCTTACCAGGCCTATCTACCCCGCACATCATCGTGATAAGGGAGTATAGCATGGAAGAATGCCAGGTCTATCGAGATGATGACGCTCAAGCAGATGTGAGAAGTTGAGGTCATCTACCGAAAAAATTATATAAGGAGGTTCTTTACCGAATTTCTCTCAAAGCAAACATCCCAGGTGCTTCACCACAAGAAAGAAGAGCAAGGCTCAATATGGGAGACTCAAGCGTGATTTCAGGCCAAAGCAGAGGTTATCGCCTGGGTGTTGATGTTGGGGTACGTGGATATATGCTCAACAACTCCAAGCATATGTCGCAGCTGACAATTGGTTTTAGGGGACGTTCACCGATGTTTGTGTTTTTACACCAGAGGGCGATGTAATACGGACGAAGGTACCATCAACTAGCCGAGATCAGAGTGTCGGCGTTAAGAATGGTATCCTGCAAGTGCGAGAGAAATTGAAGGCTTTGTACAACTGGGATGGTCAATTCGATGGCATTCATCACGGCACTACTGTTGGTATAGACCTATTACCTTTCTATGGCGCTTCAATAATATTTTCTAATTATCGTGCCAGGAACAAATGCAGTTCTCGAAGGCAAAGGTGCAAAGGCTGGATTGATTGTCACAGCTGGCCATAAAGATATTCTGGCTGTACGGAGATCTCAGATACCAGGTGGTCTGGGAGCTTGGATTAATTTCATGCCACCTGATCCTATTGTTCCTCTTGAATTTACAGTGCAATGCAAAGGAACTATGAGCTATGATGGTCAGATTGTTACATCAATCGATGAATATTCACTTCACAAAGATCTTACACGCCTCAAGAAACGAAGCCTCGAAGCTATCACAATTAGTCTACTCAATTCTTACCAAAACAACACACACGAGAAGCAGGTGGCAAAGATTGCAATGGAAATTTTCGGTCCTGATGTTGAGATAATTTGTTCGAGTGATGTACTATTGGAGATGGGAGAATACGAGCGTACTGTGACAGCAAGTGCTAATGCTATCATCAAGCCAGTAGTCAAGAAGTATTTAGCTAACCTCCAAACCCTTCTTACTGATGATAGCGAGACCATTAGAATCTTGAAAAGTGATGGCGGTCTTACCACGTTAGACTTGGCCGGCGATCTACCTGTCAGCATCTTAATGTCTGGACCAGCAGGGGGTGTCCGAGGCGTTGCAGATATTGTGGCTAAGAAAACCAAATATCGAAATCTAATAACATTAGATATGGGTGGTACCTCAACCGACTGTGCACTCATTTGTGATGGTACTCCTGCCATTAGAAGAGAGACGGTTGTTGACAATCTGACAGTAAGAGCTCCATCAGTGGATGTCAAGTAAGTCTCATTTTATCCGCCTTGCCATGATGGCTTTTAATTGATCATCAACAGAACTGTTGGTGCAGGTGGTGGATCAATAGCACAATACGTTGAATTAACATCTACAATGCGCGTAGGTCCAGAATCGTCTGGAGCAGATCCTGGGCCTGCTTGCTACGGTAAAGGCGGGAATGAAGCAACTGTAACTGACGCAAATGTCGTACTCGGATATCTTCCAGATAAACTTCTCGGTGGCGATTTTCCACTAGATATTGCAGCTGCGAGGATTGCGGTCGAGGAGATTGCCAAGCAGATGGGTCTTTCGATAGATGAAACTGCTCAAGGTATCTATAACTTGGTCAACGAAAAGATGTACAACGCTTTACGTAACGTTTCTGTTGAACAAGGTTACAACCCCGAAGACTTCTCACTCGTTGCATTTGGTGGAGCCGGTCCTCTGCATGCGAATGCAGTGGGAAAACTACTCGGAGCTTGGCCAGTTATTGTTCCAATCGCCCCAGGTGTGTTATGTGCACAAGGCGATGCTACGACGAAGTTGAGCCATGAACAGTCCATTTCTTACATCAAAATTCTTACGGATGCCACACAAAGTGATATCTTTGATGCTCTATCTGAATTGAAGAGAAGCTGTCAAGATGTAGTTCTTAAAGCACTAAACCAGCCGAGCTCTCTTAAAGTCGATTACGAAGCATATCTCAGATACAAAGGTCAGGCTCTGACAATATCTATCCCACTTCTCGTCGAAGATTTCGGACTTGATTCATTAAACTTTATTGAAACCATTAAAGGACGATTTCACGCAGCTCACGAACAGCAGTATAGCTTCTGTCTTCCTGATTTCGAACTGGAAATGATGCGACTCGGTGCAATTGTTACAGATGATTCCGCGGACGTAGAGCTCAATTCTATCGGAATAGCTCCTCTTGACAGCATTCTCACACCTCCGCAGGATGCTATCATTAGTCGAAAAATTATTAGTACCGATGGGAAAAGAATGGAAGCGATATTTTGGGACAGATCAAAGATCACAAAAGCTGGATATAAGGTTCAAGGACCTTGCGTGATATCCGAAATGGATTCCAATACTCTCGTACTTCCAGGTTTTTATGGCGAAATTGACCCATATGGAAATATCCTCATCTTTCCAGACGAGGATACAAAATTGACTTCTGATATTGCCCATCATGATTGGGAAAGCGCTCAAAATCTTGTTCAAAAGTCACCATTGATTCCAACTTTGATCTCCTCTTCATTACAGTCAATTAGGAATGAAATGGATACTCTTATGCTAAGGTGTAGTATGTCACCTGCCATTCGAGATCAACAAGATGAATTTAATGTCATCACGAATAAAAAGGGACAGATGTTAGTGGGTCAATTTGGTAGCTTTATTACTCAGTTCCTGCAATCATGGAAAGGGACTATTGAGGAGGGTGATGTTTTCGTCACAAATGATGTTTATGAAACCAGTGGTGCTATAAGTCATCTCAATGATGTGATTGTACTTCTTCCAATCCATTACAAAGGGGATCTCGTGGGATGGGCGGCAAACTTTGGACATATGACGTACGTTATTTTTCGTTCTTTTAATGTTATGAACTAATCGATGATGAATAGTGATGTCGGAGGCATGGTACCAGGAAGTATGTCTATTAACTCGACCTCTATATTTGAAGATGGGATACAGATACCCGCCGTAAAGCTTTATTCTCGGGGTGTATATAATGCAGCGATTGTCGAAGTATTTTGTCGAAATTCTCGTCAACCGGATTGGTTTCGTAGCGATTTGACAGCCCTTGTAGCTGCTTGTAAAACGGCATCTACTAGAATCTGTGAGCTTAACGAACGATTCGGTCCCAAGTAAGTCATATAGATCACAAACTTACCACAGTATGATTGATTTTTACTTCTAGCGTGTATAGTGCCTCTTGCGACGAACTTCTTGCACGAAATCGTTCAGGCATCATGAAACTCATCGAGACTCAGATCGGTGACGAGGAAACCACATTCACTGATTTCATTGACGATGACGGTCAAGGTATTGGACCTTATGCAATCACCTGTTCAATGAGAAAAACAGACGGAAAACTGGTCTTTGACTTCAATGGTACTTCTCCACAAGCTGAAACAGCTATTAATTTCTATCTCTCCGTCACTATGTTCAAGATGTTTGTTGGGTGCTACTTACTCGCAGTATTTGATCCCTATTGTGTTGTCAATGATGGATTTCATGATATGCTTGAAGTCATCATACCTGAAGGAACCATACTTCGTCCCGTGCGCCCAGCCCCTCTTAGCTGTCGAACTCACCTTCTAGGCCGCACAATGGATATCATTCAGGCTCTCATGGGCCAGCGGTCGCCTCAATATAGTGCTGCGGCTGGATTTTCCGACTCTCCACATTTTTTCTACTCCGGGTTCAAGCCTAATGGTGAATGGTATCAACTCTACCAAATTGGCTTCGGAGGTGTTCCAGCCCGTCCCATTGGCGATGGTCCAGATTGTCATTGCTTGTTTCCAGCTATCAAATCTGTGCCCGCTGAGGCTATTGAGCTTAACTTCCCATTGCGTATTGAAGCCAATGAATCACTTGCCGACACTGGAGGCCCAGGATTCTATCGCGGTGGTAATGCACAAAGAACTTTGTACCGATTTTTGGCAAAAGGGGAATTTAGTGTTCATGATGACAGATGGTTCACCAAACCGTGGGGAATTAATGGAGGGAAACCAGGTATGAGATCTTGGAAGAAACTGTATTCGTTGAATGGAGAGGAGAAAATGTTACAAAGCAAATGTGATCATGTCAAGGTAGTTCCCGGGGATTTGTTAGAATGGGTTACTTGGGGAGGGGGTGGGCTAGGGGATCCATTCACAAGACCGGCTGAGAAAGTTGCATTGGAGGTGGAGAGGAAGTTGGTTACAGTTGATGGGGCTAAAAGAAACTATGGAGTGGTAGTCAATGAGAATGATTTCTCGGTCGATAAGGAGGAAACGGAAAGTTTGAGAAAAAAGATGAAGAAATTGAATGAGGGAGAAGGGGCAGTTTACAATAGAGGTGGCACTTTAGAGGAATTGAGAGAACGATGCGAGGAGGAGACAGGATTGAAAGCTCCTGTTCCACAATGGGAAAATGATCCATACGGACCACATACGGGACTGGAGTATGTGCAAGAATGGTTCAAGAAGAAGAGGGAAACTAGAGGTTGGAATTTGCAGTGACGAAACTCGGCGGACTGTCTCTCCACTAATGTTATATAATTATTCCAATTCAAGTGAACCATATTACGTATATTAAGTCTGATGTTTCACGTCTACGTACAGCCTGTGCATAGAACTACTTTACATGAGAGAAAATCTTAGTGTTACTCCACATAAGAATGTGAGATATGCCTAAGTCAGATGTGCTTCATGCATCACTACTCTCGTACTTGCAAGTACACCTCCATATGCACCTCGTTTCATTTATTCTATCATTATTATAGGGTTTATCCTAGAACTAAGTATAGACGTTCCGAAAGCTCCCAATTGCTTTAACTTGTACTATTCCGATCGTTTCATTAATTCATTTAGGGTTCTGTACTTAATTGAAAAAATTTCCCCCTCGAGCCCCCCTCGTCGATCGCATCTATCGGAACAACTCTGCCTTAGCGTCGGTGCATTACTCATGACCAATCAGAAGTGGTTTCATGAATCTGCTAAATATAAAAATAGTGACTTATGGAGAGCAATATAGTTATTGATGGTTCTAAAAAGAAGTTTGAAGCGAAGCTCTGAACTTATCCTTGATTGACTTGGATAATCGAGCTAATCGAGCTAACTATACCCTGTCGCGTCCGCTCTCACAATATGGGGTTAACACCGTTGATTATTACGATTTTCCGGGAAACAGACCCTGGGGTCGGACTCGGCAAATTTGCGCGGCGATCGCATTAACCTTTTGCCTTTTGAATGGACTCATCTTGTTGATACGTCGTTTTGTTGTCGATTTTGGAAGTTGTGGTGGGTGGCTGCTTGGAGATGGTTCAATAGGCGAAAATCTTGTTGGATTTTGTTGAATGTCTCTGTACTCTTATATTTTTACTTGGAAGGATGATAGTTCGAACATTGCTTTTGCTGTCAATATGAGATAACCTACGAGTAATTTCAGTTCCGTCGTTGGTTGCTTATGTGATCAACAGCTCTTTCGCTATCTTTCTCGTGGGATAAACTGCCCGCGCGCTGGATCTTGCCCCTGTAGAATCTTAAGATCTCTTTCCTACAGACAGATATCATATAACTTAAAGATGCATTTAAACTCACATGCTCGAAGAGTTTAACAATTGGATCCAATCTCACTGCATATCATGTCCTCGCACATCCTACCTTAGAGCTGACTGACCCCGCTACTACCGACAAACTCCCTCACTTTGTGCACTCAAGCATTTTATGGCTCTGCTGGTGATAATAAGACAATGGCATAACACTCAATAGAATATCATATCAAAATTGATCATTCTTTTCAGACTTTGCATTTTACTCGACAGTAGCCCTTCTCCCCCCCCCCCCCTCTTTTGGCAAGCGAGACTCTTATACAAAGTGCAAAGGAAGTGTTGGTGAAACGCGATATAACTTGCTTACAAATGTCGACCCTTTGTGTTCTCTTTGATGAACGAACACATATACAGAACCTAGCGAGGAACCAGATGCGGCCTTATTTGTGAATGAATTGAAAAGTTCCTTTGTGGGAGGAAATTATGAAAGCCCGAGATTTCTTTGTGGTGAAGCAATTAAGAAACCTATTTTTCAAGACTTTGAAAATATTAATTTGATCAAATTTATACTTTAAAAGTAGAATATCACATCACTCATCACTATTTCATCAAAATCAACTCGTCATGGCCAATGAATGGAAGTTCCGCTGTCGAATGCCCACCACCTCAATTGCTCGAATATCGCAAGCTTCTCCCATTCCACCCCAACGCATCGCCAAGCGTAAGCGTATCACCCGCGTAATAACCACCGATGCATGCAAAGAGTCCGGCATTATCAACGAGCTGCGTAAGAAATATGAAATCGACCTCGAGCACCCCCCTCACTATCCTCCCAAGATCACACTTCCTCAACCACCTATTCCTCGCCCAGAACCTAATATTTTGAATAGTAAAATAAGGAGTGAGATGGAGAGACGACAGTTCGAACCAATGACTCGTGATTGGGTTTGGAGGGTCTTGTCAGAAATGTACAAAGTGGATGAGAAATTGTGGGGAAAATGGGCAATTGATTTGGATGGTGTAAAATTGGCTAAAGGCGATTGGAGATATCTATTGAAGTCTCATTATAATGCATGGAGCGAGAACGGGATGATGGAAGAGCAAGAGCTTGGCCATGTGACGAACACTATTGCCGATTTAGTAAGTTGACTTTCATAAGTCTTTCCCGGCTGGTCATGTTTATATACTTTACTTGAGTTGGGTTCGAATATCTGGAGACTGTTACTGATGTGTCGACTACTTTTAGTATGTTTACCTAGCTTGCGACTATAGGAACAGAGCAATAGCAAGAACACTCAAAAGTGGCGACCTAGCCGGTGATACACCAACGAAACAAAAAATCAGTTCTATAGTCATTGATTCCGACAAGTTGTACTGGGATCAAAATAAAGGTCGCATTTTTACGCAAGGAGTTGATGAGAAAGGGAAGCCTATTATGCGGATTAGGCAGCAAGACTTTCCCAAAGCCTGGGAGAAAACCATGAAGGAATTGGCACAATATGATGACGAAACTATTGCAAATCTCGACTATATTGTGATTCCACACGAATATGGCGCCTTCCACACACAATGTATCGGAATAGCACCAAAGCAAAGGTTTATCTTCCATATCGACAACTCCGGTCTGTCGAAAGCCAAATTTGCAAACACATTAGAAGACAATTACGGATCTTACTATCATTCGTTTTTTCAAATGTGTTTACTCGAAGCTATTATATACACAAGATTCGAGAAAGGAGAGATTGATACTGCTGAGTGGCCATTATTCGGGCAATGGTCCTACCGCTCGGATCATCAAACGGTAGAATATAGAACGACAGACAATAGTCCCAACGCAACTCGACAGAATGATTCATACAACTGCGCTTTAAACACCATGACCAGTGCCGTGAATTTGTTATTTGGATATGATATGTCTTGTTATGCATCTGGAAAGGATCTCTCCCCCATCCCTGGATTAACAGGAAAGAGAATACGAGTGGCAGCGGAATTCCTTAATGGAGGATTCAATTACCCATTCAACTATCCATTGTTCAAGATTCCAACAGGGTTACAAGAGCTCATCATTGATGAAACTTATAAGCAAAATATTCGGCCCGCTCCTCCGGTCGTGCAGGTAAAGAGAGACACAGACGGCACAATAATAGACGTATATGATGATGAGGATACAGATGAAAAGGCAGACCTGGATACAGAAGAGGAAGAAGAGGGAGAAGAGGAAGAAGAGGAAGAAGAGGAAGAACCCCAAGCAGGAGCTCGAACAAAAGTTAAAAAGTCCACTCGTTACAGAAAGGTCAAATGGCATGGCCAACCCGCTTTGGATTGGGATCCTATAGAGCCAGACCCGTCAGGACCAGGATCTACAGACGACGATTTACCAATACGAACTCTTTGGCCTGTTCAGATGGATCCTACTAGAACGGGAAAATGCGGCATTATATACCCGATCACAAACCCACGCTTCTCGAATCCAATATATGATGATGTGTTTGAGTGCAAGAGGGCAGCCCAATTCAATAAAATGGAGGGCTGGGAAATGTGGGAGGATATGCCGTTGTATTTGTTTAAGCGTTGGATGGAAAATGTAATGGCAGGTAGAGAACATGAAGAGTTGGCTCCATGGGTCAAAGTGCTCAAGCTTGATGCACCTATTTTCTCCGAGACAAAATATTGAGGCACGAAAGCGAAGATGCTCAACAAGACTTATCGACAGATTCCCGAATAGTCTATCAAAAATTGTAGTCTCAGATGGTACTGCTTCTTATTTAATTGCACTCGAATAAACACATTGCTCATATCTACCTTCTCATTGAACCTGTGAATCAACATTTCAAGACTTCATGAAATAATTATTCAACGTATTTTTCTGTGGTGACTTTCTAACTTTCTTTGTCAATGCCTCTTGCTCCGACTTTTCCACTTTTTCACCAACCTTCATTAACTCACAGAATTCTTCGAATTCAGCAGAATTGACGATTCCACCCGATGCCTCCTTGTGGCCACGAGCAAAATTCTCTCCAAGTCTCTCAACTAAATCTGTAGTATCCAAATTGGCTACTGCTTTTAGTGACTCGATGATATTGACTGGCGGGTCGCGACCTCGAGCACATCTAGCAACCCGACATGAGAAATTTACCTTGCCGCGCAGGTAGCCATAATTGGCCACCATGACTATTTCAAGGGTTTTAGATTTCAAGAAGCCGGCCTTTGTAAACTTATTAGTCAGATGAATTGATCCCAGTGACTCAATATATACCCATCGCGTAGCAATAACCGGGTGGACTTGAGCTTCGCTTTCGATTTTCAATACTGCAATTTTCCCATCTTTACTAAATTTTGGTGGTGTATGAGTTCGTTTTTCAACTTCTTGATTGATCTCGCGTCTCGCTTCGATGAGCCTCTGATCTGTCATAATTTCTTTGGGATCCTCGGCTCCGAGTAATGCTTTCCAGGCAGTGATAACATCATAAGTACCAGTTCTTCTTGCTGTAGGAATTTCAGCAATTGAGGTTTAGAAATTCATTGAACCTACGAGCGTTGACCAAAGAAACACAATCGTTGATGAGCTTTTTTGTATGTTTCTTGAAGGTCTCTTTCATATCTGGGAATGGGGGTATCCATTTTATAGTATTTCCCAGATCCCCATGTGTTCCTATTGCGCAAAGATAGCCACATTCTTGAGCAATATCAGGATGAAGTTCTTTACAAATCTCGTAGGTCATGAGAGCTGTCGTTGGGACTGGAGGGCAATGGCAGCCTGAAACAACCTTCCCTCGTACGTCAGTATTGTTGCCAGAAAAAAGACGTTTTCTACCTTACAGTGGCATTTTTTGGAAAGTCATCACTTAAGTGGTGATCGATAATCATGCATTTCGCACCCTCATCATCAATGACAGGTAGACCACCTCGACTTCCTTGGTCTAGAACAATCACATAGCTAGGTTTCATTTCTGACATTGCCTCTCTCTCGTATTCTTCGTGGATATTCGAACCTTTCCGCACTAAATGAACACTCAAATTCTTTTCTTCAAGCCCGAGTTTTGTCAAAGTACGATACATGATCACCCCGGCACTCAATCCATCTGCGTCTTTATCCGGCACAATAAGAGTGGGTTTCTGGGCTGTCGCGCATTCTCGGACGAATTTGTAGGCAGATTCTAGTTGGTCACGTGGCGCTGGCCAGATCTCTTCGCCTGTAGAAGCACGACGGACAGGAGTACTGCAGTAACCATCAAGTTTGGTAGTCTTCTTTGGCGACTCTGAGGTAGTTTCGGCTCTTCTTTTAATTCCGCGATCCATTGTAGGAAGACACAGAGTGAGATTTGAAGGGCTGTGGCGTACTGACAATCTTGTAGGCAAACTATTGACCCAAGGCCTGGCAAAAGCGGTATGGTATGGAAGACTTCTTCGAGCGGAGTTACGGAAAACAAAAAGCATCGATAGGCTTGAAATGTACACAAAAGAGGTTGAATATAAAAGGGGAGGTTCTTTTTTTTTATGTATAGAATTGTTTACATGTAAGGTTAATCCGTATGCAATACAATATGAAAGTGTTGTCTTTGCTTTGATGAAGGAAGGAGGTTCAAAGGGTCAAGGTTAATCATGACGTAATCCATCTATCAACGCCATGCAGTGCGAACGAGCCAAGCCACCCAAGCCACCCAAGCCACCGACAATGCCATTCCTATATGTAATAAACCATTAACAGGGCTGGGACAATCAATGTTGCAATCGATACACTTTTTTTTTGCTCACGTTTCGCATGAGCATCTCGTTTTGTTATTCCGTGTTAAACCGTCGCTAGGATCTGATCTATATCCAGAGTCAGAATATAAACTCCTTTGTCCGGGATCTTTGTCCTTCCGACGTAGGTGCTTCAACTCACTGTGCATCTAATCATCATCTTCAATCGATCTAATCAACCCAAATTCTCTTCGGTTCTTCCCCGAGATAAATTTTCCTGGATTTGGGGAGACCCTTATTCAGAATGTAACGTTTCCGACTCATTACCGTTTTAACATCTCTCGACATATGTGCAGCAACAATACCAACGGGTGCAAGTGACCAAGTATCTTGATCTTTGGGTAATCAGTTGGCTCGAGATCAAAACTCCGAGTCTAAGATTCTGTGGAAATACAAGAAACAATGAGAGACGTAGAATATTCCAACATCGTTCCATCCGATATTGGTCGCGAATGGAAAATTGCTAGTGACACTCACAGTATCATATGTTCTCGCAATTCAGCTCTGCCATGTTTTCCATAATCATTCATCACTCAGAGAATTTAGTGAAGTAGGCTTCAGCCTTAACTTATGCGTTTCGCTTTCGATTAGCAGATGTGTTTACAAAATACCATAATCATAACATATGTTTTCCGTGCAAACAAAGAATATACTAAAGAGCACTCTCCAATAAGAATTTCTAAACTTTGCTGCTATTTTACCTGACATCTCACTCCCTCCACTGGTCCAGAAAATTCTGAAATAACAGTGAATATTCCATGAAAAAGTATTTCCTTGGAGTGAGCGGTGGAGTTTTGCCAGAGCAGCATGAAATTGCTCCTTTGTCAAGCGAAAAAGCTAACATGGAAGCCTCTGCTTTTTGATAATTTGATGTGCAATGAGTATAGAGGAGCCGGTTTTATGTTGCAATTGAAAAAGATTCCCGCACCTACTTCTGCTGTGTTTGTCTATACAATATGGCCCCCAATAAATTCAACATAACTTCCTCAATGTCAGCTTAGCTATGCTACCCTCATTTTCTCAAACTTAGAACACTGTTAGAATAGCCCAAGAACACAACTCAAACAACAACATTCTGAGTTACTTCTTGCCCTATAAACACCATATACTTCGCCCCCAGATTCTCTTTTTTTCCCCTCCTCATCCACTCGAATCTTGACAAGACAAGATAAGACAAACACAAAACTCTCATCGAATCCAGATTCAAAACCCAATCCACATCTCCAGATCATAAGTTCAACAAGTCACCACCAAAACCACAAAGATGAATAACGTAAACGGGTCCACAGTCACCTTTCACGACGACCAAGATCTTTCGCGCACCAGTTTCGAACGAGAACCTTTATTTATCACCCTCGATGGATACCAAATTTTTGACTACCCATCTGTCGTCGATGACGAGGATGACCCACCCATCGGAGACCCACCAGTTGAAGTACCCCTTCTTCAACTCCGACCACAGACACAATCACAGTCATCTCGATACTCAAATATCATCTTGTTGATCCAGATCATCGAATTGATTGCTTTGATCGGCATGGTTTTCTCCCTCCTCTTCAATCACTTTCCTCCCAAACCCGTACCCACTCCAACCAGACCGCCTCCTTCAACACCAGGCTGATGGTGAAGAGTCGAGTCCTAATCCAGTACATCCAGAGGGATGGCTAGTATAAGGATTGGAAAGGAAAGGGTGGAATGAAGGTTTGTGGTAGAAGTGTTTGAGAGCTGAAAGGAAATGGCGTTGTTCCCCAAAGCACGTTTTCTTTTTCACGGCGTCCATCAATCGAGAAGATAGATAAAACGAAATAGAATTGTCAATCCAAAAAACAATCAATACCAAAGTTATACGAATGTGACTTTGATAACGTGCCAAAAATATCCTTGAATTGATTGAGTGAAAAAATACACAGAGTAATTGATATGCAGTTGGCGAGAAATTCGAATAGTCAATCCAAGAGTCAAGGAGATGAGATTTCTGATTGCGCCCAGTACCATTGTCATATTTCCTACATATGCACTTATATGGGCATTCAGAATGGCTAAGTCATTCGGGTCAAGCAGATAGATGACACGCAGCCTCTGCACATCTGACCCATCCGATAGGAAGAGTAAATTATGCACGTTGCCAACGGGCTGAACTGCAGTTATCCGCATGAATTGTTCATCGACAGGGATCTCGAGCCCTCAAGTATGCTTGCTACATCTTCTCTTTCAGCCCGTCGAGGATTGACTACTAATTTAATTATTTGTAACTAAAATATTGCTCACAACATGCCCACCGCATTCAACAGCCAATTATTAGCCGCAACAAATCGCAATTTTCATGAAATCGTCCAGCAACTCTTTCTAAAGACTCCAAAGCCTATGAGACCGCAGAATTATAGGAGATATATCTTTCAGCAATCGGAAAGTTATCTACCTCTACACATAACAGTCCTCACGCAAGACAAAGAGGGCGCAGCTAGCGTGTCGGCAGCTATGATCGAAGAGTGCAATAGCCGAGGTTCGTTATCGCTAACTATTCGAATTGTATCAAGCGAGACGCCTTTGCTAGAAACTGTGGATCGATTGCGTAGATGTTTGGATATGGTGGAGGAAGCTGCTTGTGTAGGTGCGTTAGGATCAATATCTCACAAAATGAAAACGGGAAAGTCGAAAACTAATTCGTGTATACGCTTTAGAAACGGATGAGTACAAAGATATTCAGAAGTCAAATCTTCTTGTGCAAATTATCAAGCTGGACAAAGGTCTTCTGCAAAGTCGCACTGGCCTACAAAAAAATCGAGGTGGCAAGGTCGGACCTTCAATGTTTGATAGGGTTGAATCATTGCGATGCAAACTTTTTGTATCAAGGGGTAATACTGAAGATTCATCTCTGCGAAGCTCTCTTTGTATTAATCTTTCAGAGCTATGTCAGGAAATCAAAACTCTTACTCTTTCTTTCGAAGACGGGCAAACGGATTGTTTGACCGCAATAGTCCCGGCTGCACACAAAGTGTCGTCCGTTGCCAACAATCCGCCACTTGGACACCAGCTCCAAAAGAAATGTATTAACCTAGACTTGAGCCACCGACGTACTGTCACCCAAATTGGCAAAATAAGCAGATACCTAGACAGTAGTAACGGCCTGATAGACATTTCTCGGAAAACCGGGTATGATGGTCTATTTCGCAACATCCGCTTGGAACTGTGCACTGCACCCAAGGCTCAGTATCAAAATGGACATATTCTGCATGCTCATAGTCAGATACAACTAATTTCTTTCCATGACCAACATCCTGCGGGTTCGCCTCCAAGGTGCATAGGATCTAGTAAGTCGGCTTGCTTTCTGTGTGACTTATTCATTAAGAAATATGGATCTCACCGTATTTCGCATTTGCACGGCAGACTATATCTAAAATGGACGGTACCAGAAGGACATTACGCAAACGAAGAGATAAACGTGAGGCTTAGTGAGACTTTGAAAGATATGAGTCAGGAAATGCTGCAGATCAAAAGGACTTTTGTGAGATGACCCGGGTATGAAGAGAATGGTGCAGAGAGCAGAGTACATCTCACCTGTTGATACTTCCGTCAAATCTCAATACAATTCCAACCCCTGTGACAGAGATGAGAGCTTCTTTGAGGTCAGGAACTTCATCAAAAATTGCAGTCGTTCATAAGTCTCGGTCTGAGCTTTCCAACGCCTCGAGAGTCACAATAAATGCCACATAAGAAGCTGGTGATCTCCTGTGAAGCAAGACTACCAGTTCGACTGTTGTAACAGGAGCTTTGATCGGGTTAACCACCAATCTCGAATCAGTAGTAAGCCCAAGTTCCAACTCGGCACCTTCGATTAGCTCAAAATCGCCGCACCCAAGCCCCTTATACGTGTGCTGCTTACAAGAACTCCTCACTACAATCCACTACAATCCTTATCTCATCCGATGACTCCCTGGAGACGATATCCTCTCCATAGGTAAAGTAGAATACGTATTTGATATTCGCGACATGGACTTTGGATATCTCAATATCAAACCAGTGAAAAAATCGATGTACCGAAAGGTAAGGAGCGATCGCAAAGTAGAGAATTGGCTGAAGGATACCATGAAGAACAACGGCATATAGATGTCAGAGGTCCTGAACTTGATGGCGATCTCGTACTCACAAAAAAAAGGTTCGGATTCAAAGGAAGTAGAGTTTTGTGTGAATGATGGGAGAGAGTATAACACTTGTGTCAAGATTGTATGGGGTGTAGAGGAGGGGAGATGGAGAGAGGTGGTGTGAGCAATAATTTAATGATGATGGATGCCAAAATGTAAAATCGTATCTTCCTTGGCTGCAACTTACAGCCAGCGCACTCTGTTCACCGAAGGATTCTGCATAACAATTTTCGAGAAATATTATTATTCATTCATGATATTACATTTGATATTTGTCTCGTCCTACTAGTATGCGCTCTTCTCGTACGAGACCTGACGCGCCTATTACACAATCATATATCCATATCTTATTGTGTGCATTCGCATTCGCATTTGCTTGCATTGCCGTTACCAAAAGAGATCCCACCCATCCGTACAGCCGTCCATTCCAAGTTCCCAGCAGGCAAGAGGAAAGACGGGAGCCATAATAGACAATCACCCAGTAAATTTCCGATCTTCCTTTCCATTCCCAATCCCAACCTCATGTCTTCAATAAATATCATATCAAGATAGAGAGGATCTCCCTTGACTCGTGTCCCCTTTGAATAATGCAAAATCCTGTCATGTCACTTCTCCGGACCAGCCAGACCAAACATCTTCAGCATCTCGCTCCAAATGATTTGCTCGTCGTACCGAAGAAGGCACCCATAAATGAACTAAAGAAAGAAAGACGCAGAACGCAAGAAACATCACAACTACCACCCATTAAAACAAGATATATCAAGAGAAATTGAACAAAGAGAAAAGGTATAAAGCTTCCGTCTGCACAATATCGGAAAATTGCCATATACGCCATCAAAACCATGCCACCAGGTATATCGAGATCAAAAAACACAACTCCGATGATTCACCATCCAACACTATCGGTGACTTGAACGACTTAAGAATATTCATACAGCCTGCGACCGAGCTAGTAGCCGGAAGCAGGTACTTCCATATAAGGAAATGTATCCTTGATTATGAGGATGCGGGGGTGATTGCGCTTTTACCATCCTTTCTTTCTAGCGAAGCGTTTATTCAAGAGAGCAAGAACCTTTGGCACGTTGAACTGAACGTACTCCAGGTCAAGATCTTCTTGATTATCCTTTTGCATCTCGAGTAAGTCATCAAGTTTTAGATCAAGCTCCAGTAAACCGCGATTTCGCCCTGGTAAAGTTAGCATTTATTCATAAAGATAGCGATGAATATCCTAGAATTTCATACCTTTGTAATGTAACGAAATGACAAAGGTTCCGGGCAAAGGACTGGTAAAGTTGAAGTAGATATTGGCTCTTCTGTTGTCGGGTACGTTGCTCTTCTGAATCACGCCTTGTTTCTCTAATTCGCCATGGGTGAATTTATACGGACCCAAGACTTGGTGCTTTTGTTGTTTTCGCTTGGTTCCTTCACTTTGGCTCCGAACATTGTGCAGATAACTTTTGTAAGTTTCGAGTTGACCGACTAGATAAGTGTTGTGGTCTCGAATGGTCTTGAAAACTTGATCGAGTTTTTGAGTTTCGAGAATAACTCCGTCTTTAAGTGATCCAAGATGTTGAAGTTCTTGTTCAACTTCGTCCCGCAAGAGGCTGAACTGATCTGATTTATCAATGACCCCCAGTTCCTGCAGCTGGCTCAATAATTCCATCGCCCGTATACCTTTGCGTACCATGACAGCATCATTTCGGTATTGACCTGCCGCATCAGCAACTCTTTCAAGACGAAGTGGTCTACGCGCCACAGCGCTGTTGCTCGGAATCGATCTCATGATTTGAACGAATGTTGACTTGGCCTCCATAAAGAATACTTCCTCTTGGGTGATGTCGAGGGCAGCTGTCAAATCATCGATCGCGGTTTCCCATTTGCTGAACAGTGGTAAGTTGATAGCCCTATTGTCTTTTCTGGGTAGTTGTGCAGGGGCTGGCCCTAAATCGGCCAAGATCACTGCCAAATGCGAGTTCTCATCTTTGTTGAGTTCGGCCGTGTGTTTATCGAGTAGAGCATGCGTAGCATAAACTTCATTGAGGGTAATTGATAGCTCCAAATCCTTCTTAGATAATGCTACATAGTTATCCATTTCCAAACTTTCATAAAAATCCTGAACTTCACAAAGATCAAGCATAAACTTGTTGACTCGTTCTTTGTTATGTTGAATGAACGGTTGAAGTTTGGCCATATATGGTTCCTTTGCATATGAGGGTTTGTTGGCAAGGTTTTGAAGCATCTTAGCAATCAAGGTCAAAGTTCGTCTAGGTCGATCGGCTGGAGTTCCATCAATGAGCATATATGATTTAGGAGTGACAATAGCAGGGTTGATAAATCGCAAGAAGAAGAACCCTCCGATGAGTGTACAAATCACTTGATCGTTGGCATCAGGGTACTTTCTCTTTGTCAGGCTTCGAATTTGTTTGCAGATCCATCGAATACCGTATGGTGTTTCCTCTAACCCGTCGATAATTGTTGTAAGGAATCCATTGGCGATCTCCATAAGCATTGTTAATCGTGGTTCGATAATGGCCTGGACCTGTGTATTATCTGCTGCTTGCTCTGCTGTTACTCCTCTGGGCAGGGAGGCCGGGAGTCCTCCCGTCTCCAGCTCAATCTGTGCAATCATTGTTTCATAGACCTTGAGGGGATTGATCTCCAAGTCAAGATCCTTCAGCTCGATAAGCCCATTTATTCTGTCTGCCAATACAGTCTTCAAGTAACTTTGCCCAGGACCTCTTCTGGTATACGTCGTCATCATACGCGATACTGGGGTGTTCGCACGGAGGAGGGAGGAATATTCTGGCGTGTTATCAAATTGGTATGTTAAGACAGACTACAAAGCAAGTGTTAGCATTGGCAGCAGCTCAATTCGCAAGGGTAAGACTCACCTGAAACATAGTCAGAAGAAGATGTTCTTCACGGCTCTCATATTGATTTCCATAAATTGTGAACATGACTGTCTGCAGTAAAGAATCGATCTCTGCCATGGTGACCAGGCGGCACAAATGTGCAATGTGCCTGGGTTCTGATTGAAGCAAGAACAAAAGATTGCCATATTTTTGCGTCTTCTCATCATTTGGGAAGAAACCTTCTTGCAAGTCGGTCGCATCTTCCAAATGACTAGCTACCTCATTTTGCTGAAAGGGATATTAGTTGCGAAACTTGTCCTGGAAAGCTTAGGTTCCTACCTCTTCCAAAGCCATGCGATTCTGAATCAATAACGCAATTCTCGAGTCCAAATACCTAACGTCCTTCTCCAACACGAAATTCTTCTTCGACTGTGATGAAATCTTCGATTTGAGCTCTCGTAGAACCTTTTGTGCTACATCAATTCATTAGTACAACATTCATGCCAATTCCAATTGCACCAGAAATTTTACCTTTCGCAAGATCATCCTCGATTTCCAAATCCTTCTCATTCGCAGACATGGAAAGATACAGGGTAGTCATAGAATATCTCTTTGATTGACGGGCAGAGCGAGCCCCATCGTGTGAAGACATGGTATTTTGTCGAGAAACTGGTTGGAAGGAAGAAGATGAGGCTGTTGATGCCCGGGAAGGGGTTTGAAGCATTACACTCATATCGTTGGTTGACCGAACAAGTCGGATTTTCTATAAATTAAACTGAAGTGCCAATATCTTTGTAACACTTTCAATGGGGTCTTTGATACACCGTGGTATGTTGCGCAAAAAAGAACAAGGAGAATTGTCGATCTCTTTTCTTTGGTTGGATGAGAAAGGGAGATGGATGGACAGACAGATGGATTGGAGAGGGATTCGAAATTATTGTAAGATGCCTGGAGCGGGTGGTGATATGTGTGTATGTATGTACTTTTAAAAAGATTCGAGAGATCAGACTATAGTTGGAATAATTGAGCAAAGTTCTGTGAGAAAGAAGGAAAGATATTATCGTATGGTTGAGCAAAATCGAAAATGAGAGTGAATTGGATGCGATTGTATGGTGTGGAGGGAGCAAGCACACACAGGCTTTGTTGAAATTTTGGAATTGCGAAGGAGGGCTTGTAGATCGACCAGCGAGCCGCTCGGGTCTTCACCCCGAATTATTTTGATGAAAATCTTTTTTTTATTTCTGGAAAATAGAACAAAACAATCCTTCAGGTGAACGCTGACATGAATGATTCAAATGGGAACAAATTGGTGAAATATTCGCATGCGGCGCCGGTGACTGTAGAATGTGATGATGGGTTGCGTTGTCGCCAAAAAAGAAAAGGTTCCGCATGCAAGAGGATGAAAATGATAGATGTATGCTAATGTCGGTCGAAAATTGGGGTGGTGATTGATTGCGATACGATGGATGGAAGGGTGGGTTGTGTTGTGTTGTGTTGCGTTGCGTTGCGTTGCGTTGCGTTGCGTTGCGCTTCGTACAGATAAGTAAATGAAGGGGCGAGGTTTATGTTCGCGATACTGGTTGATTCAAACAATATCGGCGAGTTGATTCGCGATCTGGATATCCATACGAAGTCGCGATAGTGTTGCAAAGCGTGCAAAGATGTCGTCGGAGAAGATTCAGCAAGTGAGGAGAGTGAGGTGAGGGAAGTGGGTGAGGTGAAAGATCAGAAATCAATGATTGGCGAATGGGTGGCTTGGTGAATTGGGATGTTTTAAGATGTAAAGTTAAAGTTATGTTGGGTGTGAGTGGGTGCGTGAGTGGATGGATGAGTGGATGCGCATGTATGTAGTCCGTCGGTCGCATGTATGTGTGTATGTAGGTGAGATGATGAAGTGGAACGGCCGTTCGTGTGCTTTGGCGGGATGGGATGGGATGGATGGATGGATGGATGGATGGATGGGTGGGTGGATGGATGAGGGGATGGATGCGGATGGCTGGTTGGGTGGATGAGGGGATGATGGGATGATGGGATGGTGATGGGATTGTTCTGGACGAGGGATGGAAAGTGCTGGGTAGGTCGAGGTAGGTACAAATAGACAATGTTCGTGCCGGTGTGGGAAGAATTGGCTGCCTCCCTAACGGCATGTACTCTCGAGGCAAGATGGTATTGATGAATCACAATGTCATCTTCGAAGAGGGAGAATGAGACCTTGGGAGACCTTGGGAGACCGTGGGAGACTTGGACCTATGAGTATCCAGATACTTTATTTGTTCGCAGATATGAAACATCGAAATCGAAAACTTGTCAGGGGTCCATTTTCGGTGGAGGCACATCAGTCAACCCAGGCACTGTGTACGCCGCGGCTGCATTTACCCAAGACGACTAGAGTTATTAGTATCGACTAGGACGCCGATTCAACTCAGATAGATATCTCTCTCGGTGCTAGGTCTGTAACAAAGCGACCACGGAATCACGGAGCTTCCCAATTCCCATACATTCGTCAGCCGGTCAGTCTGCGCGTGCTCTACATAGCTATCAGGAAGAGAGCAGAACAAGAAGAGGGGAGAACAAGAAGAGGGGAGAACAACAAGAGGGGAGAACAACAAGAGAGGAGAATATCAAACGAAAAGCGTATCATCACAATGCTGCATCTAAATCTACCATTGAATCCAACTACCCGCTGCTCGCTACCATCATCTCTTACAACATCAAGATATTCTCAACATATCCATACCCTCGATATATGATTCAGCCAATCCCGTCTACCACTTTAATCACGAGTGCTCAATTGCCTCATCTTCGGAGCATGACCCTATCCAGATCAATGTGTCTATTGTCATCTCTAACTCTAACCCATCAATATTGTGATACTAACACTTTCTCCTTCCTCCCACAATCCTCCTTTTCCCTTCACCACCACTTACCTCGTCTTCCCCGTCTCCCCATACCATGTCTCTCGCCCGCATGAAATACAATGGCTACATCCATCCAATACCGGTCTTGTATTCTCCGGCCGTCTTACTCTATAACCTCAGGGAAATGAATCCAACCCTGATCCATCGGTCCAACCTGAGGATTCTTTCAAGATTAGCATCTAGCAAGATACGACACACGCACGTGGAATTTTATCGCCTTATCACCCATTTAGGTCATTCTTCGATGGCGCAGCAGTGGAGCATAATTGTAGGAACTAAAAATGGCCAAGTTTGGCTTTGGTACCCTACCGCCAACCCACGTTTCCTGAGACTCAGATACCTCAAAATAGTATTTGGGAAGACTTGCTTGTAGCATCTCTGTTATGTCGGGTCCCTTTTGTTTTGGTGCTGAGGGATGGTGCCTAGGCATGTTGGGTTGTATTGGTGTTGGAATTGGGTGTACCGGGTTGTCATGAGTGGTACGTTGTTTACACAAAGTTTTTACCTAAGTGGTGTTCTCCTGGTGGCATGAGATTGGGAACCGATGCTCTGTCGCAATAAATCATGGGGAAGGATCAATGTCCTCGATAGGACAAGTAGATATAGTCGGAAATTTATATACTTTATTTTCTATGGTTCTCACTATAAACTTAGTACAACCAATTAGAGGAAAACTCATTAAGCGGTGAGAATTCCAAACTCCTTCCCTCACTTCTTTCTTACTGCATACGATTCCAACAATTGATCCAACCCATGATGGATGATATTCAATATCAAGTTTCTCTTCAATTAACATCTAACTATAGCTGTAAGTTCTGTTCCTGAATCCTCATCGGTGCTAACCCTAAAAGCATTTTGTGGAACTCGTGCTTCTGCGTGAATCTTTGTACCTGACTAAAAATCCCTGACGGCGAAGCGATAGGAACTCTAGTAGGAACCGATCAAATGGCGATCTTCCAGTGTGGCACCGCAGTTGTTCTCCGCAGTACCCGCTTCCCAATTCCAACCTAAGGCCTAAGGGGGTAAAACAGAGATTGTTCTGCTTCCCTCGGTTCCAAAGTTTTGAGTTCTCACCCGTGGCAGGCTTCTGCAGCCTCATCAATGTGTTCCTATTCTTTGGAACGCCGTTGATTCCACTTACTTCTAGGTCCAGCGTGGTTTCCACTGTTTGGAGCTGATCAAGGACTGGCCTTTGTTCATCAGGAAATGCTCCCCCCAATGCATTTGTGCTTCGAGGGAGCGACAACACAACACCTAATCTATCAGTCGGCCGAACTACTCGCCCTCAAATGGTTCACCAAATCCGTACCCTAAACTCTTTTCGATATGTCAAACCATTCTAAAGCATTTACGGAGGAAAAGATATCAACGCCATCCCCATTCGTCTCCCTTTGTGGACATTTCAGGGGTATTTGGGTAGTTTACTTGCTTGACTGAGATTAAAGATAGGCCGTGCGCATCATTTTGTTGATCATGTGTTCAGAAAACCGCCCAGGATTCAAGAAGTACCTCGCTGATGATCACATATGAATTATATGATCGAGGATGTCTTCTCGTTCTGCCCTACGATATGTGTTAATTCAACTCTCAAAAGGATCATCACCGGTGTACGTATGTACAGCATCTCCGATCCCAAACAATTCTTTCGCTGTACCTTAGTGGCTTTCGACTCGCATCAACCCACAAGTTGCATGGCTCATGAGTCCATTTCAGAGAAGGTATGTAGTGTAGTCTCACATACTCCCTTATCGTCCCCTTCGTCTTAAAGAACCGAATTTTGCCAGTATTACGACTATAGATCAGCAATCATGATATCATCGTCCTCCTCTCCTCGAAAAGCCTTCGTTGACTTCTCTCTTGTAGATCATCTCTAATCAAATCATGGATGTCACTGACCAGCGAGCCAACTAATATACGATTTGTCTAAAATGTCTCGGACGATTGAACGTTTTGGTGTTGTTTAACTTTACAATGACAAGACGACAAGCTTAAAGGGTAACGTTTTCGATATTGACAGGCCACTTCTATCTCGTTCCGAGGTTCGGTTCAACGTTGTGATTATTACGCTGTGGGCATGCCAGGGCATATATGGAGTATATATCTCGCATCTTCACGGCAGTATGGTTTAATATATCCACATTCTCCAATAGCCGCTTCTAATCTCGCAAGACGCGCGATAAAGTGAAAAATGGCATTGTGGGAGATTCGATGTTCGTATGGTGGTTTATCGTTGTGCCTCCTCCACTGAGTCCACTTCTCACAAATCCCTGTTTTGTCGACCCCGATTTTACTTGCATCTGCGTTTACATCTGCATCTGCATCTATATTCATATCTCCTTTTACATCGAGTTATCAGCACATATGTAACCTTAAGGCGCGGACCACTTCCGTTCAACATAGTCCACATTAACTGCGAGACACGGGGATCACCGATACAAAGTTTGAATATTAAAGCTTCTCCTATTAAAGCTTCCAGCATATAACTCGAATGTATGTGTCTGGCAGATACGCAAATGATGACACACTGATATCTAAGATTTCTGCAATCAAAATTTCGATCTTCCACATGTCGCGTCATCATGATCAAAAACACGAAGGCGGCTAGTCCTTACTTCTAGACTCCAGTCATAGGAATTACAGTAATGTTGTGTTCAAAGGTCTCCATCGAAGTATCTAGACTCTACGATTACGAAATCTCAGGTCAAACGGAAATGAATTGACCTGCTGTGACCTAATGGGGCCCTTTCGGTCTTCCATTCACCCCATAGATACTCGGGCCACGGTCGGTCCTATGATAAATCTACAGCCAACATACGCCGTGGCTCTTCTCTTTCTCAACCCAACTCAAGCTGCACACATCCCACAAATTCCAGCATTTTCTTCTATCACACAGCCTACCTATCCGCTTGTGCATACCGACACCACTTCCAGAACATCGCACCCTTCTCTCCCGATCCGAAAACTTTCACAACACATGTAGGACTAGTAAGTTCTACTAAAGCTTATGTATACAACATTTTGGGAAGTTCCGGTTGTCAAATTGTACTTGCCTCTGTATTTTCTTTCCGTGTTACAAGTCATGCAGCGTCCCTATGGTGTTTCATATATATATAACGACTGGGAAGTCACTGTACCCCGGATTGTCATTGTGCAGCCTCTTGGCGGAGGTTTGGCGGTTTGTACAACTATTTTGGTGGTGAGATAGGGTTTGTGGCGTATCAATAAGTTGAAACGGAACGGGATGGATTTTGAGTAGTTGAAATGGATTGGGCTGAGGGAATACACTACTGATGATAAAGAGGACATGGAAAGGAATTTATGGTGATCAACAAAAAGGGTTAAAATACTGGTATGATATGGGTAAGGTCAAAAGCTGAAGCCAAGCGGTGAAGAGTCAAAAGCTTCAGAGGGTTTGAGAGGGTTTGAAATTTTGAGACCTTCTAGCCAAGAACCTTCGATTAAACTTCTTTCAAGAACTCTAAGTCCGTCGGTCGAGGTACCCAAAAAATCAGAAATCTCGAGAGGGAGAGGTAAAAAATCAACGAAAGACAACCAAAAGCCACTTTGCCATAACGCACAATCGTATATAGATACTCAATCGAGATTTGATTCCTACCTTAATAATGCTCTTTCTTCATATTGTGCACTAAGATTCGTGCTCCTTGGCTTTCTCATTAGAAAGCGCTCCATCCCCCTTCTCAGAGGGCGTCTGTCTACTATGAAGCCCCTCGCGTGGTTTTCACCCAACAGCTTTACTTCATAGTCTCAATGCTAGAGGCATGCATAGGTCCACCATCTCCACGCATAATGTGTTTCTTATATCATCTACCACGTGAAACTTATGCTTCAAGCTTCCATCTCCCCCATCTTCCCCTTGCAGAATTCTGGCTACTGATATATGTGAAGTAACTAGAAGACGCCCACTGAGCACATCAGAGTTGCGCCAACATAGTGATGGCAACTGAACTAGGCGATGCCTTTGACGACACATCTAAACAGCTCATATGCCATACAAATCAGATGACATTGCTTCAGAGAGAACAATGCCACTGCGGGCAATCTAAGATACATTCCAGATGACAATTGACAATTTATGAAAAAGGACCACCGACTTTCGAAAACCCCATTGATGTGATCTGAATTGACGATGCTCTCAGTGATATAATACATTCGGTGACAAGCCATGTTCCATATTATAAACACTTTTGAGGAGAGAGAAGATAGATTTCTCATGGTAATGATTGTCACAGAACGCACCTGATCGCGATGCGGTTGTATGTGCGTGTGTTTGCGTGCATATGAGCAACTATGTGTATATAGTTAGTGTAAATGAGCGCTTCATAAGTGATTGGATTGTAGTTTTCTAGTTTCACATTCGAAGGAGATTTTGTATCCTGCTTTTGCAGTTCTTCCAGAGCAAAGTGTCACAATGAGCTTTTTTGAGGTGGTTTAGAAGAGGGGTGGTCAGAGTTCAGACAGTGAGTGGGGTAAGGTTAGTTGATTTAGGTACTCGTACTTGGCTCCTTGGGTCAGTCAATGATCTGGACAAGCTTCCGAGAGACCTTCGATATCGATACTGGAATCGAACAAAACCTCGTAGAATATCGCCATCGTCTCTTCATCTTCCCAATCGAAATGGTCAAATTGTGCCAGTATTCATACTGGCTCTTTGCATGAATTACAGTATGCTCAAGAAGTCGGGAATTTTGATTTCATCGTGCCGCAGTTTGCAATGCTATTATGCAATCCCCCGAACGTCATCGACGTCACTATTTCATTCCCTCTTCACATCCCGAAACCATCAACCACAACATCGCTCACAACGACAACACTATGCCATAGTCTCCGACGGCAGAAGTGCAAATCAACATGGAGGATTACAATGGCCTGAAATGACATCCGCATATGCGGTTCCAACACCCTACCAAATCTTCAATCAAAAGAAAGGATCTCCATATTCTAAACGACGTTTTTACGAATTGGTTAAACTTTATCATCCAGATAAACATGGCATCGATACGAATGATGGATTGGATTACGATACGAAACTATCGCGTTACAGATTAATTATTGCAGCCAACGACATACTTTCAGATCCCGTAAAACGAAGTGCATACGATACATATGGAGCAGGCTGGAACGGACGACCCGAAGTCCTCGACCCCCGCGATAAACACGGCGATAATCACGGATGGGCAGGTCCGGGTGGCCCAAGTCAAAATGCTACATGGGAAGATTGGGAGAAATGGTATAGCCGCGATGTCAAGGGAGAACAGAAACCCCAATTCGTATCAAATGGTGCATTTGTCTTGTTGATTGCAATTTTTGTTGCGGTAGGAGGATTGGGACAATTGACGAGGCTGGATAATTATTCGGCAAAATTCTTGGAACAGAGAGATACATTACATGATAAGATGAGTAAGGATTTGAGGCAGAGAAGGAAAGAGACGAGACACACTTTTGGGAGTAGAGAGGAGAGAATACATAGTTTCTTGAGACAGAGACAAGACCCGAAGGAAGAAACCTACAGGAAATTGTTGCCGAATCCAGAGGTTTGCTCAAGCGAAGATATCAAAGGGAGATCGATGGTGGTTTATCAACCGCCCAAGAATACGCCAAAGGAGCGATAAGATGGATATATATGGTCACGACAGGATAGAAGAAATGGGTGCAGCAGCTTCAGCCACGATGCTCATCTGTGGCGCCACGAAAGCCAAGATACAGTGGAGAGTAAATGTGGACTTATACGAGGCTGAGAGATATTTGTTCCCTTGGATGTTTGCATGTTAAGCTTTTGAGTTCTTATGTGAGCGGAACAGGAGCAATGGGGTGGCATCCACTTGCGTGTATTCCGGACGAATCTAGCTTTACAAACCTAATTATCGCTCGCAGCACGACTAAAGTGGTTGAGCCAGAAAGCACAGATGTATAGAATCAATCAATAACTCCAACGAAACAAAATATTTCAAAAGAGCCCATGCACTCACAGGCACATCACATTCACGATAGCTCCGAACCATTGGAGTAAAGTAAAACACAAGATTACTGCCCAGAAATCCTAAACATGCGCATCAACGTGTACAAAGTTGCCCCTCATAATCCTTGCATTCTTTTCGTCATAGCTTCACTCAGCCCTGCGGGGATTGGATATTGGTGCTCGCGGCACTGGACATCTGTCACCAACCAAATATATACGACAAAATCACAGCCACTTTCTACCAGCTGCTGATTTATCAGAGACCCTTTATCGTACTCCACATCCAAAATAAGTTGCACATAAGAAGCATCTATCATCCCATCAAAACGAAAGAAAAACAATAATCCAAAGTGGCGCGCTTTAAGAAGATCATACTATTCTCACTCCCTTTATTTGCATTCTTTGTTGCTCTACTAATAACGCTGCGAAACGGACCTGGGACGTGGGGAATTGCTGGACTTGATATAGGATCAGGGGAAGAAAGCAAAGGGGATCTCGAAATTGTGAGTGAAGAGGAAATAGTACTAGGTTCAGAAGAAACTATGGGTGGTGGTCATGGATACCGCGCCGTGGCGTATTTTGTAAATGTATGTGGCTTGTTTCATTCTTTTTCCGATGCTTTATGGGGAGTGGGAGTGCTGTAGTCAGGCTCTGAGTGAATGAGGTTCGACAGTTCAAGGCCATGGGATGCATATTGGAGTACCGTCCCCGAGGAACACTCCGAAGGATGGGAATAGGAGAGAAAATAACCTTTCGGCTTTTCTCTATCATCTTAACAAATGGTGAGACGATACGATGTTGTACAAGTGTACACGATGGTCTTGCGATTTCCACGAAGAAAGAGAGATGGCAAGAAATACTAACATCATCCAGTGGGCAATCTACGGCCGCAAACATTTCCCCCAAGAACTCCCCGCCGAGAAATTAACCCATATCCTATATGCCTTCGCCAATGTCCGTCCAGATTCTGGCGAGGTTTATATGACTGACGGCTGGGCCGACACTGATATTCATTTCGAAGGTGATTCATGGAATGATGTCGGTACTAACTTATATGGTTGCTTGAAGCAGCTCAATATCCTCAAGTCACGAAATCGATCTCTGAAGATATTGCTTAGCATTGGTGGCTGGACCTATTCATCTAACTTCGCCCAACCAGCCTCAACGGAGAGCGGAAGGAGAAAGTTTGCAGAGAGTGCAGTGGATTTGATAAGGAATTTGGGATTCGATGGAATTGATGTCGACTGGGAATACCCCAAAAACGCCGAAGAAGCACGAGATTACGTTCTTTTGTTGAGAGAATGTAGGGAAGCTATGGATCGTTATTCTAACGCTCTCCCTACACCTCACCACTTCGAACTTACGGTAGCATGTCCAGCCGGTCCTCAAAATTACAGTAACATGGATATTTACGGCATGAACCAATATCTCGACTTCTGGAACCTAATGGCATACGACTATGCGGGATCGTGGGATGGTGTTGCAGGACACCAAGCAAATGTGCTTGCTAGCCACAATAACCCAAGCTCCACGCCGTATAATACAGAACATGCAGTCAGGGCATATGAGGCGAAAGGAGTACGTAGCCATAAAATTGTACTTGGGATGCCGATTTATGGAAGAGCCTTTCAGGGAACTGAGGGATTGGGACGACCGTTCAACGGGGTGGGAGAGGGTACTTGGGAAAATGGCGTGCATGACTTCAAAAAATTACCCCAGGAAGGTGCGAGAGAGTTTGTGGATGAGGAAGCCTGTGCTAGTTATTGTGAGTTGGTTCTTTTTATTTCCCCGCTTTTCTAGTATTTGATGCCCTTTCTTGAGCTTTGGGGGAAAAAAAAGTTTTGCCATAGCACTATGGGTGGATGTTTCGATACGACAGGATAGGAATGAAACGCTAATGAACCACAAAGCATACAACGAAAATACCAAAACCCTTGTATCGTACGACACAGTCGAGGTCGCTCGCAGAAAGGCTCACTACATCAAGCAAAGAGGCCTTGGTGGTGCCATGGTATGCTTTGTCCTTAATCCGCTTCCATCATGCCACTAACCCAAACGAAACAGTGGTGGGAATCTTCGGCCGATCATCCAGAACCAGAAAGGTCTCTAATTCACAACGTGGTCAATGTTTTGGGTATCTTGGAGGAAAGCCCGAATTGTATTCAGTACCCGGGTAGTAAGTATGAGAATTTGAGGAACGGGTTTTAGCATGGGTGGGTGTAATAGTCCAAGAAATGCGATCAAATGGAAATAAGAAGAGTAGTTGATCGGGCGTTGGAAATGGGTTATTTTAGAACATCGGCTTACAATGGAAATTGTTTCTGAACATTGAAGCTTTATACCACCAAAAAAAATATAATGAATAAGGGGTCTATTCTTTTAGTGCATGTGTACTTATATTTTTAATATTTGAACTCAAAAGATACAATATCCTTAGCGGTCCTTCGTCTGAGAACATGCTACCTCCACCTAGGCCCACATGCAATTACATTACCCATATCAGTATCACTCTTGGTCACAATGTTAAAAGCAAGGCTATATAAATCAGCGGTCATCCCTCTTTCACTCACAGTACTTCGTCCTTGACACTACAAATTTCAACAACATCCTTCCATACTCCAAGGATCAACTTTGAGTAAATGTCCACTCATGGAATCCGTCAAAATTATCACGTCGGTCAGATAGACCTCTTTCTTGCTCAAACGCATTGTTGTTGGTTCATTCTTATGACTCAATGTTGGGGGTGATCACTGATCTGTACACCATGATTCAATGATCCGACTGGTATATGAAATCAGGGAGAGCGGCTTACCCTCCTCTCAATCTTTTCACCCACGCCATTCATCTGTGATTGGATGCAGAATTAAATGGCTGCTATGTAGACCTCACATCCTGCCCCCATATCTCAACCCTTTCCTTCGTAGATAATAGAATTTGCACTACAACTATATTTGAAGGATCTTGCCAAGCGAGATAGGAAACTCTCTGGTTGTTCCAGGGCCGGTCATGATATGTGTCCAGCATATTGCATGGATTTCCTAGTTCTGACAGGTTCTGAATCCGCCGATGAAGAGGCTAGAGAAACCGAAATATCACTCTTTACACGCCTTTCTCATCCATACAAAGTCCGCTCTTGTCGTTTATTCGTCGATTACAAGTCGGCAAACAACGATCAGATTTCTCACGATACAAAAGACCACTGGCCTAAGATCAAGAAAAAAAAGTTGCCTACTACACTTGAAGCTCTTTCACGCTGAAACGTTTCCTCCACGGAAGCTCAAATCTATCGGTTGTAGTTCAGAGATGGCCGGTGTTTGGTGGGGCGGGAACGGAAAAATGTAGCCGCGATGCTGAGTCATCACAAACTTCACGTTAAACACGCGCATGTTCAAAGTTTCTCTTGGAGTGAGTTAGGAAATGATATGATAGAGAACCTTGATGGGATGATTCAGATTGTATAAATCATCAGAAGGCGGTCAGAGGCGAGGCAACGTAAGGCAATGCAATTCAACCTTCCTAAGGCATCAATTTCAGTTGAAATGCCATAACAATCGACACCTCATTGCCGTCTCTTCCGTTTTCTCAAAACCCTCCCGTCTCGTTCTCTTCTACTTCGACGGTTTTTAAATATTGTGTACTAGATTCTTGAACCCCAATTACTCGCGGAAGATACCCCTGAGAGTCAAAGTTCTGGTATCTTAGTCCATCTATTTTCCACTTCTTGTATCGGCTGTCTGAGTTTACTAAATTTATTTTTCACTGCACTCCAAATTCATTCATCGAGCTCGATCATTTAAAGGTTTCTTCCCGCCACAAGTATCCCATTCGCCATTATATCCGGATGAAAGGTTTGATCGGCCAAATGTGCTTCTAGGTATCATACCCGTCGATCTGATCGGCTTGAGAAATAGTTCGATGAGTTGAGTTGTCAACTACATACTCATTTTATTCTGATACAGCCGCAAACTATACACAGCTCCATTTTGGTCTCCTTCACAACCAAAGCCATCATACTCAACAACTTACCAAAATACCAGAAGTCTTCTCTTGCAGCTGCAAGCGTCAATTTCATTGGGGTATTTGCAGAAGACCTTTGTCTACATGTCCTAGGAATTAGAAATCACAGTTTTCGAAAGCCTTCTCTTATAACTACAGTCATCAATCTTTCATAAATACAAGCGTCTTATTATAAGCAAATCCATCACAAAAATGTCACTGGCAACGAGAATGAATGGCTACTTCCGTGAGCAGAGCCAGCGCGCTCGTGGACTTCGCCTTCTTAAACCATCAACTACTCTTCCGCGTGGCGTCTTGGTCGGTCCTAGACGAATAGTTGACCCCGACTCGGGTCTAGTATCGCAGGAAACAACTTCACGGGAACTCCAAATCTCGGACTACCACTGGGATTCTCAATTTCAGTAAGCTGCTTCTCTATCTTTTATCGTTTTCTATTCACTCAGTGTGAAAAACGGCATCTGACATCCATTTAGGGAACTTTTAGAAGCAAATTGGGAAGAATCTGATGACGATCAAGAGCTCACCGCTGAGGAAGCAATCGCTGCACAATTCAAACGTAGAAAGCCCCGTGTACCACGTTTAATGCAACTTGCGGTCGATTCGATTGTTAAAAACGTTAGTAGTATTACCTATGAAAGTATCAAGAACATGCCTTCAATACAGCTCGAGTTCCTTTGGCGTGAACTGTCCAAGAGGTTAGTTATAGTCATTTCCCTTACTTTACTATTGAATTGAGGAGCGCTGCAAGAATTCTGTATAATCCTAATTGCAGGGCACATAATTCCGAATATTTGACAACTACCTTGCATACAAGTACTGATTTTAGATAGATGTGTCAACAGTTTTAATACGTGGAAGGCCTTTTCAAAAGTCCTCGATCGACAAGAAGGTGCCATTCTAAACCAATTTAGATATAGTGGTTCTGTTGAAGAGCCAGTTCCGTCCTTATCTGTTTATACAAAGCCACTCAAATCGGTTACTTTCGACTTTCTTGTACACTTATCTATTACCACTGCCTTCAGCACTTCGAATATGGTCGAATTATCTACACTTGCTAACTTGGTAGCTCTCGAGATCTCTAATCCAAAGCATGACAAACATGTAAGGACTGCCGGTAAGCAATTCGATACGAGCTTCGGAGACAGAGTAATCAAAACCTGGGGCGAAGTAGCAGCGAAGGGAAAAGGATTCAAAGTTCTGAGAATCTTGAAGCTTCGAAATTTCCTGGAAATCACAAACAATTGCTTCCAATACCTAAACGACTTTCCTGCTTTAGCTGTTTTCGACGTTGTGGACTGTGGCTTCAATGGATTGGCTCAACTCAGTGCTGAGAAACTTGGCTGGGAAGTACATCCTGATGGAGCATTACTTGAGATCTTACAGTCAGATTGTGTAAAGCATATTATGGCTCTGCGCGCAAGTCTTGGACTTCCTGTAAGCCGTTCCCTTTACATTCTTAAACCCCTTTTTCTCTTGAAAGAATCTCGGTAATGGTCTGAGCACGGACCTTTGTGTTCTGAATTTCTCAAAACTTGCTCGAGCACGTGCCTTGCATATGCTATTCCAACAAAACAACTTCTAACAACAATTATCAAAGGCCAGACCAATCCGTAGATCCACCGCCAAACCTCTGTGGGATAAAGCAAAAGTCACAATGATACCTCGAGCACATGTATCAACCTTACTTACAGGAGGAACCTCATCCGCGGCGCGAAATAGCGCATATCTTCATGCCGAGAAGCAAGTAAGAGCGATGGAAAGAACCCCTGCTGGCCGCGCCAAACTCAAGAGAACTGGCCTCTCTCACTTTGAAGTTGTGGATTACATCAGTCGCAAAGAATATCGTGAGCTTGAAACTTGGGAATTCCGCACCCTTACCTCTCTTAATCGAATTAGCGAACTTCGCAACGATGAGGACTTGCGTACCGCTGGCTTAAAGGTCGACGAATTTGTTCCCATGGTCTCCGGTGAATTCATATCTTCTATTCCATTTGCTTCTCTTCGTCTCGGCCCAGAGCTATCTTATACACCGTCAAAGGCGGATTTGCATCAGCCATTTTACGATGGCGGAATGAGTGATAGATCACTCAAATATACTAGCAAAAACCTCGGAGTGGGCGCAAAAGGATATGTTTATACACGTATCGCAATACCTGTCGCCAGAACTAGGATCCGTGAGCAGTTCGACGAGGTAATGGGTAGCGATGCCAGTGGCTCAGGATCTCGACCAAGCAAGCGTAGGAAGGTTAGAGAAGACAAGAAACAACAAATAGGCGATCTCTTGGCGGGAGTAATGGGAGTTATATGATTTCTGGAGCTATCATCGATACTTATGGTGGTACTTTGCGTATGGATGCTCCTAGAAGGTCGGCTTCGGGGTACTTCGAGGAATTTTCGTGGATTTTCAAGTTTTCTTTTGATAGTTGTGGGAGTTCTTGTATCTGCGTAGTTAGGAATACCCAAGCGAATTTTAAATCATAGACTCCAAAGATAAGAGATAATCATACAAGATATGTCTTGCGTGAAATGATAAGATCTAGTGTTGGATAGCTATAAAAGTATGCAGGTAGGATATATCTATTTCTGATATCCATGTCTCTACTAGTACACCTGGCCAGATAAATGTACCTAGAGACTTCACCCATCATATACAGTTACATATATCAGATTTTGACTATAAATTTATGTTAATGTCATCTTACACGCAGAATATTTCAAAACTTGAATGTCCGTGTACAACCTTGTCATCAAATGCATGTCTTGAACTGATACCGCAGGACAATAGTTTGTCACAGTACTTAATTTGAGCAAATCAACAATATCAGCTTTCAGATATTGTATAGGAGCTTTGAGTTCTTGAAGTGTTAATTCAAAATCACAAAATTCTATCAGACCCATGAGAGATTAAAAGCAGATGAGAAATTTTGACTCCAATCAATGTAACAATAGATTGGTTGTGCTATACTAGACGATTACCTTCGTTGTTCATGATTAGACTGGATGATTGAGTTATCGACAACATATAGATAACTTGCCAGGCCAAGATAAATCTAGTGATTTCTCAATTTTCTCTTTTTGAATCTGAAAATGAATGATCTTGCGTGTTCTATACAAAATGGTGTACAAATTTTATAATGGTAAATTTGGCTGATCTAATTTGGTCGCTGTCGCTTACAGTTCCTCAAGATTTGAATATTGAGAATGAATTCATGAATGGATAAATCAACAATATTACTATGGAATATTCTTCCGTTAGATGAGCTACTATGCTTAGGTATTTTATACGCATGTACAAGATAAAGCAAAAACATGTTCATGGTGCATGCGGGTACTTGGCTGTTCTCGACTCTTTCTGGATTCGACTACCTAAATATGTAATACATGCGTTTCCTCACCAGGAGGTTCAATCTGCCACACTTGAGTCCAATCCTATGTTGCTGCTATGATTGTTGTCGTTCCTAATGAACTGAAGTTCAGAACGGTAACTGGCATTCTCGTCGTATTTGGGGCTTGTCTTGTTTCGTAACTTCTTTTTTGGGGTGGTCTCTGTCTCATTAAAGATCCTGCCGAGTGATCCATTTACTTCCGGGTTCATTCAATTTACGCCATGGTTATTTCTTACAAATGTTAAGGGGGTGATTGGAGCTCTAAATATCTCAAGCTTGGCTAAGACATAGTGCATAGAGTTTACGTATCAGGATCTATCATATAAAAAGTTCAACATTGAAATAAATTCTATCCGTTGAAACTTAAAGCAGGTCATCAACTTTGAATTTGAAGAATTCAAATCCGTCATGGAGGTTTATCTATGTCTGGGTATACGGAACCCCTAGAACTATCCTTTTTTTAATATTGAAAACCTCTAAAATCACTTGTTTTGCAAGATGAGATGACATTCAGGTGGATTTTTTTGTATTTAAGGAAGATGTTGGCATTCATGATGTCAGCTGCTGTCTGACTGTGGGCGTCTAGTATTTTTATTGATCGCCGAATAAAATCTGCCTGTCTGCTGGATTTTGTCGAAATCCACTTTCCGTAAGTACTGACGATAATGTTGCTGCTTCCTAGCCGACGGTGGTGTGAGAAGTTGTGCTATATTGACTAAGAGTCTCTACAAAACATCGTTGAGAAGCGGTCTATGACTTTTGCTGGAGATTGTAGTAGGAAATAATAGCCGAATCATGAGACTTTTTGAAGCTTTGTATAATCGCCGGTGAGAACCTTAATAGTTTCGCGAGATCTAGCTTGTTAGAGCAAAGCTTAATGACGACATCTTAAAATATAACCGAAAACATACTTTGAAGTGCGCGGCATGCACTCTGAGCCTTAGCTTATCAAACAAGCATTAGTATCTTTCGAACGGGTCTGTGGTCACAAATTATCTTCATCGTAACTGCTGATCACCAAGACTAGTTCTTTGCAGAACAACGTAACCGCGTCGAAATTTTGCAAAAGCAACTTTCTGTCCCACCCAATATAGAAGTGGATCATGACCGCTGAGTATACGATCCATGTCTGCTTGATTAAGGAGAGCTCTCATTCCGGAGAATGTTAATTTACACTACCTGAAATGCACCAATTCTCTGGGCATTCTCTCTGACGATAGACAACAATCAAAGTCCGGATAGATAGCCTTCAGCATTATGTATGAGGTCCCATGCAATAGATAGATGAACAGGTGGTCTAACAAGGTACAAAATGACCTGAGTTGGCTTCCTGTTGATTAGCGAGCGCATGAATGAACTATCAAGCTATGTAACAGATCAAAATAAGCATGCATAAGCTGCCACGCTTATTGAAACGTACAAAAGTTTTACAAAAATTGAAAGTGGACTTTAATTTTGAGGTTTTAAACGCTGCTTTAGCTACACGCATGCTATTTGTACCAGCTATTACTACTTTCTATGTCCACAGATTCAACATCTCTCAAAAAAACAAAATAGACCATCCCTCCACTTCAGGACTCGCGCTGCATCCGCAAAACAAGCCGTAAAAGCACCGGAAACAATGATGGACGTTTTGTATTCTCCTATAACTTCATATGATATTCCATTAACTGACCAATTATAAGATTGCCCGCAGAATCAAAGAAAGAGTGTCCGGGAACTTCGCGTGTCCTCAAATCATCTAAAAGCTCCTCAAAATTTTTGTCTGGAAGTAAAGTTTCGAGTGACCCTAAACGTCTCATTGTATCTTGAAGCGTTGTGCTCGAGATAATATCCACGATCAATCCACGCAAAATCGATCCAGCGTGGGTAATCCTGTAAATGGCCTCGATTTGCTTCGGGGCCATAAATGAAAAGTCTCGTAGATGCAATAGGTGATCCATTGCTGCGTTGAAAGCAAGGGGAAAGTCCCAATTCTCACAAAGTATACACAAGTGTATGACGGTGTTCGTCCAAGCATTCTCACCCGAGGTATTGTCAAACAAGGGTTGGTGCTCCCTCTTTTGAAGCTCGCTCAATATCACATCCATACCGTCTTCTTGCAACCATCGTAGGATCAACTGTAAAGGAATTCGAAAACAATCATCGAGTCTAAGAGCTAGATCAGGGGCACGATGCAAGCCCAGGTCGTTGAAAAACGTGTTTTTAGTACTCACACGTTTGTTCTCGACGTCATATTTTATTGGATATTGCTCGCTTGGAAATTTGACATAAAATGGAGACCAATTCTTGGCGAAGGGGGAACTGTAGATGAGATTGTGTAAGCATGAATGCAACAGGGTGGTGGAAATCTCATGTACATTGGTAAACCGAAGGGATTCGTTCGTTCCATTGTACCTTTCAGAATCCTGCAGTGGGAAGGAGATATCTATGTTGTTGGATTTTATAATCTCTTGGCTTCAAAGAGTGGTTTGATATGAGTACTGATTTCGAGCAGAGTGTTGAAAGTGTTTGGAAAGGAGAAAATGCAAATAGCCAACTGTCTTTCCTGGTACCATATTTTGATTATTTCCATTGCATTGTCGAGAGGAAAGGGGGATCCTCGAATAGTGCATTCAATGTCAAGGTGGTTACTGCCTTCCATAGATAAAACGAGTGACAAAGGAAGCCGGTAATAGCATTTCGCCATTCGTCTTACATCGAGTGTGCGAGTAGGATAAATTCAAGTCTCCAAGTATGGTGAATATCAATTTCGAGATTTCGACAATGTTTCCCAATCACTACATTCAATTTTTTGGTGGTATGAATCCGGGAGGCGGATTACTCCATGAATTCATTGATCCTTATCAGCTTATCTTAGCGCATAATCGCGAAAAGGGGACTGATCGCGTCCAACGCGTGGGAAGTTTAAATTGATTTTCGGTACGAGGCTTAAGTTACTTTTGATAAAATCTTATGAATGCGAATACTTACACGAACCTCATTATGCCACACTCTATATCCCCCGAAGAACCCTCGACACAATCACAAGAGAATATGGCAGATAGCGAAGAGAACCGGGATGACGCACAAATAAGTCAAGAAGCAGAGGATGCGTCTGCCAACACGCAGGTTGCTGAATTGAATGATGACGAAGATATTACAATGGCAGATGCTGGAGTACAAAGCGAGGCGATCCCTCAGACGGCTGCGAAAACCGAGACCAATTTATCAGATTTGTTTGCAGATATAGAATCTGACGATGAATTCCCAAGTACAAATGCGAAAGAGGAAAAGGTGTCGAGCTCACCTGAAGCGCCAGCTTCCCCGGTGTAAGTATTGAAAGCCATGTTCTGCACTCATAAGCTAAGTATATATCAAGAAATATAGGTCCTACATTGCGATCATCAGATCCGGAAGTTATGCGATCCTTTTATCAGAGACTTTTCCCTTGGCGCCACTTATTTCAATGGCTCAATCATTCTCCGACGCCCTCAACCGACTTTGGACATCGTGAATTTGCATTCACCCTTCAAAACGATGCATACTTGCGATACCAGGCATTTCCAACCTCCGATCTGTAAGTGGTGGTGTATCATATAGACCCACTTGCGCTAACAACCTACAGTCTACGTAAGGATGTCCTTCGTCTTATGCCGTCCAGATTCGAAATTGGCCCAGTGTATAGTACAAATCCCAGGGATCGCAAAACACTTCGCAAGTCTTCCGCTTTTCGACCAATAGCCAAGGAATTATGCTTCGATATCGATTTGACGGATTACGACGAGATCAGAACGTGCTGCGACAAAGCAAACATCTGCAATAAGTGCTGGCAATTCATTACTATGGCTATCAAAGTAATTGATGTCGCGCTACGTGACGATTTTGGTTTCAAACATATCATGTGGGTATATTCTGGAAGGAGAGGAGCTCACGCTTGGGTGTGCGATAAGAAAGCTAGACAAATGGACGACCAGAAGAGAAGGGCTATTGCAGGATATCTAGAGGTCATTCGAGGTGGATCACAAACTGCGAAAAAAGTTAACGTGAAAAGACCACTGCATCCGCACGTATTGTATGTACATTTATACTTCAATTCTCACTTTTACTAATGTGAAGCAGACGAAGTCTCGATATACTTAAAGGGCACTTCCAAAACGACATCCTTCATGATCAAGATCCGTGGGAGGAAGACGATAAAATCGACAAGTTATTACAGCTTCTACCTGACAGAACACTGAATGAAAGTTTACGGAAAAAGTGGAGCTCTGCTCCTGGACGGTCATCAACATCGAAATGGGCTGACATTGATGCATTGGCAAAATCTACCAAGGGTTTGGATCCAAGAGCCTTACTAGAAGCGAAGCAAGATATTGTTCTCGAATACACGTACCCTCGACTTGATATCGAAGTCAGCAAACATCTCAACCATTTACTCAAAAGTCCTTTTGTCGTACACCCAGGCACAGGAAGAGTGTGTGTTCCTATAGACACCAGACATGTGGGGGATTTTGATCCTCTGGCTGTACCAACTGTGACTGAACTTCTGGGTGAGATCGACCAGTGGACCCCGCCCGAAGCTGGTGATTTGGATGGAAAAAGCATACAAGATTGGGAGAAAACAAGTTTGAAGCCATACGTAGACTACTTCAGATCATTTGTCGCGGCTCTAATGAAAGATGAAAGCGATGTCAAAATTAAAAGGGAGCGAGATACAGATGCGATGGCATTCTAATGTTGGGGAATGTCATCACAGTCTTTGGCGTCTTTGGCTTCATGGGTTGATAGTGGTTTTGGGATGGATATACTAGCTATATGGATAATGAATGAGATATGAATATTAATCCGAATGATTAGGATGCTCAAGTAGGGAGATTCATGTTACATTGCGATTCCCCTTTGAATTACATGTGCTTTGCTGCACCGAGAACAACATGAGCCTGGACTTGAACTTTTCAAAAACTCGATTGCCACTCGATGATCGGTCGCATGTCTGGACATTCTTTGCCATTGATTGCTTCATAGAGCAAAGCTACTCACGCCTAGCCTGTACGTGTCGTGAGTGAATCCACAAGTAGGCACATCGAGTATAACACAGGGTCAAATTACAGGTCTCCTGGTAATAAGTGTCTTTTGGTGGGTGAATCCAGTGTTGTATGTGAATGTATCGAATTCGAATGTTCTCAGCCCTTTATCGATTGGCTTGAGAATACAAGGGCGCGAAATCCAGTCCTTTCTATTGATCCATTACCAGATACTACGTAGTTACCATTCATGTTGTTCCTGGGTGAATGTATAACATCTATGCCGTACTTGCCCACATCCCTTCATCATTACGATAGTCCCAATCAATCTTAAAACATTACATCACGTGGGCGATGCTAAAATTGCTAGGTAGCCTTTCCATTCTAGCCCTCCCGCCTGCCCGCCTGCCGAAAGCTTTGAGGAGCCACACTAAACCTTTAAAGTTTCTCTGATCTTCCTTTCAATCCAAACACCACCTCACCTCACCTCACCTCAACCCAACCCAAATCAAACCAACCCTTGAAGAATTCGAAATAAACGCACACAACCACCCACAACTCACGATTCAACAACTACCATACCATAACAATTACCACCACAGACCTTCAGATCTCTACATAAACACGATCCTCAATTCCAATCCTGAATTCTATTCATGCGCACAATCCTGCAGACAACAAAAACAGAAATACATACGCTCAATAACCCCACTACAAATACATCACAAACAATCAACAATTCCCTCGAGATCAACAACCACCCCTCAACTCGATAATAACTCGTATATTTTCACCCTTCAAGATCAACATCACTGCGGCCTTCCTCTCAATCGGCCTTCTCTAGTGTTATACCATTTCATGCTAAATTAATTGCATACGATCTAAGACGAATTCCGATAGAACGCGATCTTGTTTTCGCGCCTCAATACCACATCTCATACACTTATTTCAAAGATACCCTCTTCCAACAAAAAATACATATACAATGGCTGATGAGCTGGCAACCAAGCTAGCGGCTACTCAGATCAAGTATGCTCGTCACTCCTTGGATATCTTTAATTGTCGCTGATATGAGAATAGTGATAATGCTTCCCCGGACAACTGGAAAGCTGGTCTAAACATTCCAGCGAAAGACACGAGGCAACAGACCGAGGTACTCGAACAGTGTTGTCTAGTCTATGTTTCATTGGAGTTGCTAACATATCCATGTAGGATGTTACCGCCACCAAAGGTCTCGAATTCGAAGATTTCTCCATCAAGCGAGAGCTGTTGATGGGCATCTTCGAAATGGGGTACGAGAAGCCATCCCCAATTCAAGAAGAAGCAATCCCCGTGGCCCTTACAGGTCGAGACATACTGGCTAGAGCGAAGAATGGTACCGGTAAAACTGCCGCCTTCGTTATCCCTGCACTCGAACGTATCAACCCTAAAAACACCAAAGTACAATGTCTCATCCTGGTACCCACTCGAGAACTAGCTCTTCAAACTTCACAAGTCTGCAAAACTCTTGGACAACATCTCGGCATCAACGTTATGGTCACTACTGGTGGTACCACCTTGCGAGATGATATCCTGCGTCTCCAAGAGCCTGTTCATATCATCGTCGGTACACCTGGTAGAATCCTCGATTTAGCAGGAAAAAATGTGGCGGACCTCAGTGAATGTAACATGTTCGTCATGGATGAAGCTGATAAACTCCTCTCACCTGAATTTACTATCGTCATTGAACAATTACTTCAATTCCATCCAAAGGACCGACAGATCATGCTCTTCAGCGCAACATTCCCAATGACGGTCAAGGACTTTTCGGATAAGAACATGGCCGACCCCTACGAAATCAATCTTATGGATGAGCTCACTCTGCGCGGTATTACTCAGTTTTATGCATTTGTCGAAGAGAAAGAGAAAGTACATTGTCTCAATACTTTGTTCTCAAAACTACAAATCAACCAGTCGATTATCTTTTGTAACTCTACAAATCGAGTCGAACTTCTTGCCAAGAAGATTACCGAACTAGGCTATTCATGTTTCTACAGTCATGCTCGGATGATTCAGGCCAACAGAAACCGCGTTTTCCACGACTTTCGCAATGGTGTCTGCCGCAATCTTGTTTGCTCTGATTTACTCACTCGTGGTATTGATATTCAAGCTGTGAATGTTGTTATCAACTTCGATTTCCCTAAGAACGCCGAAACTTATCTTCATCGTATTGGTAGATCTGGTCGATTTGGACATCTTGGTCTCGCAATCAACCTCATCAGTTGGGAAGATCGCTTCAACTTGTATAATATCGAGCGTGAACTTGGGACAGAGATTGCCCCAATTCCTCAAATTATCCCGAAAAATCTCTATGTCTACGAAACTCCCGAAAACATTCCACGTCCTGTATCCAATTTCCAAACCAACACCCGTCAGGCATCAGGACCAGGACGTGATCAGCAACAACCCACGCAGCACTCTGGAAACCAGAGAACTAGTGGTCAATATAATAATTATAATAATGGACGTCAGGGTGGCCCAGGTCAAAACCAGAGTCAAGGACAAGGGCAAGCACAAGGACAAGGACAAGGACCAAGACAGAACCAAGGCCAGCGTCAAAACTACTCCAGGGGCCGAGGCGGATTTGGTGGTGGTAGAGGAGGTGGTCAAGGGCCACGACAGAACGGTTACGACAACTCAAGAGGAGGCCGAGGCCAGGGTCCTCCACCAGCTCAATAGGCCTGTGTACCAACCGTGTTACACGTGATGATGATGTTTGGAGTTTTGTACATATAACCTTCTATTCCCTTTGCGATAGACTCGATTTTACGACGGACATGGCTGCCGGATTTTTTTGCTCTCGGCGTTGAGCTGTTTCTGGATGCATCCCGCTACTCGACTTGACGTTTGATTCGGCCCATGAATTTCTTCAGCTGTCGCTGAATTTTCGTGTCTGTATCATACGACTCTCGTTTTTTCAATTTTCTCTCTTTCATTTTCTCAACAGATGACTACTCCGGGTCGCATGAGTAGTAGCGGGAAGCAAAAGTTTCAGCGAATTCGCTCTGGTATGACGGCGTGGCGTAATGGTAGGGCGTTCAATGAAGGTACTCGCAGGAGAAACTTTTCTAGTCTAGACTGGTTCTGCTGTAAAGGCATTTCTGGAATGGGCGATGGGTAAATCTGTTTTCTTCATCTTATGGGCTCTGGTAATGAGCATTTGATGAATGGTTAGTGATGGGTGGGCCGGCGGATGGATGATTTGTTGGGTTAATGTTGATAAAGGTGATTCAATCAACAATGACTCATGGCTGGCATTGATGAGAAGGTAGAAGGGGATGGCGCTGTTGAGAGTGCATTACAATGGCAATGATGGTCACTTCTCACACTCTTGAAGTGGGAAGCACGACATCTTGGGATGAGGGGGGTTCACAGAAAAACAACATAAAAAAAACTTTAGGGAGGTACCCACGATCTTGATTTTAGTTTGGATCGAGCATGGACTCGATAGCTTCCATCATTCTCAGACAATACTATTATTCCTCTCTACTTCCATCTCGATGATGATGATATTGATTTACATGTGATACCGTAATACCGCATTGCACTTGGACACATATGACGGTTTGAAACATCAAAGTTTATGTGCAGCAGAGCCCCTTACATGATGTTATGTACATATGCATGTCAGTTCGGTTGGTTGGTTATGTACATGGATCATGGCGGACAATATAAAGGTTCAAGTTCAAGTTCTAGCTCTAGTTCCAGTACCCGATACTTTCAGGGTTGAACGGAAGCTGCAACCTCTGAAGTACAAAGTGGACCCGAGTAGCGGTAACCATAACTAGTACGGCAGCGGCAGCGAGGCGATGAACACACATGTACTTATTTTTCCGTGTCGGTCGATTCGTGGATTGAGCCATGTTACAATACATGACCTTCCCACTCCATGGATTAGGAATCGTGGAGGATGATCATAACAAAGGGCCGCGAAATGTTACTTCGGAGCTCCAATAATATGCTTGTGGCTGAGCTGGTAGGTGGTACGAAATGACTCTCCCGGGCCTGGTAAAACGGATGGGCGCATGGGGATCAGTGGAACGAAAAGGTACCACGAGGCACCAAGAAAGACTGCGGGCATGAAGTACGCATGGCGATAAGGGAAATAAATGAATGGAAGGGCTGGAAGGGAATAAGGAGAATTTATTTTTCGTCTGATGTCTCACTTTTCGAGAAAGCTCTTCTTGAGGTTCTTGAACTTCTTGAATAATGTTGATGTGTATTCTTGTTGTCGATGGTGCAACGTAGCTAGTTAGGTAGACGCAAATTCGTATATCGAGGGGGTGAGGGAATGATCGATAGCGATATGTTGTCTTGGACGTGTCTATTCTTGTATAAGAGTACTCGTTACACTCGAATATTGGTGGTATATAGATTAGTAAGAGGATACCTGTGCACTAATAAGAACCGAATGAATGACGCGCCGCTGGGCGTCCGGTAGCCACTGCGGTGGAGAGGCACACTGCGCGGGATGCGGGATGCGAAATGCAATTTATATCTTCAGGTTTTGAGCGTAGCGAGCTATGGGAGTTTGGGGGTTCCCCCTCAATGTTGCACCTTTGCACATTGGACATGAGTTGAGTAGCCAAGGATGCTCATGGCAGCAACATAGAATACTTTGTCCATCCCGCCTTACACTTGATTGGATTGGAGATCCCAGGATCAACCCCCGCATGCTCATGGTGAATAGACTTCGTGACATTGTAATCTTACCTGCGCGCAGAACAGCTACTTTCCTCAGATATTCTGACCCAAACACCATCCGAGCAGACAATAGCCAGTAGGAAAAGAGAATTTCATATGTCAGCCGGACCGTTCCGACACAGCGACCGAGCAATGACATTGTGGCTTGAATGATGATATATTCTCTAGGACTTTGTGGAGAGGGATTGGTTGGGGGAATGTGGAGGGATTATATGTGATACTCGGTTTTGTGAAGCGGTGAGAAGGTGCCAAAGTGATGGACGTGACTAGTCATGAGAAGTAGGTAGGTAGGCCCGGTAGGCAGGTCATGGTGATGCGATGAGCCGACGACGATGATCTATCTTGCCCCTCCTTTTGTTTCTATTGTTCACTTGCTCATTGTGTATTTTGGATCCAAAAGAAAGTCATGATGATCAAGCAAGCGGACACGCAAGCAGGCCAACACCTCGACAAGAAAGCTTTCCGACCACCCTTTATCTTTTGATATGAAAGTTTCTGTCTATACTTTCAAAGTGGCCACTCACTCAGCCACCGACTCACTCGGATCATTCGCCCTCGTTGTTTCACGTATTCACTTCATCTTGCGCTTCCTCGACGTGGTTCTCGTTTACACTTTATTATGATGATGACTATGATTACACGATCAAGTTCCCACGGGTGAACTTATACTTTTAGCGCCTCCAACCCTCCCCCCCACCAAAACTTGATCATAGCAAAGTTCATTTGGGTGTCTGTGGGTTTGTTCGTTCCAGAATCTAAATTTAATTCCATTTCAATTTCAAATCACATCACATCAATTCCATTCCATGGCAATCTTTTCATTTTCTTTTATAAAAGAGAATACCAGAGCATTCCTTTCGCCCTGCCCGTTCTTCTTGAACAGCCATCGGGACTTGAGAATCGAGAAGCAAGAATCACTCCATCACCAATCACTGGACGAGCAATTACCAATCATCAATCGATCACTACCAGCACCAATACCCCATACCAATCATCTACGACGAAGAACCTCGCTTTCTCGCTTTTGCTTCCTCCATTTCGGTTCCAATTGTGCACCTCCCACCCTTCTGCTTTGTGTTAATCAACCCATTCGAGTACTGGGAGGAGTGCATACATATCAGACACCGACAATCCAACAAATCGCAGAAGCATAAAGAGTGTGAGAGTGTAAGACGATCCGAAAAAAGAAATCGAAATCCACTTTGTCACCAAGGTCCCACAGAAAGAGACGGCAACGCTGGGATTAAGAGGATTCAGATCAGAAAAAAGTCTAAGACATTTCGAAATACCGAGAATTTGGCAACAAACAGGAAGAGAGAGAGAAAAAGTGTGAGAGGCCAGAACCAAAAAAAGCGACAAGGTCATATTGATTCACACATCTACTGATCTCCTTCTAATAATATGGCTTTAATTGTAAGATAAATTATTCATTCACACCCTCACACTCTCACACTCTCACACCCTCAAATTTTCATATTCCACAATTGTTTTATGGTCGCAGTCGCAGTCGCAGTCGCTCGCATCCGCATCATCTTCACACCCCTTCGCGCCTCTATTTTTTCTCAATGCTGCGCCCGTGTTTGCGTTGTGGATGGACGGGCGCACGATACAATTGTTTCCGTGGACGATCTGCGACTGGTTCGCAATGACAATGAGGATGTTTGGGGGGTTTCGATAAGGCAATCATGGGACCTTGTAACTGACCTTGTGTTCTCTACCATAGTTATGTCTCGCGCATTATTGCGACACTCATGGTCCAACCCCAGTCATGGTAACAGAAGCACTTCCAGTAGGCTGTACTTCGTGTCCAGAAAAAGAAGAACCCATTCCTCGGAGGCCTAGTACGAGCAAATCGTTCAAATCCTCGGATCCTTCTTCAAACATGAACGCGCATACTTCACACAGAACGAATTCAATTATTTCCGAGCCAGACGTTGCGGCGAGTCGGCCAGCTCTTCATGTAAACTCAAGTCCCTCGAATGCGCCGAATACAGCGGGTTCTGCGGGTGAAACACCTCCCCAAAGTCCCAGAGCACCTGCTTTGCAAAACACACAAAACACGACAAACCAATTGCGACGCGATTCGAGCTTTCGCAAAACATATCCAAGTGAGAAGCCAGGTCCATGCGAAAATTGCGCTCTTACTTTACCCAAGAAGACCAAGGAGGAGATACCCACAAGTCCTAAACCTTCGGGGACTGGCAAACTCGATAATGGTCCGATCTTGCGAACAAGGAAGCCTTATGAGCGCATTGCAGGTCAGAGTACCCCTCCCAAGTCTGCATCCTCAGATTCGGACGATTCGGAATGCGCAATTCAGAAAGAAGAACGGGGAGAGCAACACCAGGCGCGGAGACTCTCGGTCAAAAGATCCGACACATCTTCCACCTATACCACGAGAGAATTCCTTTCGCATAACCATTTTGTTGACTATACGTCAACGCATGAACCTCTACAACCCGCTTCTTTCTCCATTATCCGGCAATCTTGTCTTCGTACTCTTTCTTGTGAAACTCTTCCACCGTCATCCAATCCCACGCCTAATTCCACACCCTCCTCCCCCTTTATCTCCAGTTTCTCCTCCCACCTCACATCTTCCACAACTACCTCATCAGCTGGTCCAATTTTCTTTGGCGACCCAATGGCTGGCTACACAACCGCATACATATTCCGCATTCCTGACCCCTCTGCTCGTGGTCGTCGTCGAGTCTATGCTTTAATCGCCCTCTCCACCCAAAAAGAGCGGATGGCCATGCGCACCTTTTCTTTCCTCGACGCTGCCTTCCGCGAACTCGCAGATTGGATCGCACGTCTCGCTGATGAAGAACTCGCACGTTCTGAATCAGCACTCCAATCTCCTAGAGCTGGCGATGAGAGAAACGGCAATGGAATCAGCGGTGGTCCGTTTGGAGGTGGTGGTACGACAACCACACCTACTTCATCTTTCTTAAGAGGTGGCAATAGAGGACCGGATAGCAGAATGGCTGGTGCGAGTTTGAAAGGAAGAGGTTTAGCCGAGTTGGTGGGACTGCCTGATTTTTTTATCGAGTTACATAGCAGATTTGTGAGATTGTTGGCGGAGATTGAAAGACCGAGATAAAACCTTGCCTGATTCGTGAACCTTCGATCTTAAGTCCCACACTCGAAAGTATCGAGGCGAGTGGAAAACAAGTATTGCCTCCTAACTTTGGCACTTGCAAAGGAAAAGGTGTGGTGTTATGACTTATGGCGAAGCATAGATATTGGCGTTTGTGATTCTTGGTTCGTATTATTGCTATATTATTGTGTGAGGTTCATCTAGTGCAGATCGGACCACAAGATTGTTTGGAGTCTTGAGTCGTTTCCTTTGCCTTTTCTTCTTGGGTTGTTTTAATCATTATTTTCATGTGGTGGGGTAATGAGTCGATATGTTGAGGATGTGTATTTTATGAGATGATCGATCTGGCAAATCATCAGCGTTTTATACATCATCTCACTGAGGAATGTCGGAAATATAAGGAAGATCTATGGGTGTGGGCGTAGCTGATGAGCTGGAGATTAGAACAGGAGATTGTAGGATGTACGGGTGTATGAGAAATGAGTAATAAGATAGTAATTTTTGTCGTTATATGTATTTGAGGTTGATTTTGATCTTCAAAGGCGCACTTTCAGGCAAGCTACAGATATTGATACCACGTGTCGTGGTGGGTTGCGAAATTGTTGAAGCTGTATAAATGTGTTGCATTGGTATAAATTTATTGAAGTAATGGAAAGTTGTGCGACTTCTAGCGAGTGTGACTTTTCCGGGGAACATGGAATATGAGGAGATCGAAGAGGCTGATGGAGAAGAAATGGGGTCTGTGAAGCGAGATTAAATTATGTTGTTTAGTAGGTAGAAGTTAGTTGGTAATGTGTGAAGTATAATGTTTAGAGCAAATAGAATTTTGTTAGCACTCTTTCTTTTGTTATATTGAAGAGATTTTCGGAGAAACAAAATTTACAGTGCTAGGACCAAGTGAGAAGTTGATTGAGGACTAGGTGACATCGGCAAACTTAGAGTTTAGATCTTGTTTGTACAAGTGCAGCAAGATATCTTGATGGAGATTTTACTTTGTGTGATTTGTTGTTTGAATATAGGATGAGAGGATGAGAAGGTGAGCGATTGAGAGTTGAAACGCTAGGGCTAGTGCTTGAGTATACACCTTGACTATGTACTTCAAGGGAGGGGGAAAATGGGGAGTATGGTCTCTGTAGAGTCAAGTTGATGCACTAAAGATTATTGGAAAGAGTTGGTTGCAATGGTTGGTATTCGGAGAAAAGATCCTTAAAAACTCAGATGCATCTGTGGAGGAGCAAAGAATAGATCTATTTTCATAAGAAAGTTACAAACAAGTTGTCTTAGTAGTTAAGTGAAAGGGAACAATTGCTTGAGAATGGTCAATCGCATGTCGCATCTCGATGACTATTCTGTCGGGCCTTTGCACTTTCACAACCAGTGCATTTTGGTGTATTTTGTGAGAAAGGGAGGGTAACAAACTAACTCTTTAAAACTCAAGAATCTCGTTTCTAATTCTTAAAGAGCCAATTCTCGTTGATGAATGGGCTGTAATTGAAGGTTGTACATCATATAAAAGTCGCAGAACGATAATCTAACCAAGCTAATTCAAGACAATAAAGTTAAGAATCAGGGAAGTGATTGAAAAGCAAATCTCCATCGGTATTGTAATTTTATCTAAAAGACATGAATTCCTTACAAGTGTAGTTTTCACCTATTTACAGATTTTCCAGATCAAGAATTATGACGAGTCCCATGTTTTTGATTTCCAATGACTGGTTTTTGCAGATACTTTTGTTGCTTTTAGTATCTTCTCCTCTCAAAGCGTAGAGAAAATCAAAAGCATTACCGAAAGATTGGTTGAACCAACTGAAAATGCTCCTTCCTTCAGCGCAGACGGAATTGATAAATCTAGACTTGCTCTTTCCTTGTTAGAAGTTCCGACATTCATACACAGAATAAATTTGATTCATCTTCTCTTGCTTTTAAGTATTTGCATCCTACATCAGTCTCTCTAAGAAATTGATTTAACCCTACGCCCCCGCTGGAAGACCTTGAAAGACATGGACTTCATAGGATTTCCAAAACACAAATATGCGAGCGACAAACCATTTATTTACACAATCCTTCCGTCACCCACGTCCATTCGACTTCTTGAAATAAAATCAAAGCTGTGGTGTCGTACCAAATACTCTTTCCATGTAGTAGAACTTACCGAAGCTCCGAAATTTGATGTTGTATCCCACTCGCGGCGAGATCTTATTCCGCGAAATCATATCATACTCTGTGATAACAAGGTATTGAGAATCTGCGGAGATGCAAAGAACGCTATCAAAGCTGGAAGCGAAGTTGTTGCAAAAACTTATGGAAAGATGAAGACACGATATGTTTGGATCGATTCGATGTGCATTAACCCAGAAGATGCTATGGACCGAACTGCCCAAGTTTCAATGATGCCAGAAATTCTCAAAAAGGCTCGTAGCGTCATTATCGGACTTGGGAAGAGGGATGCTTTCACTTCTGATGCAGTGAAAGCCCTGAAAACACTATCTTCGGTGCCACATGATAAGTGGTCAAATTTATTGAGCTTGGATTGGGAGTGTCAGGATCAATACTTCCAAAGGCTCAACATTGTACCTTTGCAACATCGGTCATGGCTCAGCCTTATAGCTTTCTTTAACAGACCTTGGTTTTCAGGTATCTGGGCTGTACAAGAAGTTACGATAGGAAATGGTGTAATTCTTGCTTGCGGGAAGGAAATAATTCCTTGGGAAACAGTTTCGAAGACATTATCGTTTTTAACCCATACTGGATGGTACACGAAACTTCACACTAATCATTTGATCAAGTTTCCAGGCAATGATCTTAAGAGTAGAAGGCTTAAAAGGCATCAAATACTAATGAATTCAGAAATTGGCTTTAAGATGGCAGTCATACAGCTTCAATCCACTCGAGCAGGGAGTGAAACTACCAAACAACTTCCTTTATTTCGATATCTTCTTCGCACACATCGATATTGTGAGGTTTCCGATAAACGGGATATTATTTATGCGCTACTTGGGTTATCGAGAAAGGACGGCCTGCCATTCACAAAGTTCCCAAATTTTCTTTCAACTAATTATGAGATGGCGGCACAAGATATTTATACTAATGTGGCTAGAGTCTTGCTCCTATGCTATGGCCTAGGAATATTATCCGATGTTCAGGATTCAATAGCGTCTATTCCAAATCTACCGACGTGGGTTCCAGACTATAGCATCGCGCGAAGACCGTTACCTCTGTCAATGCGCGGCGACTGTATCTGGAATGCCTGCGGTGATATGAAGTGGAATCAAAATTTCTCAGAAACTGAGACCCAAACCTTGATATTGCAAGGTATGCTGCTTGATACAGTCTGTGAAAAGGTCAAGCAGCAGAATAAGTCCTTACATCCGATGGAATTCTTAGATGGGATATATGAGGTTGCAGCTCGTTTAGACCCTATATACCCACTTTCGATAGGTGGTAAGTAAGTTTCTCGATGTTTTTTATTATTAATTTTTTTTAATAATTTTCTCAATGAAATTTCTAACCTCCGAATCAACAGATTTCAATCTACACGTGAAGCTGTATGGCGTACTATTCTAGCAGATACGTATCGAAAGGAACATCCAGCTCCGCAAAAATGCGAGGAACTCGTAGCACACTATCAGGAATGGGTCCGCCACGGAGTTCGCAATGGATCTCAGGCAACAAATTCTATGCATCGACTCAGTATCACTGAGAGGCAACCGCGGAAGTACGGCAAAGCGGAGTTTTCAAGTCTTGAGAAAGAAATAGAAGCTGCAAATGATGCCCGTACTTTATTTCGAACTCGCAAAGGTTACCTGGGCATCGGAGCACAATCTTTACGACCGTCTGATGAAATTTGTGTTCTAGCGGGTGCTTCAATTCCTTTTATTCTTCGACGAGGTGAAGACGAATCCCATGGACTAGTTGGAGAGGTATATCTACATGGGGTTATGCATGGAGAAGCTTTGGAATGGGGACATGAAATGAGGAATGTATTATTGAAATAAGCATCAGGACAACAAATCTGTGATGGGAGATATTATTTTGTCAGACTCAGTCTTGTGAGCTCAGAGAATATTCGAGTCAAAATAATTAGAGGCAATAAATCAGGTAAATGGCTTCGCAAAACTCAGATATCTTTCAAGGCATCTAAAAATTGCAGCAAGAAATCTCTTCATAAGAATATCTTCAAGACTACTCGTACAGAGTACAAAAATCAGACGTACCCTGACCGAATCAACAAGATCATGAGCTCGTGAGGGCATGAGTACTAATAAAGATTTGATTGACTTTAGCTCCGAGTGGAGGAAAAATTGCGGAAATATGATCCGATCGGCATTGGTCAGGACTAGAATATTTTTGAGCTGGATTAGTCGGATACCTCTCAATATCCTTGAAAAGACACTCAAAACAAAAATTTAATAATGAGATTTTGCTGCGCTTAGGAATGGTGAATGAATGCGGGTGGGGCTATTTGCTCACTCGATTCCCCCTATGTCACAACGCCACCAGTTTGATATCGGTTAAAGCGTCTTGATCGGTAAGCAAGTTGCGGCACTAATAATTACCTCCCCGAGGTTTCTTTACCATTGTAACTCCGAAGAAACACTCGTACTGTGCGAATTTTTTTATCTAATAAGACAAGAACGATGGCGTAAAACAAAGTTTATGCAAACTTTGATTCGTCATATTACTAATATTTTAGCATGTTGAAGTATCAATCTTTCCTAGTATCTTGGTGGGTTTAAAGAGAATCTCATCTATCAGATAACCTACTTTATTATTTCTTTTTCAAAATAGCACGACGGCTGTATTCTAAACTTCAATACATTATCATGTCGCTCCAAAAGCAAGTCTTCCTTATTGGCCCTGGATATATTGGTGGCGAAATACTAGATCTTTTACTCCAGGAAGGCTGCTATGAGATTACAGTACTCGTTCGCAAGCAAGCTGCTGCCAAGGAACTCGCAAAACTTGGTGTCAGAACGGTCATAGGGTCTCTCAGCGATTCAGATATCATCGCAAGGCAAGCTTCCTTGAGTGATATCACTATTCATACTGCAACTGCAGACGACCTTGTCTCGGTAGAAGCCGTCATCGAAGGCATCACTCAACATGTGAAAAGCGGCGGGATCGCGATTTATATCCACACAAGTGGGGCGAGTTTGCTTGGAGATGATTCAAAAGGCTCGTTCCCAAGCGAAGTTTTCTACGAGGATGATAGACCGGAACAAATCGATGCAGTATCTGACGAGGCACCACATCGGAAGATTGATGTTGCCATTGTCAATGCCAATAAGAGTCTCGGCCCAAAAGCGAGACTAGCAATCATGATTCCTCCTCTCATTTATGGAATAAACTCTCGGGAAAAGCGATTATCGATTCAGTTACCCACTCTGGCTCGATTTGCGATAAAGCATGGCTATGCCGGGCATATTGGGAAAGGCTTATCAAAGTGGTCACAAATACATGTTCGCGATTTGGCAAGAGGATATATGTCATTATTACACACCCTAGAGACCAGTGACTTGGATATTGAGAACCCTTACTACTTTTGCAATAATGGAGAAGACCTATCCTGGAGGGAATGTGCTTCGGAGATCGGCAAAATCTTGTACGAGGAGGGAAAAATCAAGAGTCCCGAGACCAAAATTATACCTTTAGATTCTTACAACGACTTATTTGGGCCCTATTCATCCGCAGTGGTTGGATCTAACTCCTTGAACCGAGCTAATCGATTAAGGAAACTTGGATGGGAGGCAAGAGAGCAAAAGACTCTCTTATCTTTGCGTGATGAATTGATGATAATATTGCAGGAAGAAAAGCTTTTTTCGGGATATTCTGCACCTGTAGCTTCTGGATCAAATCGAGACTGATAAGTCTCGTGGGTTCAATAATAAATTCTTAGATATGGGAATAGAATAACAAGAAGCGCCAAAGGCATGCATTTCAAAAATAACAAAACAATGACTCCTGGCTGAACTAATTATCATGCGACCCGTAAACTTTGTGCTGTCTGTCAATTGGCATAATAGTTTACTAACACACACGAGACTTCGAGCCATGGTTAGAATAAGCGAAAGATTGCAGTTATCAAGCGGGACTAAAGCACTCTTTCAGATTTTGACGTTAAACATCACTGTAACTTTCAATACACAGGAGCATCGAAGTTAGACGATTTGATTCGCATTAAATTCGATGTTGACTTTCAAATTTCTAGTAGCATATTGATCTTGCACTGATTCCTGGTCAAGTTTTAGTAAGTTCCAATGAATTTGAGGAAGTATCATGTGAATGCTCTTAGTGTTATTCTGCTTGTAATAGGTATATGCGCTCCTCCGCTTTGTTAGTGGCGAGCCCACGTGATCTCACTTACTTTCTATCACTTTATACATTGCAGGAATCCATATCCCTCATAAATCTGTATTGCAAAAGTTCGCAAAATTGACATTCAAGCAAATTTTAAGCATCGAGCATCAAGAATGTCCGCAGAGCATGAAGTTGGTCTTCAACTTCCTAATGACACTCGAATTTTCCATGGAGAAGGTTCAATAATAAAGAGTGATTTTCCAGCCGAGACAAACATTCCTGGACAACTTCAAATCTTCCATCTCGACCACATCAAAGATATCAGATGACTAATTTCTGGCAGTTTTTCAATACTAGGAACTTACTATTTTCCTTCCAACTAGACAGATCCAAAGATTAATGTAAGAAAGGATTATGAGAGCTGTGATGATCTTCACAGTATAAGGATTCCGAAATATGGGATTGATGATTTAATCATGAATGCGTAGTTTTTTTGAGGGAAACTTGCTCAGAAAGCTCGCGACATCAGATCTTAGAAGTTTAATGATGTTCCATGTATACTGAAAGCTTTAAAGTATTGTTACAAATTATTAGATTGGATATATCTTCATGGTTTGATCTTAAATATACACTCATCAATTGAGATTGACTGGGTGATATTTATGTGCGATCAAACAGTTGGGAGTGAAGATGAATATCAGAATAGCAGTCATGTAGGTGTTTTATAAAACAGTGATCTAAGGGCGATCTTCTATGCCTCAAGTAACCCAGACCTCATGAAGAAGTGGTCATCAAGAATTTTTTGTGGTATTAACCAGATTCAAAAAAAAACAAAAAAAAAAAAACATCGAGGACCACCAATGAGGTAGCTTATAACTAACATGTAGAAAAGTGAGGGAGCAGACACGACTAGACATATTAGAAATCAAGATTTCAACATGAATCGTAGAGGAGTTGATAAATCACTTCTGATTCCCATGCAAACCCCGTTCCGAAACCCAAGCACCAAGAATTTAACTCCCCGAGCGTCCACCCGTCACCATTTTACACTCGAATAATTGCTCGGCATCTCCTACCTTCAACGGTGGGATAAGACTGGTATCAAGATTGCATGGACTCTGCGTAACCTTGTAACTTTGTTTATACAATTTCAACTCATTCCAATGTCTAGATGTAATTGAATAATTCAATCGGTTCTCATTTTCCACCGAGTGGGAAAATAGTAAGATACTTGAGTTGAGAGTACCTTTCACCACATTCGTCATTATTCCATCCATCATGGAGAAGCGGATACACGGACATGCTGAGCCAAGGTTCATGGAGCTTTTGGAAGCATTCCAGGGTTATCTTGAGACAGGAGAAGAGTTAGGGGCTTCTATTGTTGTCAACATTGATGGAGAAAACGTGGTCGACGTTTAGGGAGACGTCCGTACGCAGGAAAAGACCGAGAATTGGGAGCACGATACCATGGTTAATGTTTTCTCAACGATAAAGACTAATTGTGTACTTACTTTACTCATCCTAATTGATCGTGGACTTCTCAACATAAATGATAAAGTACACAAATGCTGGGCTGAGTTGGAAAGGCATGAATTGAGATTAGACAAATCTTGCCACATACGTCTGGTCTTTCAGGCTGGGAATTGCCAATGACTACAAGTCGCCTCTTCGATTTCGATCTAAGTGCTACAAAGCTAGCAAAACAAGGACCATGGTAGACACCGGGACCAGCATCTGGCTATCATTCGTGGATCTACGGTTTTCCCGTCGTGGTTCATAAAACTACAGGTAAAACTCTGAAAGGCTTTGTTGTCCAAGGAATAGCTGCTCCATTAGGTTTGGATTTCAAGATTGGAGAGTCGGGAAAAAATTGGAACCAGATATCTCCTCTTGTATTTCCGGCTTCAAAAGCAAGGCTCTCACAGACCGACAAAACGTCAATATCAGCAGAGACATTCGGTAACCCATCTTTGGGTCCATCCGTCGTCGACAGTCTCGACTGGAGAGAAGCTGAAATTGGCTCTGCAAATGGATATGACAATGCACTCTCTATTGCCACTATACTGAGTTGTATCTCACTTGGGGGTAAAGTAAATGGAGTAAACCTCCTCTCAAATGAGACAATTGATCTCATCTTCCAAGAAAAGTCAAAAGGAATTGACTTGGTGATTGGGCAGAGAGTTCCCTCCGGTATCGAATTTTGACTTCCTGGGAACGATACGGATCTGAATTGGTTACCAGAAGGGCGTGTGTGTATGTGGGGTGGATATGGTGGTGTAATTGCTATCATGGATCTTGAACGACGCTTGACCATATCTTACACTATGAATAAGTTGGCTGATGTTGGCTTGGGGTCGAACCGCACGAAAGCATATGTGGGCGCCATATACAATGCAATTGGTTCTTGATGGTATGCTTCATGTAGCAGCATATAGAATAACGTGAAGCCAGACTCAGTTCAATTTTGAATCTCAGATTGTAATTGTGATTTTTGATCGATAATTGAATGCATCAGAAGTATGGAGGGTGGCACTTGCAATCTTGTTCAAATTAGCCGAGTATCAATCATGATTTTTCCAGCAAAGTGACCATTCGTCTTTGGGCGAATTAGTGGCTGTATATGAAAACAATATATTTAATGATTGACCAAAACTTAAGCAAACTAGGATATGCTTCCGCTCATTTACCTAGTTCACAATTGTTGGGAAATTTGTGACTGATAGAACATGTTCCGAGTAATGGTTGACTAAAGGCACGAACTCAGCGACAGAATACGGCAGTAGAATAGAATGGTCTCATCAACTCCTTCTATATATTAACTGGCTGTTTCATTTCTATATGATTACAAGCGGAAACCTTAGTCGTTGATTCTTATAAGATTCTGCACGAAACTGTATCTTTTTGAATATCCCCACTTGCATCTACCCATTTGGTTCCCTCTTATTCCAAAAATAGACTCTTCAAACCCCCCCCCGGAAGTTTCAAAACCTCGCCATTCATAATACCATGTACGTAAGCCTCTCCGATCAATTCCCGATTTACACTATTACTTCCTTTCGCTGGTCTTAAAACCATCGGTACCTTTGACCCGGCTATAACCCAAATTTCGTCTTCATTGTCGGCATCCAATGTTTGTGCAGCAATACCCCAATATCCTTTTTCTGTCCTGAACATTCTTCTTCCCGCATAGGCAATTCTAAAAGACTCGTAAAAGTCCCCGTAGTCTTTGTCGAGCTTCGTCTTTTCTGGATCAGTTAAATCTTCATTGGCTGCTATCACAATGAGCTTTCCAAGATCTTCCCAGGTGGGTATCAGAGATTTGTTTAGTCTATGTTTGGACAAGTCGTTGATCAGTTGTTTGGATTTTTCGTATGATTTCTGTAGTTTGGGTAGATCGGAGGTCTGTTTTGAAAGCGCGTAATTGTATGCAATGCTCAATTCAGAGATACGCACTGTGATGAAATATCGGAAAGCATTTCGTGCGTTCTCTCTTGCCGGCAATTTTTGGAATGTGTCTTTGATTAGAGTTCGCCAGAATGCCTCGAAATGTGTTTCCACGTTATCGTCAACATGAGGATATTTTTGATTCGGATAACTTGCCAAGAGTTCCAACACCGTGTCAAAACCGAAATCGTTACCCATTAATTCTGCTTGATTAGCTGCAGACTCCGAGATAACATCAATTCTATAACCTGTGATTGGAAGAAGATGTCGTGATTCTAAGGCTGGAAGAATAGGTACTTCAAATGGAACACCTCGAGCTGCATTCCATCTGTCACTTCCCAGTTGTGGTCTAGGATTTCCAGCCAAAGGTTGAGGATTAGATGAAGAGTTAAAATCGGGTACCCATGAAGGAAGATTCCCAATAGCCCGCACCGAGTTAGGTTTTTGAGTCGCCAAGGTGTAATCTTCCACTAAAGAAAGAATATTCAAATCTTTGGTTTCAAAAATTACTTCAAGTGCTGCTCTCGTATACACACTTGCTACCGTTGGATCTCGTTGATAATCGGGGGTCATGTCCAGTGGAATTGTTTTTCCTCCTTTTTCCCAAATGCCTCTGATTGCGTAGATTTTATCTTTTGGATTTGTCGCATCAAAAAATCTTGAATAATACAACAACTTTTCCAAATCCAAGACTTTGCCCATTTCTTCTGACCCGAGTGTAGCCATATCCCTCATACTTTGGAAGATTGACTGGTTATTCAAAGTATTATTCACGTATACAGTCCCTTCAGCATCGTCCACCGTTTCGATCAACAACTCCATTAGTAACGTTCCCAATCCTGTTTCTCTAAGTACTTTCGCACAAGCCGTTATATTTCCCCATTCAATAACATCACTCCCACAAACCACAACAATATTCCTTGGTAGAAATGCTTCTTGAACAACCCATATGCGACTGAACCAAGTACGTTGTAAAAATGCCGCATACTCCAACCATTTCCAAGTTTCAACTTCTTCGATACCCAATTTTGGATAAACATCCCAATCTTCAAGATCAGTAATCCGTAAGCCAGTATAATTTTCCTGGGGTATTTTCGAGAGAAGATTTATGACTTCAATAGCGTACGGCGAGTGGAAATCTGAAACTCCAAGCCAGATAATTACTTGCGAGCATTTTGTGTAGATTTCTCCCATCATTCCAACTTGTATATTCCTCTCCTCAATGCTGTCTTGATTGATGCATATGCCATCTATCCACATAAACTTCGCTCTCTGGAAATATCCATCGTTCCCATTCTTTCTGTTATCCTCGCCATTATTCTTACTGAATTCCTTCAGTGCAAATAATAGGCTTTCCGTAATCAATAAGTTCTGACCGTTGCAGAGAATAGCATGTTCGCGTTTATCGTTGCTACGATGAATTTCCTCTTCCGGGCTGAGAGCATGATACAGTGGGTCAGACCAAGTGTATGAGAGACAATCGTATGCGGGGGCATTCTGGAGGTTTACTTCATGCAGCGTTACTCTAATTGGCTCATCAGAACCAGAATCCAGACTTAAAAGACGGATTAAAGGGGAAGGGAGAATAGAAGGGTAGATTTTGCCGTCGTTAGATGGCATGGCTTAACAAGGTGATTGCGAGAAAAGGAGGTTGGTTTGTTAAATGAATTGAAAATCTGATTAGAAGGACAAACTGAGACATTATTCATGTGAAGAAAGGCTGGCGATATATGATATATAGGTGCAGATGCGCTTTGACAAGGTCTAGACGCTGAAGGATGCATCCAAAATGGGGTCGGTTGCTGACATGCAGAAAAATGGGATGTCGTCAGCCCTGTGCCCCACAGCCAAGAAATGATATTCTATAATTAATCGTTGGGTAAAATACGACCAACTTCATCCTCATGATATCTTAAAAGATCTGGTTGCCTTGAAAATCACGGTGGGACTCGAAAATCTGGAAATCGTGCCAATTAAATACAATCAATATTTCAAGTGATACTCCACTCCGAATAGACTTTTTCAAAATACCGCTGGTCACAGTAATAAAAATACAATATATACAAAGCCCAAGTTGAGTGACCAAAGGACCAAGATTATCACACCATAAACTCCTTAATAATAAACCCCAGTCATCATTATTTCCATCATTGATCCAATCACTTGCTACAATCAGGACATTGATTAAGATTAACTGTCTTCAACTGGGTCTGACTCTCACACTTTGCTGCAATTCCTGCTGGGGGACAAATGTTCTTGTGAAGCCTTTGATTTCCCAATTTTCCATCTGTGCTATGTGGTGTGCACTTAGTTTTGGTACTAGGGCATAGTCGACCGGCTGCCGGGCATTTTCTCAAGCATTGGGATATGGCTTTACCCCCAGAACAAGACGGAATATTCACACAAAGTTTACCATTTAAGCAGTCTTCATCTGTTGTACACTTGATAACTTTGGTAGATGCAGGAGCATTGCGAGAGGCACCTTCATTGGCGGCTGGGAGACCGTCGTTGAGACCCTGGAGAATGAAGTTTGCAATGGGAGAGGTCGTTAATGAAGCAAGGTAATCGGTGATATTGGTAGAGGTCTTTTCAGCACCGCCTGATGGGCCGACAAAATTCGTTGAATTTTGTGACGTTGACGAATGTCCAGTTGAGTCATTTACGCAAAGACTGGAGTTCTTCCAGATGGCATCAGCTGCATATTGCCAGAGGTTTGTGTAATTATAAACGGTCTGTGGTGTATAATAGATCCGACAATCTGCGGCTTCGTAGGCAAATTGTAATGGAATCTCTTCATTTTTGCGTACCTGATCACGAAGGTTTATATCTGCAAAGTAGACAAACACACTGAGTTGTTCAGTTCTATTCGGAAGAAACGTTGCATCGGTTGAGCTTTGATTTTGTAAAAGGTGTTGAGTAAAATCGATGTTGGCATCAAGAGTAAAAGTATCGTAGTCACGAGCGCCACGAGATCCAGCTGGAGCCTGCATTGGTCCCGTTGTTGGTGTGCCTCCTACTACTACAACGCGGACTCCAGCTTCATGACGAAACATCTCAATCAAAAGAGCACAGGAAGAGTGGCATATACCGTCAGATAACTACAACAATCAGATTTCGAGAAGAAAAAGATATAGGGAGATGACTTACAATGATTATATCCTCTGCTGCAAATGGTGACTTGACACCTGATGGTGCCGGATTTGCATCATAGCCGTACACTGCAAAAGCGTCATCGCTAATATCTAGACCGGTACCAGATGCGTCAAAAATAGGATTGGAGAGATTGTACCGTGCCTATCGAAAATGATTAGATGTGTATCAAAGAGATCAAGAGATGGTAACTGAAAATCAAGAAACCTACAATCTTGGTAAAATTGTCACCATTGTATTGATTAGGCCCGAAAAACTCCAGCCAATTTGTGAAATTGCGATTCGTATCCGCATTAATCCGATTAGTGATAACCCATTCATCAGCTGCTAAAACATACTTTGTCTCATCGTTTTCGGCCAAATCATCCCAGTATGGAGTCAAAGTTTTGCCAAGTACATCGGCAGAAGCATGAGCTCGCATACGGGAACCAGCAAAGGGATCGATGTTCGGGAAGAATTGTTTGAATGTATCGATCGCAAGTAAAGATTGACCGCCATAATTTTGTTGCAAATCAATCACAACCTTCTTTAAGCCGGCTGCTTGTGTTTGATTGATGAACTGAGAAATCGTTTGTTGGAAACTAAATACAGCATCCCCATCGACATCAAAGCTTGGAATACTTAAAACAGAAACAGAAGTATAATTAAGAAAATATCCTGTGTTTTCATTAGAAACCGCATACTCAAGTCATTTTTTTATATAAAAAATTGATGTGTTGCAAAACTTTCAAATGACATACCAGAAACAACTCCATCCCCATAAGTTCCAAGATCTTCTTGGGCAACATCAGGAATCTCTGGATAAGCTGGACTTTCCCATCCGGTCGGAATTGGAGTAGCAGATGTCGTCGAAGTGACTGCAGTGGATGAATCATCACTGGAACTATCTTCTGAATCGTCATCCGAATCATCTGTGTACGGATCATATGATGCAGGATAGAACCCCAAAACAAAAAAATTGTAGAAGTCACCTCCAGTTTGAAGAGGACCGGTGGGACCAGGGGTATCGTAGATAGCAAGGTAGTTTTCAGTCCAAGACGTCCCATTCTCCAAAAGGAAAGTAATATTGTTGCCGGGGTAGAATGTCGCGCCGCCACTGAATGTATTGAAATACCCTTGGATATCTTGAGCTGCACTGAGCATCAATTGATTCCAATCTGAATGGTCTTCAAGAGTTCCGACTGAATTCACGGATGCGAAATCCAAAAGATACGTAGTTGCATCTCTACCATTTATTGATTTGATAGCTGAAGGCTGAAAGGTTGTAAAATAGTCACTGTCAAAAAGATCGTCGGCTAGATAGACCTTCGGAATTTGTTGGCCATCTAATGATAGTGATACCAAATCCCTTGGACTTGCAAAACTAAACGCAGACAAAGCTCCCGCTAGTATGTCGACATGCCCATCGTGTGCGGCGTATACTAGAGTCTGTAAAGCAGCTTCAAACTCGTATTGATTTGAAAATATGCCTTCATCGATCGCGCTTTGAATTCGATTCAGGCCCGCTATGAGATCTACAGCTGGTTGTTGATAGCTTGGAGGTGGACTTTTGAGATATTTCAAAGTACTCTGGAACTGAAGCGTATCATTATAGTATGAGATAAACCGAGAGGCAACAGCAGGATTGAATGGCACACTGGTCAGGCATTCAAATGCCAGAGTTGCATTGAACAAAACGGTATCTATTATTTCATCAGCATAAAAATCAAAGGTCTTGCATTTTTCATCAAACCTTCATTGTTAACGATATCACCGCACGCAGTCGAAGCCGAGTTTCTAGCGCTCAGGGTCGGTGTCGCTCCAAGGGCAGGACTAGCATTCACATTCCAACTGAAATAAAGGGAAAGTAACACTTTAACACAGTAAAAAGCTCGCATGATGCTTTAGCACAGGTAGTGAGAAAGAAAAGAAGTAAACGCTGCCGTTACCTCGCGACCTCTGTCAATTGGTTTGTAGGACTAATATATAAAGTTCATTGCTACAAAATAAGAGTGGAGATATGTTCTGCGGCTGACAATGCAGGGCTGTGCTACGAGGAGGATCAATCTTGCACATGGCTTGATTAAGCGTAATTAATTTTGTGCGGCGTGAGGAACGAAATGTGTTACATGATTGGCCTCATGGTCTATGCTCCCCCGTTGCTGACCAGCGACAAGGGGCAAGTATCCCACTTTGAATACAATGATTAAGCTTATCCACACCTCAAGGCTCTGTAGATGTCGTGGCAATCTATTTTGGAGTTTTTATGTCAGCCCAAGACTCGTGTGAGATACAACATCGGCTTGCGATACCAAAGGATGGGGTAGAACCGATATAATTTATGTGTGTAGAGCAGTAACCCTTTGTTACACCCGGTCTCGGGTATTGCTACGATAAGTAAATGGAGCACAACAGCCTTGTCAGCACTAATGAAAGCGTAGCAGAAGAAATTTGATAACCTTGAATTTTATTCGTTTGTCAGAACGAACGTATCTGATAGGATGATGTACGAATCTGACGTAAAAGAGGCCGGGTGATATACATTTTAAACGTGGTTCGACAGGGATATTGAGGAATTTGCGAAACTTTTCCTGACCTCTTCAGAGATTAAGTTGATTGAAGAATACTTACTGAATCATGGGAGCGTTTGATGACAACGAAAGTGAAAAGCGGCAGTGGAGTCAATAGAAAGGCATCTAGACAGTAAAAGCCGCTGTCATCTCACCAGACGCCATTGGCTATTGATACATAAAATACCCCACAGAATAAAAAGGTGGACACTATCACAACTTCAAATAATCGCCACCAACCCAACGGCTTTTGAACGAATTTATTCCTAGCCATAACACCTCCATGGAATGTTTGTAAGCAAAGACAAGTCACTACTCGATCTATTCCATCCTCCCACTGTCCCCAGCGTATGTCGTGATGGTATAATTGATTTGGAGACCCCCGAAAATAGTGCAGTAGCTTAGCTAGTAACCTTGAACATGTTCTTGAACTTTGCATGTCTCGAAAGAAGTGCGCCGACACGACTTCGTGATAGACGTTACATACAGAAACCAAATTCCATTCAAAACTTTAGAGGGAGCATTCTTGTGATCTGTGGAAAGATTCTTCGTGGGCTTGGTATTGGTATTTCTCGTGTTAATAAGTAGATGATTGTTTAATTTTTCTGGTGGTGTGCATGCCAACAACGATTGCTGAGTCATCACCCCGCTCGATGGCAACCTTCCTTTTTGAGATAGTTATAGTTATCTTTTGTCTATCAGTTAGTTATGGCATATCAATTTGTTATCAAAATTTTATCATCTGTGGATTTATCCGGAAAAGTTCTGCAAAGTTGCATCATCCAATTCGTGGCTGTCCAATAGATCTTCTATCTTCTTTAAAACAAATTCCACACCCAATTTGACGCGTATCACCAGAGAAGTTCAATCCATCATTGGGTATATATTGGCTTGGAATCATGCATAGAGCTGTCGACTTTTGACTGCAGCCTATGTTCCTTGCACTTCAAGGCTAGTTCTACAATCAAATGAAGTTGGAATGACATTGGAAGTCATGTTTTTATTTTCCTTACGCACTTGACTACGACGACACATTGCATCTCTATGATTCTCAATCTCTTTTCATTGCGCTTACGCCAGATATCGCATACATTCAAGTGAATTGATCAGCTCAGTCGAACCTTCTCTTACGAAGTTTCATTCTCAACTTTAAGATTGGCGTTGATCATTCGCGGCAGCAATGTCTTACTTCGATAATATATCTAATTCGGAAAACAATCCAGTAGACAATTGGAATGAAGATAATAGTGATGAGCTCAGTCCAACCGATGGTTATTTCAATTCGAATCAAATTCCTCAAAATATGATACCGGACCCTACACTCTCACAAGAGGAGGATAAACCGAAAGCTCAAGATGCCAAGGGGGATCTTCCAAGAGGTGGTAACACCCCTCCAACTCTGCAGATGTCGTCGCACACCAATGCGTCATCTCGTGTAATTGAGCACCTTCGACATTCTCAAACTTCGTCTACTTCTCTTCTTGCTTCGTCATATCACCGAAGAGATAATTCTTTCCCTGAAAATCAATCCGTCTTTGATCAACCTCCCCCAGCTTATATAGCTTCGTTAGAGTCTTCGCCTGTCTCAGCACAAGGGCAGCACACTCTCATGCACTACAATACTTTCTCACAACATCGCCTCGAAGAAAGTCTACCAAGGGAGCCTCAGAGTATGGGAGGACCAGCAGGTAATCAGGATATCAATGAAAGAACACCTCTTTGGCTTGACCGAACACCCAAAATAATTTCCTTTCGCCGAGAGATTATAACAAAAGCTCTTGGACTGGGATTGGCTCTAACCATTGCTACCGTTATAATAGGTGCGATTCTCACAGAAAAATCAGTAAGTTTACGCTTCCACTGAGTCGAGACTATCTTACACGCCACGTACATTCGTTTGTAGCTCTACAACTATTGTTCTATATCATGTAGACAAACCATCTAGTCCTAGAGCTGATCAGTATACAAGAATCCACATTCAAACATGGGAGGAGGGCCTGCATTTCCCGACCCCATCCATGATGGTTCCTCATATTGTCAACATATATCCAAATCGGACCAAACCACATTCGAAATCATTGATGCAGCCGGAATTGTAGTAATACAAGATTTCTACCAACCCAACTCTCCTCATTATGGACCGGAAGTCAAAACAGCAGGAGAAGTCCACATTCGAAATCTACCAAACAATTCAACAGGTGGAAAAGCACATTTTACAGTTGAAGTTAAACTTAGCCACCCGGAATTGTCTGTGCTAAAGACTTTGAACGAGCTTGATGGTTCATTGAAAATCAGCACGCCGAGATTTGCCAACCTAGGTATACATGAAAACCCTTGTATCTCTCTTGAGATTACGGCTTGGATACCAAAAAATGCAGAGTTCTTTAAAGTATTTTTTGACCTGGCAACTTTATCAATTCGAATCTTTGACGATGTCAATATCAAAGTTGTCAAAGATGCCATGTTAAAAACAATATCAGGTCATATTAGGTTTCCAAACGACTCAACTTCATCAACGAATCATACTTCCCTCTCAACTGAAAATGAATTAAGAACAAATTTCGATTTCGATTCTCGTCACATTGTCGTCGAAACTGTGTCAGGCAGAATCGAAGGCATATATCCCCTGTATGACCTCCTCAAAGTATCTTCCCAATCCGGATCAATAGGAATCGAGGTGCAACCTAAGCCCGTTCTTGAATCAACACCCGCTCCTGCTACTTTGGATATCAATACATCTTCGGGTAACATCGACGTGTCGTCACCTGTCAAATACCCAAAGATCACTTACCCCCGAGAATATATCACACGTGTAAAATCTGTTTCTGGGGCCATTCAAGGCCATTTTTTTGTTGGATCTACAGGGAATTTTGATACTGCTTCTGGTAGGATTCAACTTGTGGTAAGACCAGTTTTATCAGCTACTTCCGATCATGACGATTATGAAAGTGGTAACGAGTTCTCTACTCATTCCGTGAGTGGAAATACACATGTCACATTACTTGATCCTTTGTTTACTTTACCCTCCATCAACGGCAAGGCTCGCAATAGTGTGATTGAATCTAAACCCGATAGCCATGAGTCTTCATACACTCCCGCCCTCTTTGAATTATCGAGCTCCACTTTCCAGGCGTACAAGAGTAAACTTCACACAGTCTACTCGACACATAGAACCTCCTCTGGGAGTATCGAAGCATACTACCCCTTAGCTTGGATCGGCAACATTGAAGCGAAAACCATCTCGGGAAGAATAGAATTAGAAGGGAAGGGAATAGACATTGTCGAGAGGCATGATGGATGGGGTTACAAGAATATCAAAGCTAGGAAGGGAGTCGAGAGGGACGAGGATGGGAGTAGTGTGAGACTGGAGACGTTGAACGCGGCTATTGCATTAAGAATCTCTGAATCTTGATGATAAATGGAGTCACCCAATGCATACCGATTTTCTGCGACTGATAAATCTTCAGATTGCGACTTACATTCGAATACATAGGATTTTTTGAAATGATTTGGGACGTTGAGTGATGGGTTGTACAAGCACCATGCCATTTAGACTGGACTTTTCCTTTTTTTCCCCTGGATATAGCGTAATATACATATCAGCGACATCCTTCTGTGCACCCATTCATAGTCAAATTGACGCCAGTATTTTCACCCAAGAAATGACTCTGCCGCTTCTATTTAACAATCTTTTTGTAATGATGTTTCTTTGTGTTTATTCTCAAGAATACGGCTTTCCAGCAAAAGATGTATGACTATCATACCACAGATGTCTACAAGTACCCTCCCGAGCCTCCTATTCCTCATACCCCATATTTTCTCTTAAGGTTTGCCCTCTCATTCCAACCAAGACACCACCAACACAACTCTTCTTAGACAACTTTTCTTCTCCACTATTTTCTAATATACACGAAATTTCATTCGCACGGAGCTTCGGTCATAAAAAGACGGTGAAGTCGATCGCTGCTATAGTGAGACCCAACGAAGAAATCAAACAGGGTAAAAAAAAAGACCAATGGTCGTCCGCTTGCTTAGCTATTACTTCGTGCATGATTTTTCGTACCTTGCATAATCGTTTCTAACTCTCCTGCCGCTATCGACTGCGCTCTCATTTCGACTCTGATAAAAATCCATGACCACGGTAATGGGGCCGTCAAAATTATAATTTCCACTGACTTAGAAACCCTCTATAACGCTATTTGTTTCTAGCGTATGTGCCCCTGGTTTCCGTGGACGTGAAGCAGTAACGGAATTTCCGGAAGCCTATTAACTAGCAGAGTTATCAATTTCCTAGTGTGACTAGAGCCATGTGGTATCCACAAGTATTGTGTGCTTTGCGCTGTACTTCTAGTGTCAAATTTTTGGACTTTTAATTCCGTCTTCTCTTTTACAGGGAATGGAATTGTGTTTATAAATAACTCGGGTTGTGGCAATTTTCAATGCATCTACCGACCGACTTTATATACCAGCTGGTTGATTTATTGATTATAAGTGTTACTGATTTGTTCAGATGAGAAGTTTCTCGTTTCATACATTTGGAGATCATTTCTGGACTCTACTCACAGGTCCCTAGGCACTGAATATCATATAGGCAATCTTTGTGCGAGCGAGATACGACGTCAAAAAGAGGTTTCAATCGAAGGTTCTCTCGTTTAGTTCTCCACTCAAAAGCTTTGGTGGATGAAAGTTGCGGACTCGATAGGTTCCTCATTCTGTTTAAAAATTCTAATAATTCGCTTTGAAGAAGAAGATAAGTATTTGATTTTCGATTTGATTTCGATCTTCATCTGTTCAGACTTCGACATTTCTTACACATTTATCAATCATTCTATCCAAGGTATATACCCTTTCCCATACTTCGTCCTAGACATCTTCATACTAATGTTCATGTAATTCAACAGTTTCCTATTTCATCAAAGCAAGCATCAAATATGACTCCTCTTCCACACAATCAGTCAAATCTCGAATGTGGTATTCGAAAGATTATTGCGACTGGAACCACACCTGCCCCGAACGCGTATTGGCAACCAAATTTCACCACATCAATAACCCCGATTAACTGTTGGTCTCACAACGACGAACATCAACAAATTCCTCTCTATACCGCTCTTGCCGCTGGCTGTATAGCAATTGAAGCGGATTGCTTCATTCCTTCCTACTACAGTTCCTCTCGCTTTCTCACCTCATTACTCTCATATTTCACATCTTCGTCAAAACTGGTAGTGTCCGAAAATGATCTCCTCGTAGGTCATGAAACATCAGAGCTTAATCCTGCAAAAACACTCTCTAGTCTTTATTTAAATCCACTTCTGGAGATTTTGACCCAACAGAACAAAGCTGCAGGAAATCCAGAAAAGAAAGTAGGAGTTTGGAATGAAAATCCACATCTATCGTTACATTTGACAATCGATTATAAAAGCATCTCCTCTGGACATGATGGAATATCCATCCTGTATACTCTTCTCGAGCCTCTTCGAACTGCGGGTTTCCTAACTCGCTATGAATCGGCTACTGAGAAGCTGATTTCTGGTCCCATAACCATCGTCGGAACTGGCGATGCCGACTTCGAATTGATATGCGGCTATGAAAGCATATATATCTTTAAAGATGCTCGATTCTACAATTTCCTGTCTTCTCAAAATCCATTTAATTCACTATACGTGTCGGGTAACATTTCTAAATCTATTGGTCGATTTTCAAAATCCAAAGGACCTACAAAGAAACAAGTCAGAATCATAAGGAATGAGTGCAAAGAAGTGAGAGAAAGAGGGCTGATACCCAGATATTGGGGAGCTCCTGATAGCGAGGATTGGTGGCGAATATTGGTTGAGAGTGGAGTTGAGGTATTGAGCTGCGATGATCTTGATCGTGGAGGAGAGTGGTTAAGGGGCTGTATAATCAACGGTGTAGGAGTGGGAGCTTCATGGAAAGATGATATCAAAGAGAGTGATGTGGAAGGTTGGGATGAGGCGTTGTTTGGAAGATGTATAGTCTCGTAAAATACGAACTAAGAGATGAAATTAGTCGACTACTTGAAAAGTATCACGATCACATATTAGAGCATATCAGTAGAGGTCAAATAACCAGAATAAGAAAACTGAAGAGTAAAGAGATCTTGAAGGGACCTCTTTATCTCTTATAATAAATTATTGTTGGTACGAGAAGGATACGGAAGATGTAGCACCCACGAGTTGCGTAGGTCCTGTATGTCTTATTGTATTCTATCTAAAGAGCTAGCTACATATTGAAAGTAGTAAGTCTTATATAGACTTACTGAAAGAGCTAGTCTCTTTCGCATTCGCTTGGGGCTTTATTACAATAGCTATATTACAGTGGTAATTGAATTGAAGTCACCCACTTCGTTCACACAAAGATTTTATGAAGGTCAAAATCCCCGAAGCGCTTGTCAAAAAACTTTCATATTAAAATCTCAAATTTACGTGATTTGACTTTTGCGCCTGCGCTCGAGACGCATTATCTTTGCTTGCAGAGAGAAATTTGGATTTCCTGGATCTAATTAATGTTGACTACACTCTTGAATTGTAAAAGCGAGATTCACCAGGAACATGCTGTGAGGTAATCCCAAAGCATGAATGTGATGACCGAAAAGCAAAATTCAGTATGGACCTGATGCAAGTGTACTATCATTAGTTTCTCAGGGGTCACTCAATGCTTAGCCCAGAAGACATGGTTGTTGACTTCAAAACGATACTCCTATAAGTAAGTAATAGCTATATATGTATCATGATCTTTATCTACATAGTTACTTGAACCCAATATTAAACCGATTGTGATCTCAGAGATGACATAAGAATATGGTGGTCTAAACTAGTTGTCCTTTAGCTTAAGGATCACTAACACCTTCGTCCATAACTTCTTGGCGCTCTCTGCATCATATGCCCATGCGGCATAGCCTCGACGCTTCATTCCATGGGCTAGCAATCTGGCAGTCGTCCAAATATTTCCCTCCTTTTCCCCCTAATTCCTTAGACACAGTTGCCCATACGGTGGTGGCCGCATCTTGCTTTGGAGTCTTCCAGTAAGTGGCCAAAATTTCATCTTTAGCCTATGTAGCTTGTTGTTCTGCTGAGATATGACGGAGTAACTCGGTCTTAATTACACCGGGATGTAAAGATAAGGCATGAAGACGCTTCGACCCATAGCGTCTCTCGATTTCTTTGGCGGTACAGACAAGGGCTGTCTTGCTTTGAACATAGGCTTTCCAAGGCTCGTACTCTCCCCTAGACTCAAATTATCGAAGTGTACGCTCCAGTTACGATGAGCTGAGGAGGAAACAAGATAAACACGAGAGTTGAACTCCGTGGTAGATGAAGCTCGCAAAGTCGGTTTGAGAAGATGGAACAGGGGGAATCGCGCAAGATAGTTGGTTATAAACTAAGTTTCGAAGTCGTCTACTGTTCGACCCTCCGGACATGCCAAAACACTAGCACTCTCGACAACTATATTGAGCTCCTTTATTTTATTGTGATTTGTATGACTAAAAAAGCCAAAAGAAATCCTAGTTCTTGTTCATTTTATTAACGATTTCTTGATTTCTAAAAAAATTCTGAAATCTCAACTTTTGATTAATAACTTGTCTTAAATAAAAAATTTCGAAAATAAGTCCTTTCATTTTTATGAAATCTCTATTGATAATTGAAATGATTAAAAAACATATCCAAAAAGTTTTACGAAATTGTAATAAATTGAAAGCGTTTTTGTTGAATCTTAGTGTATTTTTGTTAATAGGCTAATAGAAGTGCGCGGTGACTGTATTTCATTACAGGTTGTTACTCAACGCTAGCAAGGATTAATAATTTAAGCTCATCGTGGGTTAGGGTATTTACCTCTATGATAATATTATAATAGAAAATAAAGAAACGTCATGTACCGGTAGTATCAATGCTTTTTTGATTCCTAACAGTTGTAATTCTAGCTTTACCTAAGACGAACATGAAAAAACCAACCAAGTTGTTTGTCTAGCTGTGATCGCAAATGTAACAGACCGATTTCATTATCATGAATTATCATCAAAAAACTGAGTCTGTGTTTCATTTAATGCTGGTATTCGTTCGGTCTTTACTAAGATAGAAAAGATATGGAATCTAAGCCACTGTATTGTTGTACTCCATATCAGTAACAGCCTCATGCCATCTTGTCTCTCCTAAGCCGACAACGAAATGGGTCATCAGAGTTCCGTCGTGAGCACAGTGCCAGTGGGTAGTTCCAACAAGCGCCCAGATGATATCTCCCTTCTTAATAGGTCTAGCTATATCTCCCTTATCACACAACCACCGTCGGCGTGGATCAAGTCGTGCCAGACGTCTCCGGCGAAAGTAGCCCCGACTTTGACGGTGCTGCCTTCTTCCTTTGAGCCGCCTGGAATGATGATAGATTTTGGCGCTGAGATTCTGGAATGTGCAGGGAAATCTTTGTGGTTGGTCTTGCTTTCAACAAATTAGTCAACTTCTATAGTTAGGTGTAGACGAGATGGCAAGACCCTTCCACTTAAATTTTGAGACAAGTAAATGCTTGTATGAAGAAAATTGGAAAATTGCCGGAACTTGGCACCGTTTATCAATATCCTGATAATACTGGCTCCATGAGTATTTGGTAAGCATCCCTCGGCCGAAAAGCGTTATGATATCTACAAGCTGCAGAATTGTGGAGCAAATATGCTGTGAATACTGACAGCCCCGCCTTCATCACTGTCTGTGCATTGGATTTATCGGTTATTTCCCCGCACCTATGTCATCACGTCCCAAAGAACCCAAATTATAGTGTAGAGTTCTCACTAAAGATTGGGTCTTGATTTTTCAATTTTTGTTGCATGCGATCTTGTACTTCACATGAGCCTGATAGCTAACTCGAGTACAACCCGTTTTTGCAACGTATGGTTTTATCTTGAAGTTCTAAGACTATTTACTGCTCGTTCAATTCCGGGAGGTTCAGATACACTGTCCTGTAGACTGTTCCAGTCGGCATTGAGCATCCGTTGGTCTATAACCACTCTGAAGATGTTCAAAGAAGGGAAGCTTCTGTCAGCATCCTGCAATAGGTACACTGATATCGATCAATGGCGGGTAAGTGTAAAAGTAAAGTTTCCGGCGATAATTCCACCGAGCGTCATGACGTTGCAAGCCAGCTTCCCACAACGAAACACACATAGATAAAAACTATCGTAACATATTAATATAGATTTGAAGTCGCTCTTAACTTGCAGTAGTGACATTTCGATGGCATCTGAGTTCCACCGCTAAGAGCCTATCTGCTATTGAAATCAAATTGAGTCGAATGCGGCGGGAAGTTAGAACTTTGTATTCTTTACATCACACAACGCTGAACCCAAAAAAATATTTATTTATGTTCATTTCACTTCTATGAAAAAAGCTGAAAGGTTTCCTTGTGATCATAGGAAAGCTGCTGCTCCCACCCACAATGCGAAAATGATCATATATATGTGTGGCTTGTAAGCTCCCGACTTTCGGTATAAGAAACTCCAAAAAATATCGCCCGCTGCAGTGAGATACAATCAGAATACTGAGTGCCTTAACCTCGCCAAGATAGTTGAGTTTTAGGACGGTCGATTCCAGCGCCAGTTCACGCCCAGCAAAAACCTTAAGTCATACAGATCCTGATTTCTCGAGAAGACCATCATCTTTTATAATTATAGGTTTGTTCTGGATTGACTTGCGAATTAAAATGCGAAAGTGCTCAGAGTAAGGAATTGGATTTGTGGCTGACATGATGCTTGATGTAAACATTCCTGCACCTAGAATGAGGCCGACAGTACGAAAAATTGGCATAAAGCCGTTAGGGTCGAGAGGAGAAGCTATTGAAATCAAAATTTATTTGACGACGGAATCTTTGAAAGGAGGCTTCGGTGGCGGAAATATATATCAGCAATGAATCTTTTGAAGAGTAGGACGACTTACATACCTTCAGCGTGAGGACTATACAAGGAAATATACTAGGCAATGGACAGAATAGTGGATGAGATAATTACTGGGGACAGGTCGAAAGAGTAAAGGGGGTAGCATACTTTACACAAGATGTTCGCACTTATGGTGGTGGATTATTCTCCCAACTCACTTGGTGTTTGGAAACCTAAGCTCAAGACTGTGCCGATCCCATTCAATTCGTGAGAATCTCCGCTAACCCTTCGCGAAGTATGACGGCGGCTTTTGTTTGACATGTACTGGGACTGGAACTAGGCCCTAGATTGAATGAAGATTGAAAAAAGCGATTGGAAAGAGTGAAATACAATCATTTAGTACAACTCCCCCTTGTACTAGATCATTATATCTCTTAATATGTAATTAGTTCTAACTAGCTTATAATATACTCTTGTACTATTCAATATATATAACAAAGTATTACTCAGCTTAAGCCAGTCTTGAATCAAGGTAAGTTTGATAAGATACTACTTAAGCACTTAATATTCGTCGTAGAATCTAACTCTCTGATCAATTTAAAGATATGATTTCTAGCTTTAGTTTTTCAAAATAATAAAAAGACGTAGGTCAAAGCTTCCTTGTCAAAGCTTTCGATTCTTATCCCAAATACTTTTGAACTCTTCAGACTTTCATCCTATTGACCGAGGTATAGCTATCCGTATCTTTGAGATGGCTTTACAAACCAAACGATACCCTCTTAACCAACAGATACCATTAACTAAAAGGTTCCGCCAAATTATTGTTTTCCTTTTCGAATGTAACAAGGGAAGCTAAGACTGACTCCGGCTTAGAGATCTCAATCGCGTATTCATCAAATCCTCTCTTGAACTAGTTCAAACACTTGTATGAATCTTTCCAACTTCCAGAAAGAAGCTCTTCTAATTTTCTACGCAGTAGAGACACTTTTATTTCTACTAGTGTCCCTGAGAAGTGATGGTCTCTTTCGAATAACAAAACTTTAGTCAGAAATTTATTGTTGTACTAAGTTCGACGCATTTTGCCTATCTCTTACAGCCAAGTCTATTGGTGTAGAGCCAATACTATTTTCTAGAAACCAACTTACACCATTGGAAACAAGGGCTTCTGTTGTTTCTTGGTAGTTGTAGAATGTGGTAACGTGGATCGCGGTTCTTCTTATAACTACCTACTATTTACAGAGGCCCCATTTTGTATAAATATCTTCAATATATCCAGAAAACTACATGCAAAGGAAATATGAAAGGCTCCTTTTAGATAATCTTGATTAATGAAGATACGTTCTTTAGGTGACGTTCAACTCTTCCGACATCACCAAGAAAAATGAAAATTGCCAGGTCATAATCATGACCTTCATCAATTCTCTTCAAATATTTTTCAGCGGTCCTTAAACTATTTCGGAAGCTTCCATGCCTTACTGAATGTTATGAAATATTAACCTGTTTTCCTCTTGAAGATAAATTAAACAGCATTTCCTGTGATGTTTCTTCAATGCACGTAATTGATGCGCCGTGGTCTAATAACAAGCTCATCGCCGACTAATGTCCATATAAAACTGCGAAATTGGCCACAAATTCTGTTGTTGTACCATATTCAAGTGAAATAGAAATAGTATCTGATCTATTCCGAGAAATTGCTATGAGTAGCGAGGAAGCTTCGGAATTTTTATTGCCTCCACACTGATTAACATCTACACCTGAAGCAGTTGATAAATTAAATGATTGCGATCAACAAAGATGCTATCCCTTTCCCTGTTTTAGTCTCAAATAGAGCCCCGGCATCCAAAAGCCTGCAAGCTACCGTATGATGGCTGTATGTGATGGCATATTGAAGAGGCATATTGCGATTCTGCGGTAGTGCGGTTTGCAGTGTAGGCCCAACTCCGTTCCCATATTCACAAGCCAGGCTCAGAGCGTTCTTAGATGTGTTTCCTGTCGTTACAGTATCTTTATAAAAGTTCGATATCATTAAATTGGATTAAGATATCTTTAGATGATTTGTACATCTATGAAAATAGAGATTGCTTACAGATGATTTACAGATGATTTAAATATATCAGATCATTTTAAAAGTCATGTAGATAGTTCATAATGAAGGTAGAACCTTTGATAAAACACCTGAAAAACAGACTATCTGCAGGTTATCTGTAGGTAGAGATTGTTTCTGCGCAGCCTAAGTCTTTCTTTACTTGGACCAATATGAAGTATCTGGCGTATGCTAACTGCTGAAGAGGATAAACAACTTTTTACGTGCTTGTTTACCTCGGTCCAGGAATAGCTTCTTCATAATCCTGTCATAGAATGTAGATCTTGCAGTTTTGGACCCAGCAGTACTACTGTCAGAGGCATCGGAGGTAAGGGGGGCATAATTCGGGCATGGGGTAGGCCATGTCTCACCCGATAAGGCCGACTTGACATATTTGTACAAGGGTTTATGGAGCTGTCGCTTGCAAATTTCTGAATCGCGATTTGTTGAACTGATATGTTTCATTTCGTCAATGTTGTATGAGAAGAATAAGGACGATGTGGTACTTATGATGGCAGATTCTGAGTGTCAAAGTTGTATTTCTTCCAAAAGAAAAAGATTATATACAAGAAACCTTAGGCTTGAAATAACCCTGAGGTTTGTCACTGGCTATTTTCTTTTTTTTTGTGCATGAGATTACAGTACAATGACCATCGAATTGAAATCATTCACCACGCTCACAAAATCAACTCATGCAAGATTTAAGACAATTATTGGCACGTCTTTTTGACAATCTCCACCCAGTTTGCCTGTGCGTCTGAAGAGAGAATTGCATTGAAATCACTGCCTTGGAAACAGGGAGGATTTGCGTCAGCGTCTCAATGTTATGAGGTCGTGTCCTGTAACATCAAGTATGGAAGTTGCTTTTTGAACAGAAGAGCTTTCTTGTGTTTTGCCTATGTGCAGTCCAAAAAGTTCATTGTCTCCTCTGAGCACATCAGTTTTTTATTTTCGACTTTTCTTCCAGAGCGGTACAGTAAAATCAGCATCGTCAGAGTAGCGCGGCCTCGCGCTTTTAGCGACATCAAGGCTAGTATCTCCTCGAAAGTTCCGGGCCAAAACGTTGAGTTTGAAATTATTCATTCTCGGAAGCAACAGATGAAATATTCCATGAGATCCGTGCTTTGAAGCTGTGTGTAAATCCGTTCCGCCATAATGGCTCGTATCATGAATCTCAATGCCTTTACCCAGTCGCACACTCATACCGAAGATACTACCTGTAGTAGTCGCAATATGGGCCAAAGTTTCTCCAGGACGTGATCGGGGTCTCCCATTAAAATCTGCTTGTAGGAGTAAGACCAATGCTTTCCAGTTCCGTAACGAGGCAGCAAGAAGATGTGGAAGAAATTTGCGAAGTCACGTTTCAATTGCTACTTGAGATCTAGCTTTGAGCAGCCAAGCTAGTTTCCGGATATTTTGATACCGTATTGAATCTCCACGGGATTATCAACTCCCGAGAGTCGCCGTATAGCCTCCGCATAGCTTTGAACACTCATGTCACTATCTCTAGCGCAAAAATTGGTAGTGGCAAAATAATAAATGGTTCAATAGCGACATTGCAGTAAATTTAGAGCCGCAAGATTTCAAAGGCTGATTTTACAAGTGTTCGTAGCTTAGGGTTATCTAAAATTTAGTGGCGTTAATCTACGTCAATTTTTAGTTGTATTCTACTGGTAAATTGTTAAGATTTCCATTTTCATAACTGGAGAGTAGTGCACGTCAAAGTATTGTTCTCCTGGTAGAAAATCACTACTACTATAAAAGTACGGGAAATGATGTTAGGTATTGAGGATGGCTATGACTGGGCGTTTAGCACAGCTGCACAGGTCCTAGCCTACGTTTCACCTCGATATCATAAACACGGCTTCCAGACTTTAGGATTCTTGGGTTTGGGCGTAAATTACGCATGTTTTGTTGGTAAAAAATTTCTGATGAATATTTATTGGCACTGCGGCGGAAAAGATATGAAATCAGTGATGGATTTCAGTGTTGGTACTTGATAGTTAACGAGATTATACCCATTTCCAGGAAAATGTACTTGAATACTGGAAAGTCCCACTTGATTACTCTTATCATATTTTGAGGATTAGAGTAGAGCTTATTAGTAAACTGTCAATAAATTGTTGACAAAGGCAAGCATCTTTTCATGACACCATTACTTTCAAGACATCGATATCATAGCAATCAGCTCATTTGTAAACAAGGAGAGTGTCCCTCAATCTATGGATGAAAGAATTTAAAATTTTGTCAATGACGACGTCAAGAAGATCTGGACGTTCATGGTCATGTTTAATAGCCAATGTTTGGGCAGAAGCCCGTACGGGCTGGAGCGTTATCTTGGAAATTGTATGATATAATCAATCAATCCTGTTGGATAATCTCATTTAAGCTTTGATAGGAGTTCCTGAGTTTATTTTCTATGCTTCCGAGTGTTCATAGACTCGATTATCTGTTGGCTATCCCCTCTACCTTCCTTGTTATCTTTATTTTCGGATTGACCCGAGTTCAATGGAAGTCTGCATTTTGATTGGCTCACGTGAAGGTTTTAGAAATGCGAGAGGCTTCTTTGACGATCCTCGATCAAAAGGGGGGGGGGGGGGAAGATGGGAAAGATTCAACTCAAGTGAGGTCAAATAGCAAGGTATTTAGGATAGCTAAGAATGAACGTATGTTTGTCCAAGCTTGAACGTGACGAGGAGGATTGAAATTATAGACTAGATGGAAATCTAGCACTTCGAGATGTCAAAGAGATCACACAAATATATTTATATATAGTGCAGTTTTTTTTGGAATGGCTTCTATACACCATCGTATCAGGAAGTTTGATTTCATTGTTGACAGTAATTTCTTTATTCTTGATTTGTGCTTGCATGTGAAATAGTATCAATTCGAAAAATTCTTTATCACAATCTGTGCAGTAATAGCAACAGTAAAGGACATCTCCGGATGTAGTTTGGTTCTTTAGAGGATTTTCATGAAAGTTGCGAATTTACGGCTAAGTACAGTAGCAAGAACGCAGTTTCCTTGTTGCACAAGAATTTTCCATTTTAACAGGGATAATTATCTCGAAAGATCTCCCCGGATATGGCATGGTAGTTCTAATCCGAATATCTTGACAACAAAGGTATCATGGATTTCCTGGATGTGGTGTAGTTTCCACTGGGGATGATCATGCCATTTTGTTTTGTCAGTTTTATTCCATTGTTCTCAATTGTCTACTTAATATGCATCTCCCTCTCCATCAAATATTTCCCTCTCTAAAAATAAAAATAAAACACTCTGCTACACATGAGGCCAATCTATCGCCGCTGTAGACTCCAACGAAGCCGCTCTTGTTTCAATTCTTATTTTCAAGCACATTTTTCCAGCTTTTACGCTTGACTTAAATTTGACCTTTTCAAGCCCAAGTAAATTTAAACACCATGGCTCAATCTTTGAATCCCACTTCGCCAGCAGAGCCCCACACGCTGAATCTGGACGAGTACAAAACTCTCCCAGGGCCGACAATATTTAGGCCAGATGATGCCTATGGGAGGCTTCCAGAAAAAGCACATTTCTTGCTGTGTGCGAACTGTGGATTGAATGCATACTCCGAAATGCATTGTTCTTACATCAGTCACCTCAGGTGCAATACCAGCGCCAATAGGGGTTTCTGGAGCATTGGCGATAAATATATTCTGAAAGAGAAACCCCTTTTGGGGGAGGGACGAGCTGATTATGTAGGTTCCGATTACCCAATCACTCAATTTCTGAGCAAGAATTCGACTATACCTGTTGCAAAAAATATGATTCATTGGAATGATAGTACAAGTTACTTTTGGTTCATGGAAAAAACCCCTGGCAAAACTTTGTATGAAGTTTGGGGTGAGTTAAACGAGGAGAAAATAAAGTCTCTCGCCAAGGAGGTCATTGAATATCTCGCACAGGCACGCAGATTCACATCGACAAAACCAGAGAATACAGATGGTTTACGAATACGAGAGTACCAACTTAGTCATCCTTCCTGTTTAGGTTTTGTGACCGAAGATGCTGAAGAATGGTGGGCTCTTAACGAGCCTCGACTAGACCAGTACACCAAAAGGAGATGGAAGAATGTGAACGTGGTTGAGAAATATCCTGTAAAGGGGCCATACGTGCTTACGCATGGCGATTTGGATGGGAGCAATATACTAGTCAAAGATGGACATATTAGCGGTATTATCGATTGGGAACATGGGGGGTATCTACCGGAATGGTGGGAAATATACTGCGTCCAGTCTGCAGGCCCAGGGGCCTGGAGTGAATATCTGCAGGCGGAGATGAAGATACAATTCTCAAGTCCAAACCAAGCGAAAGCAGAAGAATTTTTCCGAGATCTCAGTTTCGAGTGCAACCTTCCGCGGGTGCAGCTAGAACAGAGACAGAGGATTGAGCCAACGATAATGCAATGCCTCAATTATCGTCGCTATCGTAGAGCCTTAGAGATAAAGAAAGGATGCGGGAGCTCTGCTTTTGATATACGAGTGATAGAGCAAGATCAAGTTTTGGAGGCATTCAAAGCGCTTAGTTTAGAGGAGCAGAGGAAGCTGCTGTGGAAAGAAGCTTCCTAGATAATTAATTTGGGCAACCAATTTAATTTTCTGGAACATTATTATGTCATCTAACTATCAAACCAAAAAAAAAATGCAAAAGATCAGCACGACTTCCCGAATATCTTCCCAATGTTATTTTTCCTCCCTTTACTCAATTACCCCCCCCCCCCCCCCACCCCGCCTTCTCCCTTATTTTTTGAATTATTGTATGGTCCATCCATGCACACAAGGAAATTAAAAAAAATGAATTGTTAAAAAACGGGAAAAAAATGAAAAAAATGAAAACAGTCTAAACATCTGAACAATCTAAAGGAAAAGAACAAAACAGTCTAAAAAATCGAATAAAAGGCCCATATCACTACTCTCCATGTTCACTCCACCAGATCACAATTATCTTCCATAAAATTGCCCAAAATTCTCTGCGTAGCACCGCAAAGCCCCAATTAAACCCCAAGTGTTGTTCTTGTCGATATCGTAACAACACCATCGCGTGAACCTGACGCTCTCATTTCATTTGGATGATTTTCGTCAAAAATAATAACCCATTTGTAGCCAAAGGCATTGACTGGGACCACCAGACTCATAGGTGCATGGTCGTGTGCTAGGCCGTTGTTAAGACCAGGAACCCACAATGGCAATCGTGGTTGATGTTTGACTGTCGCATATCTCATTCCGTGCTTGTGCTGAATTAAAATACGCTCGATAGTTGGATTTGATGGCAGAAAAGCCGAACACTTGCTGCATGTTGGTCTCCCCGTCGAATTTCCCGTCATGTTTTTTTCTTCACAGCATTCACAAGGAGGCATCTTTTCTGTGATCGTGATCGAAGAATTTTGATGAAATGTGCTTTCGAATGGACGTAGCTGCTGCTCGTGTTGTTCGACTTGAATGTGGAGATCTGTGGTTACCAAGTTAGTTTGAAGTTGGCGTAATGAAGAGAACAAGGTAAAAGGAGGAGATAGATAGAATGAGAAGGCGTGTAAAGAAGTCGAAGAAAAGGGATGAGGTTATGCAAAGATATTCAAGAAGAAAGTGGAAAGGTATGAAGGAGATAGAATAATGTCGTGATGTATGGAGGCGTGGGAGAAAAGGTTGAGGTAAAGCGGTGAAGAAGGGAATTAATGTGTATAGCGAGGTGAAGAATGGCTTAAGTTGTGTGGAGAAGATGGAGGAAAGTAAAAAGGTACATACAGCGGCGTGGAAAAGAACACCAGATGGTTTGAAGTTTGGTCTTCCTCGTGAAGAAAGGATTTCTGATTCTAACTGGTATTCTTGGTAGTCTGTGGATGGCGTGGTAGGAAGGTGGTGTAGTAGATAGAGTTTTTCTCGAGAAGAATGGATACTGCTGATGTCGGTGGTTTTGTTATAGTTCCTGTCGTTGCTGTGTTTGAACTTTTGCTCGAATCATTCAATGATGAAGAGATCCTCATTATTTATGCTTTCTGGAGGAAGTAACTACAAATAATAGATTCTACGAAGGGAACACTTCCCAGCATCAGAGTTCGTGGTAGAAGGCTCCAGAAAGTCATTGCGTTTCTCTCTAAACCATTTGGACAAAAATCTCTGAGTATGGATGGATAAGACATGACTTTTATCGATTTGATTTCCACAGTTCAAGACTGATCTCAAAGCTACAGCCTCATAGCAACTTTAACACGTCACCTTGGACAGTTGATGCAAAAAAACTGAATGCAAGTGAAAAGAAATATTGAGACAAAAAGTAGTGAAATGGGTCGTGAGATCAAATTGTAGTATGTGTATGTTAATTTGGAGAAAGACAGATGGCAATGGAATGATAGAATTGAGGAAAAATGGCTTGAGAAGGCTGTTCCCAGCACTTCAGTAACTTCTTTTATGACGAGCGAATGCTTCTAGA
>JAHXJK010000095.1:0-149234 GCA_019395245.1 Botrytis pseudocinerea | reverse complement strand
AGCTGTGATGTAACGGATTTCCTTGCCATGAGTATTGCGTCTGACCAAGCCATCAACAACGGGGGACTTGCGAGTTTCGGCGTGACAAAAGGTTGGCCCAACAGTGTATGCTTTCACATCTTCAGCATTGTCGACACGCATAAACTTCTCATACAAATAGCTGCTTCCTGGTTCAGATATAGCTCGGGGAATTGTGAGATCTTCGACATGTTCAGAACTCTTGTTGCCAATCTTACGGAAGAGCTTTCGACCTCCTCCGCCTTGACTTTGGGGATAGTATATGCAGACATTATGATCTTCGCCACTGACTGGCTTTTCAACAAATGGCTTAGACAATAGTACACCATCAACACTCAAAGTGTCCCCATTGTCGATGAGCTCGACAGTCTTGGGAGCCACCATCTGGCCACCATTTCCATCTTCGGGCCCTTCTAAGACAAGGCCAGTGGTGTCCTTCAGATGCTTTGCCATCTCCGGTGTGAAGACAGCTGGACCTCCATCTCGGTTTACTTCTATACGCTTGGGCGTGGGCACATTTATCTTGTCGAGAATTCGTAAACAGATCCTGCGGTCCCACAAGATTTTGTGCATAGGGACATCATTAACACAAAATGGTTTTCGTGCCTGCACATACGCAATGGCTTTGTCGAGTGGAAATCCGTCTGAGTAGAAGGAAATCAAGAAATCGCAAATTGGCCAATTCTCGACCTCCTCATCCAAAATAACTTTATCTCCAAAGATGACAACCTCAAATTCGCCTTTTGAAATCAAGCGATTGAGGATATTTCGACTCGGTTTGCTTCGTGCTTTTATGTCAAGGGCACATACTCCTATAACACCCCAAGGTGCTGGCCTGTTCTCATCTTCTTTTTTCAAATGTAGGCCCCTCTCACTACTAGGGCTGTGGCTGCTGGCGCCGGTGCTACCACTGAAACGTCTTTTTGCTCGACTCCTGGATCTTTGTGGCGGCTGAGGTCGTGGTTGAGCCTCTCCTCTCGCAACAGAATTTCGTTTTGCTAGCTCTGCAGCTTGAGCTGGTGGTTCTCTCGCTGTAAGTTGATGTCCATTTGGTGCATTTGGCCCGCCAGAAGCAGTTGTAATAGAGACATTCGAAGTTTCTGGTGGAGACACTCCAAGCCCTTTCACTGATGAGACCGGTGCCGAAAACGATGCTGTAGTTGTTCTTGTACTTCCTCCATTCTCAGAGCCAGTCGCTGATGCCGCAGAACTTATTACACCACCTGCCCTGGCTGATGCTAAAGAGTACATGGAGGATACTGACATTCGCTTCCCATCCATCTCCGTGACTGATGCTCGGGGTCGAAGAGTAGGCTCAGGAAGTGGTATAGGCACACTTTTGTTATCGTCCGCCATTGTTAAATTTGTTTGGGGGGGTTTATCATCTGCCATTGGTAGATTCGTCTTTGAGGGCTCGGATTCCTCAACAGCAAAATCTTGATGGCTAGTTCCTGTTCCCTCTAAATTTAAGCTTTCTTCCAAAACTGCCAATGCGGCGGGCGATCGTTGGCTGTATGTTGAAGATGTTCTAGGCTTTGGCAATGCTCTGGTAGGAGGTGGTGGCATAGAAATACTTGCTCGCTCAGAATTGAGTTCCGTGTGTATCAATGGGTCCGCGTGCTTTCCTTTCCTTCTCAATGACGCAAGAATGCCACTGCCAGAAGATAAGCTGAGCGAAGTCCTTCTCAGTTTAGATTTGGGGCTCAAGTCCTTTGTTGGTTGTGCTTCGTGGCTTGAAGATTTGGATTTGTTGAATGTTGAAAATCCGACCGCCTGTTTATCGGGACTAGGATCATTAGTTTCCATCACTGCGCTCTCACCTTCTTGTGCCATGGTTGTGGGAAATTGTTATCGGGAGGTCTCTGAGGTATGCACATATGGGGTCAGGTATGTAAATTGGAAAACTACTATCAGGCTCTTGAAGAAGGTGAATGGAAAATTGCGACCAAAACTTTGACGTAAGAAAGCAAACAGATCATGGCCTATACTACTGTGGATCTACCAATATTGCATGCTGGCAGGTTAACAAGTGAATGGGAAGGAGAGAAAGATATATTTTCATTTTGCAGGCTACGCCCATCTTATCGTGGCAGATGACGATTAATGCGGCAAGAAAAAGGAAAATTCGAGGATAAGAGGACGAATGAGATGGCATCGATTAGATGGCCTTGACAAAGATAAGTGAGACGGCCAGACGGGGAATCGAGAGACTTAGCGGCCGGGGTGGTGAGGTACTGACGAGAGGACGAGAGGGCGAGAGGGCGAGAGGACGAGAGGACGAGAGGACGAGAGAGGATCGATCATCCACTCGCGTATTGGGGGTCATGTTACGTTGCGAGGGAAGGAGGGAAGGAGGGAAGGAGGGAGTGAGTCCTGATGTAGAAAGACAAGGTTACCTCCCTAGTAAGCCAGTGGCTGACCAGAATAACAATTATTGCTGTCTTCGCTCTCCGATAAGGCTGTTTCCAGTGATGGTTGGGGCCCTGCTCTTCCCCACGCCTCACTCATATCTCGGACCTACCAGCTCCCAGCCTACCTAGTACGGAGACAGGGATTAACTGATTACAGAGTAAAGAAAAAAAAAAGTTCCCCAAAATTGTCCATATTGGTTACGATCAAGAACACCGGCGCAAACAACAAGCAAGCGCATTTGATATATACAACAGTGTCTTGCCTTGTTAAGATGCCTTCATCGGTGGCTACCCATGTCCAAGATGGTCCAATTGTGAAAAGGCAAAAACTGAACGTTACGGATGCGCCGAAGAAAACTTTGAGAGAATCAAGAATCTTTACTCCGTTTCGTGTTGGTCCTCCCATTTCTCCCAATGAACCATATCGCTGACCTTTATAATAAGACAATTGGTCTAGTATCTTCTACTGCCGTCCCCTTCACTTCGATACCCCTCGGCAAAACCACGTTTCAAATCACAACCTCCGTAGGAAGATGCTTACAGACGTACGACCTCAAGAGAGGACTCAACCTAGTCTTCCTGACCAGACCACAAACACCAGCAGATATAACCGCTACAATCGCATGGAAAGATAAAGTCTTCGCAGCATGGGGCGGCCAGGACGAAGATGGTAACCAGGGTCTCTGTGTATTCAAGAGAGGAAAGAGAATTGAAGAAATACCACTCCCAGCAGATCTCAAGGAGGCGATCAAGCAGATTTTGGTCTTTGGCACCTGGATAGTAGGATGCTGTTCAACCAGGATAGAAGTCTGGAAAACCTCGACATACGAACATTACACGACTTTGCACACTACCGCGGCACAGAAAGGTGGAAACGAGATTACTGGGGGAATATGTAACATGCCAACATATCTGAATAAAATATTCGCCGGAAGAAGAGATGGTGGAGTTGAGATCTGGAATGTTAGCTCTGGGAAACTGATCTACACCCTTCTACCACCAGGTCCAAATTGTGGAGCTGTAACCGCTCTACAGCCCACGCCAGCATTATCTCTTCTGGCGATCGCATATTCCGAAGGCCCTCTAATAATTCATAATGTTCGAACGGATAAGACAGTCATCCATCTCAATGGTGGATCCGAGTCCACTATCACTTCAATATCTTTCCGGACAGATGATCTTGGAGCGGGAGAGGATGCAAAAAAGCCCGGTGTAATGGCTACTGCAGGACCCGAGAATGGAGATGTGACATTCTGGGATCTCAATGGGGGCGGTAGAGTTATGGGTGTACTTCGAGGTGCCCATAATCCACCTTCTGACTCTGGCGCGACAGTTAGTGGAGGATTGAGCAAGGCCGAGTTCCTCTCTGGTCAGCCTGTCCTAGTTACCAGCGGTTTGGATAACTCTTTGAAATCTTGGATCTTCGATGAATCCCCCTACTCCCCGATACCACGAATTTTGCACTCGCGTAGTGGGCATGCTGCGCCAGTCACACACCTTCAATTTTTACCTACTGATGCAGATGGTGCGGATGCAGATGGAAAATGGTTGTTAAGTGCTGGTAAAGATCGAAGCTTGTGGGGATGGAGTCTTCGAAAGGATGGACAAAGCACAGAATTGAGCCAGGGAAATATACGAAAAAAGGCGAAGAAAATGGGTATCCTAGCCCAATCTACATTGGCAAATGAGCCTAGCACGACCCTTGAGGATCTCAAAGCACCGGAGATTGTGTGTCTGGCGTCGTCACTAAATCGAGACGGTGGGATGGGTGCACATCCTGGAACCCGGGCGATTTGGCAGAAGGGCAGTCTACAAAAGAAGGGTACAGACGCGACGGCAAGTGGGGTCACGGGATGGGAAAGCGTGGTCACTGGTCACAAAGATGACAAATTCGCTCGAACGTGGTTTGTGGGAAGGAAGAAGGCTGGACGATGGGTATTTGAAACTGGCGATGGTGGAAATGTCCGAAGCGTTGCTATCAGTCCATGTGGCACCTTTGCTGTTGTTGGGTCGGAAACTGGTGGACTTGATATGTTTAACCTTCAATCTGGCCTTCACCGACAACGATACCCCTCGAAACTTACACCGGCGCAAGCAAGAAAGTTAAAAATCCAGCAATTACAGGCTGCCGAGAGTGGGAAGGAGATATCTTCCGAGACGGTAAAGAACTTCCAGCCTGGACTTGGCAAACACAGAAAAGCTGTAACGGGCGTGGTTGTTGATTCGCTGAACCGCAATATTATCAGTTGCTCTCTCGATGGCAAGATTAAATTCTGGGAATTTGGAACTGGTAATCTGTTTGATGAGATTGATTGGTTCCCAATGGTATCTATCACAGGGATGAGATACCATGCACCGAATGATCTCATTGCTGTCTCGTGTGATGATTTGTCTATTCGAGTTGTTGATATCGAGACTAAAAAGACCATCAGAGAATTGTTGGGATGTCAAGGGGGTATCAATGATATGTGCTTCTCCAATGATGGACGATGGGTCATTGCATCCTCGAAAGACTGCGTGGTTCGAGTTTGGGATCTTCCAACTGGCCATTTAATCGATGCAATGCGAATGGAAACCCAATGCACTGCACTCGCCTTTTCTGGAACAGGAGAGTTCCTAGCCACAACATGCGCGGGACAAGTTGGAGTCAATCTCTGGAACAACAAGACTCTTTTCACACATGTTCCAACTCGACACATATCCGAGAAAGAAATTGCTTCAATCACAGCACCAACTGTGTCCGGTGAAGGTGGTCACAACGTCATTGATGGCGCATTCCAAGACGAGGACGAGAGTTCTGAGGATGCCGCACCTGCTTTGTCTCTGGATCAATTAAGCAAAGACATGATGACTCTCAGTGTGGTGCCAAAGAGCAGATGGCAGACTTTGATTCACCTGGATTATATCAAAGCCCGTAACAAGCCCACAGAAGCACCAAAATTGCCAGAAAAGGCACCTTTCTTCCTCCCATCTATCGACTCCACGGCAGGCCCATCAACCACAGAAGAAAAATCAATAGATAGCGCCGCAGAAAGGTCACGCATTATGAAACTCGACCGCGTTGCTTCGGAGCGCTCCTTTACAGTAACTCTCCGTTCTGGCGGCGAGTCAGGTGATTGTGAGTTCCAAAATCCCCCTCCCCCCCCCCCCCTCCCGTCTACCTATCATTGTACTAACATGTCACAGACACACCATTCATAGATCATCTCAAAAACCTCTCTCCATCTGCCGCTGATCTTGAAATTCGCTCCCTCTCACCTACTTCCAACGAATTAATCCACTTTATTCACGCACTTACTTCACGTCTTTCGCAGAAGAGAGATTACGAATTAGTACAAGCATGGATGGCTGTATTCTTAAAATTACACAATGAAGAAGTGGCTAGTAGCGAGGAGTTAAGAAACGCAGTCATGGAATGGAAAACACAACAGGAAAATGAGGGTGCGAGATTGGGAGATTTGGTAGGTTGGTGTGGAGGTGTTGTGGGATTTTTGAGAAGCCCTAGAACTTAAAAAGTGTTGTTTAATTGTTTGCATAAGAGCGGTATTTGGTGTGCAGAGTCTGAGATCCTATGTAGCTAATGTCATGAAAAGTTGTATATCTGCACGTGTTTGCTTTCGATTGAGAAACTTTGATTCTTACATGTTTGGTAGGAAACCAGAGTTTGATTCTCATAACTAAGCTAAAATATATAGAGAGAGAGGCTCCAAATTCTTTTACAATCGAATGAGATCACAGTATCTCAACATCCGCATTGCATACCTACCTGCTAACAACGAGATCCAACCCCCAACATAGCACTCCCTCTCCCTGCCCCTCTATCTCCAAGTATCCCCCACGGTCCCCTTTGTCGCACAAACCGCGGGCACCGTAAAAACGCGATTAGGATCTTTTTCCCACGTTGGCGTCCCACTACTCGCCACATTCACATACTTATACTGCACCACCTGTCCGGGGGGCAACATGACGGTTCCGGTCCACAACGGATTCGCACTCGTGTAGTTTACAGCTGACAGTGCGACGGCGGCGGAAACATCCCAGTTTCCGAGAGCGGCGACCGAGCCGGCGACTTTGATGGTTTGTCCGTAGGTGGTGGTGACGAGCTCATTGAAGGTGACGGGGATCAGAGAAGGGGTTGAGGCGCAGCTTGTGGTTGCCGTGGTGGCGCTGGTGGTGGTGCTCGATTTGGTCGATGTGCTGAGGGTGGTGGAGGTGGAAGATGTTTTGCTCGTGGTACTCGAGGAGCCGCCGCCGCTGCCGGAACCGACGATGGCGATATCGGCGCAGGTTAGATAGATTTGGCCCGTTTGGAAGGAATTCCATTTCAGGGATATGAGGGTGTGATTTGATGCGTAGTTTGGGATCTTGACTTTCTTGGTCACTGTATATCCACCTGCGATGGAAGTGTAGCAAGAGCCGAGAGCGGCGCTATCTACTCCTTGACATCTTGTGCCGCTGTTGAATCCCTTGCAGGTAAACCAGTCGTTTCGGTAACATGCTTGTCCGGGAGTGCAATCTGCGTTGTAGTCGCACGTGGCTCCGGTGACGTCTGTACAGGGGAGTAAACCGGCGTCGAAACAATCCTCAGCGGCTTGTTTCTCGGCATTCGTGGGGATGTATCCGGGTGTGATGAGCTTATTCACGATGGATTGGTCTTGACAGATGCGCCAGCTGAACATCCCGCCATGGTCTCCGTTATTGTCTACGCACCATTGTACATCGACTGTTTGGCCAGCCGTATAGGTGGTGACGGGGGTATTACCCCAGTTTGTGGAAGGGTAATTGTAGTCGACGCTGACCCGGGCATTGTAGCCGCAAGGACCGCTACGCCCAACTGGAGCAACGTCGAGATCAGGCCACGAAGAGACGGGCTCAAGAATAGTACATTCGGGACATGTGTCGATGCCAACCTTCAATTGTTAATGTGGTAATAGAAATGGATTTATGGAATCTTACTGAATGGCCGATGCTTGTTCGACTGGAGGGTATGTTCATGTAGCCATGAGCATCTACTAGAGACGCCAAATTGGCTGCTGCCAACACAAACAGAATGGTAGAAGATCTTGACATTGTCATATACTATGCTCTTCGATGTCTCCTCTGTACAGGACACTTGGGAAGGAAGAAAATTGATGAACTTGTTCGTTTAAATACCATAGGATTTTGACTCTTCTTTATAGTTCTCAATCATAACCTAGCAGCAGAGACTCAATGCAAGAATTTCCAACACATATCTAGACAGCAGCTACTGTAAGATCCGAAACCTAGGTTAAATTGATGATGATGAAGATGATGATGAAAAAATTGAAGACTTATATTACGCCAAGCCGGTAATATTTGAATTCTGCAGTATGTGAAAAGCATTATTGAAGATTACCCATCTTCAGGTGGTTTATACGCCACTTGGACATCTCTAAATAGAATTCCAGAGCCAAACGTTCAAATCTACCGATTGGCAATATGGAAAGCATTGAAGTCTCTCCATTGATATGAGAAAGGCAGAAAGCTGGCAGACAGAAATGAAGACAGCAAACAGTATGTTCTTAAGGATCAAACGCAGGACTATAGGAGAACTCTCAAGAAAATCTCAACTGTTCTCACCAAAATCCATATATCCCATCTATGCCATTCCCAATATCTTCATCTTAGACGGACAACAAGCCCAACCGCCAAGACGGCAGAAACTGAACTTGCCAGTCCCTCAACAGAGCCCGAGTCAGAATCCTCTTTGCATCTCGCTCCGAGATCGTCAATGGCATTCTAACATCCCCACAACACATCTATCAACTCAGCCGCGCAAGCAGCTAATCGGTCCTTCATTATTCCCGCATCTCAATCAAAAGATATCTATAAAAACCACATAGGTACACATGATTTCCCCAACCCCCCGCAAAAAGCTAACATTCGGTCCTTCTCACGACAGTTCACACCCCGCACTTACAAGGAGAGAATTGCCACGCCGGAGAATATCACAGATGAAGCTCTATCTCCGGACTGATCCCAAGCCGTTTGAAGAACGGACCGAGAGAGTGTCCGCGTCCTACGCTGGACGGGGTCTGGATTTGAAAGGCACTGTGAGGTTGGACGGGAAGAATGCGGAGGTGTGGAGAACCTGAGAAAGTGGACTTTGACAGGTTTGAAATCGATGTGTCGTTGGTGGTTGAGACGGGATAGGATGGGGAAATTGTTATTGGCGTGGACGTTAAACGTGGGGTAGACAGTGGTTGAAGATGTTATTACGCAGCACCTGCCTTTTATGGCGTTGCCGCTCATATGCAGGTACTAAACTAGTTCGAATGTGATTGGCATGGTTGTAGTTGCGGAAACGGCCGCAACAGAATGTTAGAGAACTTCAAAGCAATCAGTTCTGCAGTAAAGCACTCGAGATTCTGTGTGTAGTTGTTCTTGACGGCAGGGTAAGATAGTGTCCATGCTTGGACTTCACTTCACGTATGCAATTGATATGGATCATTTTAAGTAAACAAAGCTGTTTATTTTCAGAGAACTAAAGTGCGAGATGGAGCTGGAAACAAATGTGTATCGTAAGGACACCATTTGTGTCTACTCTGTTTATTAAACACCTTGTTCTAATATCAACATCCCTTTCCTGATCAACGCACACGTACGCCATCCCTTAACACAATGCAAAAGAAATTTGCTACCCAATGTTCCGAATAGTATCAAATCCTCCACCAAATAGGCAAATGAAATGTCCTCCCTAAGCGCAACTTATGGCATAGCATTAATGCTCTAGATGAAATAAGCAGCTGCAAAGACAGCAGCGAGCAAGCCACCTGAAACTGTGTTGGCAGCCATGGCTCCACCGGTATGAGCAGCAGCGCTGCTAGCTGGTCCAGAGCTCGTAGCCGAAGTCTTGGTGGTGAGAGAAGTAGCGCTGCTGGTGAGGGTTGTGGATGGAACAACGGAGGTGCTGTTGGCGTATGTGCCAGTTACGACGCTAGGGGATACCGATGGGCGACCGGAAGCAGAAGTACTGGGGACTGGAACGAGGGTATCGACGGGAGCAGATGAGCTGTAAGCAGTGGTGGCTGGAACCGAGCTGCTGGGGACTGGGACGAGGGTGTCGATGGGGACAGATGAGGTGTAACCCGTGGTGCCAGAAGCTGAGCTGATGACGACTGGAACAAGAGTTTCGACTGGAGCAGATGAGGTATAAGCAGTTGTATCAGAAGCTGAGCTGACAACTGGAACTAGAGTTTCAACGGGAGCAGAGGATGTGTAAGCAGTCGTTTGGGAAGCTGGAGCAGAGGATGGGAGGACGATGGGGACGAGTGTCTCGACAGGTGCACCGGCTATAAAAATCTCTTGTCAGTATTTTGATTCTTAAAATGATGAGGACGGTAGGAAAAGGCCATACTACAGGAAGTTGAGTCCGAAGCACATGCAACACCACGAGCAACTTGACCAGCGCCGCTGACGGGGAGAACAAGCGCGACGAAGAAAAGGGCGAACATGATGGATTTCTGAATGATAGACATAATGACTACTTTTAAGAGTTGTGTCTTGGATAGAAAGGTTGTTTATTTGTAAGGATTGGGAAACGAAAGTGATGGTATTGTAAATTTGATTTTTCGTTTGGAGTTCTGAAGGTGTTTTGGAAAGGAAGAAGGAAGACAGAAGGGGAATTCGTAGGAGTTTATAAACAAGAATTTCGTGATGGTGCGGTACGATATGGCGCTAGGGGAAAGGTGAATTATATTGAGATTATGGCTCACATATTGACCTATCAGAAAGTTGAATAAGAAATTGTAGTAGAGAATTGCTAATCTGGTTCACTGTCGTGATATCAAAAGCCTCAAATTACAGGTTAGTACGATGATTTCCGCAGAATTCGAAAATTAGCCTCGTCTTTCCATTGTTGCATCATATTCCATAGTAGAAAACAGGAAAAGCACATGTGTGTGATATAGATTCCAAGTTTTCGGGTTCACAAGATTTATCTTGAAGTGAATGAGAAGATGAGAATTTCAACCTCTTTGACTTCGGAGGCTCATGTGCGTCTACATATTCACTGTCGCTTATTTCCAAGGTCCCAAGAGGAACGCATGTGAATCATCTTAATCGTAAATCAAGCTTGTACAGCATCTTGCCGTTGGGAAGTAACAAGCTAATTGTGAATTTCAATGATATCAAAGTCGGAAGTCTTGAGTGATGCACCATCATGTTTGCAGGCTTGAAGTGAATCTAAATACATATTTTCAATTCCATATCTCATAGATCCAACTACATACATGAACAGTCAATTAGTAGTGACTGACAGATGGAAAATCTCAATCATGCACTACGAAAACCAGAATCTTTCAAAACAGTTATGTAGTCTTCAACTTAAGCACAAATCATCCTGAAAGAAACGCATTTCTAGTACCTAAAAGCGGACAAAACCCAGTCACCCCTCATACCCAATGCCGCTAAAAATCAAAAGGGGGTCATAAGCATGCCCCATATCGCACAAAAACATCAATCGTACACATCATACCCGAAAAATACAAATACAAACTCATGGACGCTCAGGACTACTACGACCCTCGAGCCTTTCCACCAACTCCGACACTTTTCCTTTGCCTTTCACGCGTCCCTTGCTCCTCCCGCTTTCGGCGCTTTCCGTTTTGGCTAATTTATTGCCATCTTCTATACTCAAGATTTCACTAGGGGTTCGACTTGGAGTTCCGCTTCTGCTAGCTCCTATGTTCCTTCCCCTCATACTCCCTCCTTCGCTCAAATCTTCACGAACATCATGATTGACAACGCGTAGTCTCTCTTTGGGCACTGTAAACATGACTTGCACCACCCGATCCTCAATTGCTCTTTCGATATCCCATTCTTCATCATCTTCATTGATCCCAGTTACTACAAGGCCATTAGATTCACTAGTCCTTGCAAACTGTACACTCGACCGACCGCCATTAACAAACGAACTGGATCTCCCACGCTTGCCACCGATGTTCTCACTATCCTCCCAGTCCCCTCTACCCTGTTTTCTCCTCCATAAAGCCGCACCAGCACTGACCGTTCTTCTTGGAGAGTTATCGATGCCAATTGGAAGAGGAATTGGCTCTCGATCTAAAAGACTGGATTCCGCTGCAGTATCGCTTTCAGGCCTGAGAGCTTTGCGAAGACTTCCCAACCATCCACGTCTACCAAGACCCACGGGCTTGTTCTTTGATGGACTGCCAATGTGATCATATGTCGTCCTAGTGGGTGTGTGGGGTGTTGATTTAAAAGAGGAATCAGTAGGGGAAGGAATACCCCGGTCAGCGGACTGCTCTGGACGAGGGAGTAATGTCACTCCTTCTGCCTGCAAGGCAGGAAAGCTAGATTGCGTATGAGCGGTGGTATAAGTTGAACCAGTATTTTCGCTACCGGAACTCCCAGGAGGGTAGATCTGAGCATTTTGTGCGACAGGGCTGTCAGGCATCGGACTTAGAGTAGCATTTCCCAAAGTAATCGTGTTCATCGCGTATGTTAAATAACCTCGAAGCGAATTTGATCTTGTTCCTAGGGAACTAGATCCCGACCGACTTAAAGTAGCAGCGGTAGGGGCCATACTTTGCTCGCTAAGGTTACTGGCTGTTCGAGCATTGTCATCAGAGAGTTCCCCTGCAACAGAGGCTGGACCAGTCGCTGTAATCAAGTTTGCCCGTCGAGAAGGAGAACTTCTCCCAACAGTTGAATGAGATTTGGCTTGAGCGTGAAGGAGGGCATCTGCAGCGGCCCAGTCTGCAACCCATGCTTCGATCTCACGTTCTCGTTCTTGCGCCGGGGATTCTGAAACAGGCATAGTGACATTTTGGTTGTTATATTGCACGGGCACCGAAAAATTCTGAGTGACTGGATCTTTGAATGGATCCGATCGTCGCTTCGCACCAAAGAAAGCGTCGCTTTCTTCGAATGGAAGAGCAATCCCAACTTCAATAGGAGAAATGATATCAGCGTCTTCGTCTGCTTCGTATATTGGATGTATCGGCCCAGCTGCACCAATGTTAGCTGCTCTAGCATTCCCAGCTACTGCACCAGGGTCAAAGGTTGAAGCAGGCTGGTAAAGACCTCGATTGTTTCGTACAGCTTTCCTGGGCATTTGCCGAGATTGAAGTGTGGGAGAGCCAATCTCTCCCGCACCGTATTCGCCATTGTACAGACTATCATATCCCCCCACTGCACTTCCTGAGTCATAATACTGGTTTTGGCGATCAGAATAACTACGAGTTTGATACATTTCTTGTGAGCCTGAGTATGCAGTGGCGGCGTTGTAGCCAAGCGATCTGAGGTCTCTTTCTCTCCCCTCATTCCTCGACTCTCTACGTCTCCTCCTGCAGCGAATCAAACACCAACTAAGTCCCCCAACAATAGCGATGAACGCAGCGATACCTAATCCGAGTCCTATGCCAAGGCCAACTTTTGAGGAACCCGAGGACGAAGAAGCGCTTCTGCGGACATATGCTGGATTGGTGTAGTTCGACATCCAGGTGGAGCTCGTAGCATTGAAAAACATGGGTTGAACAGTTGTGTCAACAGCTCTCTTCATATTGTTGGCGTCTGTTATATTAAATCCACCCAGTACCATCATAACATTTCCAGGAAGCATTGTTGCACCGTGCCCATAAATACCGTTTCCAAATGGCTGATCTGCAGGTACCGACCATTTCCATCTTCCAGTTCCTCCATAGCCCGTTCCAAGTTCCAATATAGCAAATTGTGGATCAGCAGCTTGACTAACGCTACCAACCCATCCGCCCAAAACAATAACTTTAGATCCATCTTCTGTTAATATCGCCGTATGCCCTGAACGACTATCGACACTGGTTACTGAATTTTTCACTGTCAATTCTGTATTGGAGCTCTGCGTTGAGGATGGTGGGTTGACTGTGACAAAGCTCCAACTCTCCTCGGGAAGACTCCAAATCGCGACTTGACTCATATTTATAAACGCGCCTTGTGTATGTCCACCAAGAAGTATGAAATTCTGAGTTTGCGTCATAATCCCCGAAGCATTCGCATACGCAGGAAGCAGAGGAGTAATGGTGAATCCCGCCTCAGCAACAGGTGCTCCTCTGTTAGCAGTTAAATCCAAACTGTACGAATCTGCCGATCCAGGTGATAGTCGCATCATGCGGTTCGTATAGTTGGCGTTTGACTGCCATGTCGATATATTCGCCGAGGAACTGGGACACATGCCACCATAGATATAGATATCTGTATATGTAGCATTTGCATTGACCAATGTAGAAAATTGGAATCCACCCGATAAAAAATGCGCGCCTGCGACACCATCAGAGGAAACATCACTGGCCACGACAGTCGTCTCTTTCGTCCACGTCCCATCTCCAGCAGCCTCATTTCCAGGTGTATAGGTCCATAATTCAGTGCTGGCAGATTCTGAACAAGAACCAGTAAGCAACGAAATATCGCCGTCCGTCCCAATCGTAGGTATAAAAGCAGTATTGTTATTGAGAAACGAAAGATTAGGTGTAAAGGGTTCTAATGTCAGATTTGAAGCGAATAAAGTTGAAGATATATTTAGGGATAAAAACTCAGGTCGAGTGTCTGATTCAGATGCGACGAGGAAGATGAATGCAGTGTCGTTCCTTTGGCTTGCGCTCGATGGAAGAAGAATCGTGGTGGGATTATATGGTAAGCTCTGCGAATTCGCAATAGTTGTGAGACTTATCAATGTCCAAAGGACAGGCGACAAATCGGTTCTCATGCTGGATCTGAATCTGGAAAATGAATGTTGAAAAACAAAAATGCTGGCGGAGGCTATTCTACTTTTTGATGTTAATCACATTATTGACGCCAGTAAGAATTTCAAATTGAGAGTGGAGAGCTGTGCAGCTCAGCACTGATTCTCCTCAAGCCAGCCCTCTCGTCGGGCAGGTTTCAATTGAAGTATATTGTCGTTCAGATGTAATGTTCGTCTGTATTGAACAGTGAGTGATACAAAATCATCTTCGTGAAAGCATTAGTGCGGCCCAGTGTCCAGCCCCGTTTTGGTGATAAACACGACTTCCAGACCAGCCATGGTCATTATTGACATGTAAGGAAGTTTTCCTATTCGTTGACCTAGTGATAACCGTGATTAGCTCTATGGGTACTGATGCTAGTAGCCTTAGATGCATGCATGTGAGAACATTGCGGAAAGTCATTCCATCATGAGATACCTATATACTTTACACACAGACATCCACTACTGATTGTCCATCATCTCAATGTGCTTGAAGCTATACCGGTACACAATTGAGAGAAGAATTTCTTTCAGACTCAATAGGTTGATTTGACTCTCGATAGAATTACTTGAAAGACTGGGGAAGGAAAGGTCAGCCGAAAATGAAGGGGCTGTCTGTGCCTCGGTTCCAATTTTAGGCCGTGTCTAGTGAGGGGCATCGCGCCGTTGGATTGGGCTTGTTATGATGAGTTCCACGAAGCGTTATCATCCTAATATCAATACCTCCCTTCGTTCAAGTTCATTGTCTTCAATATCATTTATTGTATCATTGTCCTCTCATACATAGCATACCAGCTATATAACACAAATCGGTGGCTCATACTATATTCATTCCACTCGTACAACACAGCAAACATGCCAGCCTGCACACTTCATCTGCTTTCTCTCTCAGTCACCATTACTGATTTCCTCTCAGCCCTTTCAACGACTTCGCTCACCCCACTCACAATTGGTAGGGTTGTGCGTTGGATCGTCCTTCCGACATCGATATCGATCGACCCACTTATCGCACGTAATGTCCATTGGGATATTCTGATGATCTTGCCCAATACCGATATTCTTCCAGCCTCACTGCAAAAGCTTGTCCTTCATCAATGGCAGGTGACAGCAGGAATACCTTCTCGATTACTCCATGATTTTGCGTCGAAGAATAGAAGACTACTTAATCCCCGGCCCGAAGACACACCGCCACTCACAGGAAGCTTAAACAACTACCGCACAACAGCTTCAGCTCAAGCTCTCGAGCTTTCTCCTCCATTGATGGAATGGATCAAAACTTATAGAGACCAAGAAGGGCGTGGTGCGGTCTCTATGCTCAATCTTTTAGCATTTAAGCCTGGACTCAAAGGTGAATATTTGAAATATGGAGCCGAATTTGCAAAATCTATTGGGTCAAAACGAGGTGGCATTGCCAAGATAATGGGAACTGTGATACACGAGGGAGATTTGAAAGAAAGAGGTGAATGGGATGAGGTTGCCGTGGCACACTATCCGAGTATTGAACATTTTGCAGATATGTTGGCCAGTGAAGATTATCAGGAAGTAAATCACAGACATAGGGTGGGAAGTTTGAGGGACACTTTCATTCTTTGCACAACAGAATTGGATCTGCCTATACCAGGCAAGAACGAGTCGAAACTATAGGTGTGGGGAAGTTTGAGACAAAAGTTTGACTTTCAACTCAGCTGAATCTGTCTGAGGTATTGTTCCATTGCCAGGATTCGGACCTTCATTCCTATGTCATAAGTGTACATACAAAGTGCATCACTGTCACATCAGACTTGCACAACAATTTTGGATAATGAAGCTTTTCTAGCAGTCGTGATTGCTTGCTACATAGTTATACACATCAGTTCTCTATCCAGAAATCTTAGCAACCCTGAGTATCTCTCGCAAAACAATGATACATGCCATTTTCCCTGCACATATCCTACATAGCATACAATAGATTCTGGCCGGCAAAGAAAATTTCAAGGTTTCAAAACCTCCGATTATCGTAGAAAACATGAGAGCCTGAGATTTTTCGAAGAGAGCACTCTTGAAGCCAGCAACATTTGTAATCGAACGGCAAAGTCATTACTTGGTGGGCTCTCGCCATTGATTCCATGCTGGAAGTCGCTTTGCTTGTGATTCATAAGATACAGAATTTTCGCTAGTGGCGGAAACACCTGAAGAGAAGCCTCTCTTCTCGCCCATGCCAATACCACTAATCGTATTGCTACTGGAGGAAGCCAAAGTCTTGGATGAAGAGGGTTCTTGGAGTTTTGAGGTAGCTCGATGTTTAGATATGATTGTAGCAATGTCTTTCTTGGCCTGCTGAATGTTATCATCGGAAACTTTTGCCATACCACGCAATGGCGTCTCGTCATGCTCCTCTGACAAGATTTCTATTACATCTTCACCCAGCATTTTGATACGTAGCATCGTCTCTTTTGCCAGTAGGGACCAAATGCGGAATATGTGGGCAAAAACATCACCAGTCTTTTCCATCACCAAGTCATGGGGACTACCGCCTTTTACAATAGAAGTCTTTATGAGCCTATTCTGGGCATCTGAGAAAATTCGACTTTCCAAATGCTGTCTCCGTTTTGCGTTTAAGTGGAACACAAACTTTTTTCTAGTAGGGTCCAACAAAGCTTCATCTAGTAAGTTGCAGTCTGAGCAGTTCGAGTTGCATCCTCGAATGTCGCGAGTCCATGCTTGGGGCTTGACAGGTTTATCTGCATGATAACGTATGGCATATGAGCTAACAATGGTCTGAAAAAGTTGCTTGAATACTGGTGCTTTGAATGCGGCCGGGATAAGATCACGTATAGAATCGGCCAGAGCTTTCAGGAATGGCATGAATTTATCATCAAAAGAATCCAATTGCGCTGATTGAACTTGGTGGCAAAGTCTTCGAAAGAAAAGCTCGAGCTCGAGTGTCATCCCTCTCTGGTAAGCCCGACAAACAACGAAGGCTACATTCCAATACTTCCGCTGTGGCCACGCGCTATCTGGTGGGTATCTTGAATCGCAACCAGCCTGGCCTTCAGCTAATGAAATATCTCCCGGCCAGTCCCTGGGATTCAACGTCTCCAGTCTATTAATGTTACCTGACCATATTTCTTTAAAAACAAGGTCAAGTGACTGTGGTGTGCGGTCGCTTAATGAAAGGCTTCTCGAGATGTGCGTCAAGATTGAGCACAGCATTTGTTGCTTATTCAGGCACAGTTTGATTGCTGGGAGGAAACTGGTGTCAATTAGTAGAGTTTCTCGATAAAGAATCATAACGAACGTACGTCTCAATGATCTGTTCTTCAGACAATACTTTTGCTACTTTAATCAATTGTGCCACATCGGAAACACATAGAGATGGCGCACATGAAGATGTTGCTAATTCATATTGAGTGAAGGACCAATCAGTCTCCACTTGATATTGAGATAGGGTTTCAATCGTTTCGCACCGATTAGCGAAATTGCGGATGGTAGAGATATATAACTCAACTCTGATACCACTGTCAGCGAGTTGATGTTAGCACTTTAGTTCTGATTGAAACATACCTAGCCAGCACCCATAGTGGTCCATTCTTCTCTCTCAATTTAGCTACTAACGGCTGATATTCAGGTCCTGAGAAGCAAGTTGGTAATGTGCATTCAAGAAGAACTTTGTCATCAAGGTCTATTATCGAGCTGATTACCAACAGATATACCTTATACGAGAACCCCGACAGGACATTACTCTGCCGATCGCTTTTGCTTCTCGCAAGTACTAATTCGCATACTTTTTTCATTTCTTCCCAGTCAGCGGAAGATGATTCGGAAGTAATATTCCCCAAATCTGCCATATATTTGAGAACACATTCATTTCTGTCCTTGTCCCGGCTACCTAGTTTGCCTAATATGAATTGGAATCGAGAAGCTCGAGGTATGAGGACTACCATCTTCGCACTGTCAGCTGTCCGACTGTCTATGATTCCCAGCAAGTTAACTTACGGAAGCACGATAATGTTTTGTAATATATCCATCATCATCATCATCATCATCATCATCATAGTTCTCTTCATCCGTGGAGGCACCGTCGAAAGGATCATCATTTATGAGGTTTTCATAATCAAAATTAGCAACATCTGCACGTAGCGCTTCACCGTTGAGATTCACAAGCTTGGTGATATGTGACGATTCCTCCTCGACTTCCTCCATGACGTGATCTTCGTCATCTGATTGGCCGTAACCGTAATAGCCATATCCAGACGAGGCAGTTGGGCCACTGGCTTGTTTCTCTATTCTTGACAGGTAGAGCTCAAAATTGCTTCCTGAGCAGGTGCAAACTTCCTTGAGCTGATTGACAATAAGAATGTCCTTTCCACAGAGATTTTGAAGGGAAAAGCCAGATTGGTAGTTTTTTGAAAGCATATATCCCAATACATTTTTGGGAACTAACATGCCGTCTCTTATCCAGGGTTCCAATATGCTTTGTAAATTGGATATTGAAGCTTCTAAAGCTTTAGCAGAACCTAAGATATAGTACATCAGAAGATTTTTGGACTCTTGGTTTGATTATTTCTCTTCTTTTAGGAAAAGTATAATATCGGAAACGTGAAAATAAATGATGGGCTTGGGAAATGATATCAAATAATTAGGTTCCACTCACTAGTCTCTCCTGGTAAGGTATGCTGAAGATTATACCTGAGGATAAGGCAGTAGTCTGAAGATAATTTTATACTGTTCATCGGTACATCTGTGAACTTTAAGTTCGTTAGTTTAGATTACTAGTAATGCAGGAAGGTTATCACAACCCACGAAAGAAAGGAGCAGTCCCATTCTGAACATCCGTTGTTCTGAAATTGGATTTTCTTCCCATTATGTTCCAGAATAAAGTTTTCACTTTCTCTAGCAGATGGTAGAATGATGTCTAATGTTGCAAAGTCGTGTCCAGAAGGCGTCCGAACTGAGCTACATACCATTTTAGAGCCCAGTAGAATTGTGAGGACCCAGGAACTTACTTGATCATCTCTGCGGTACTTCCGGGTGAGTGATACACTAGAGAATACAACTCTGCATGAGCACTCTTATTCTCCAATCCCAGCCCAGTTTTGATTTTCCCTACTATCAATTGAATCACTGATGTCCAAACAGGGTTTCTTATGGATATCTTGTTACAGGGAATGGTATGTACATGAGATGGAGCAAGTGTGTTTACAGAGGACTCGTCAGATCCTAAACTGCTTGCTGTCTTCATTCTTTCACAGTCATGCTCGGCGAGTGGAAACCCAACTGTACCATAGCCGTGAATAGAAATTCCTGGATTGGGTGCGTTTGGTAGGATACCCTAGTGGAAGAACGAAGTACCAATACTTATATCATCAAAATGGTTCCTAAGATTTGTTTTCAATTTCTTAAATTGATCTTCTTGATACCCTCCCACTCTGCCATTGTCAAGAACTACCCGTTTCGGTTTGGTTCCCACAAACGCTACATTGAAGTTTCTGCGAGATCCATCGACAGTAGGAAGTGAATCGCTCTCCGTTTCTGTTCCTGATGTGGAGGAATCATCACTGACCTCCCAAATTTCAGGATCTCCAGGCATTGATGGTCACGAGTTGAGGTCTTCTACAGATATCAAGAATGAACAGCAACACTTTTCTGTCATTCGGAGCCTGAAAACATATCATAAGTGTTAGCAGATCATCGATCAAGACCTCGGTTTGGGCGACTTGCCTGACCCGGAAATGCCAAGAGCGTTGGGCGATTATGGCGATGGTAAAGTACTTGTTCACAAGTTGCATTGACTATTGCGTAAGACGCGGACGAGAGATCAATGGACGTGACTCTGTCCCAGTCGTGTATCCGCGTGTTTGATGAGCTAACCTAATACGATTAAGGTTAGCGCTTCCGTCGTTAGTCTGCTGAATAAGTTGCTGACACTACCTTCATCAGCATCAAAAATCAATCCGCAGCGGCTAGCCAATGTCTATCAGTAAGTTAAAAATCAAAGAAATAAATCTGAAATCAATAAGTAATCATTTCCTCATCTTCATGTAAAGTATATCTTTCTCCATCTCTCACATTCCAGCAGACGTGCTGGAAATCTATATATGAAGCTCTTCATTCTCTTGTCCTCTATTTTCATTGCATCAATTTCAATACTATTCTACAATAGCAGTACACCACTGTCACAGATCTTTCAATTCTTCACGAACAACAGATCAGCGACCGAAATACAAACAGACTCACTTACAACTCAATCTTCTATGAGCACTTCATCTGCTATCAAGTCAACAATGTCCAAAGCACTTTCACACGCTAAAATTACCCCTCGCAGATCCTCCGCTCGTGGCCATGCTGATCACGGATGGCTCAACTCTTACCATACATTTAGTTTTGCAAACTACTATGACAGTCAATTCCAAAACTTTGGAAGTTTGCGAGTCCTCAACGAAGATCGTGTCGCTGGTGGGACAGGATTCCCTACACATCCTCATCGTGATGCCGAGATTTTCAGCTATATTCTGAGTGGAGAATTGACTCACAGAGATAGTATGATTAAGAAGGGGGCCGAGGGAAAAGAAGGAGACGATTTCTACAGAATGAAGAGGGGAGATGTTCAGTTCACAACTGGCGGAAGTGGTATGTTTATATTTTCCTTGAATGATTAGGGTTTATGCTAACTATGTGCCCCGCAGGCATTGCGCACTCGGAACAAAATGAATCGAAGGAGGAAGTTCACTTCCTTCAAATTTGGGCCCTTCCCTGGGCTAGATCACTCACTCCACGATACCACACAAAAACTTTCCCTGAAGACGCCAAGCGATCGGCGTTCTTACCAATTCTCTCGCCATTGAAAGCTGGCCCCGGTGCTTCTGCAGAAGAGGAGAAAGCTGCAGAACCAACACTCCCAGATACTATACCTATACATGCCGATTTCGTCATGGCTGCTGGAATCATTGGAGTAGACAAGAGATTCAAATGGACTGTTGGTGGAGGGGCAACACAGAGTGCGGAGAACAGAAAAGTTTATATCCACGTTCCAATGACCAAGGGAGGCAACGCAAAAATTAGGTTGGACGGTAGAGAAGGAGCTGTTCTTTCAGAGGGCGATGGAGCATTTGTCGAAGGTGTCAAGGCAGGAGACATTCTGGGTGTTGAAAGCATCGGCGAAGCCGAGGCTGAAGTTATTGTGTTGGACAGCGATTAGACGTTTTGTCTTGTTGAATTCTGTATTGTATATATTGATGCCTATTTAGCATACATTCAAGATCTTACTTCTGGTTGTCTAGGGTTACAAATTTTCAGTGACATCAGCATTACTACACATATCCCGGAAAAATCACGGTCAAAAAAACCAGGACTTGGAAGTACAATCTCTTGCAAGGCGGCCAGTATTATGCCAATGTCAAAGTTGATGAATTTACAGGCCAGTATTGGGTTAATAATATCATCCCACAAATGGTACTCTCGCCGTTTCTGATTATAACCTAACTTTGGCGGGCACAATTTTCGTTGGCCACATAGTATATGTTAACACAAGGAGAGTGATGTAGTAATATCACTTGGACATTCAATTCCGCCAAGCGATGTAGTCTGAGGCATTAGTTAGCTTCATTGCGTAAGCTACGACGCGAATACAATCCACTACAGGGCCATATGACCCCAAGAGAAGTTGTTGTAATAGAACAAACTTTTTTAGTATCACTTATCATACTCGTCGATGAGAGTTCCTGGATTCATAGTCTACAGTAGGAAGTGGAGCACCGATCAAAGTCGATTGGAAACTGTCTCTAAGATTGGAAACGAGTTGATGGAATAACTGATGGTTTCAAGGCAGAGAACACAGAGTATTTCAACTATATGACCCGATAGTCTTCCATGCATGAATTTGCCCAAGACGAAAAACTAATGATGGGAAAAAGAAGTGGCGATTACATTTACTTTCAAAAAGAACGGTATCCAAAGGAAGAAATTTAGAAGACTCGTTGCGCACAATCAGAGAAGTTTTCACAGGTCGAGCAGCGTAACTAAAATCATAAATCACGGAAACTCATCTCACAGATTCAGGTGTATCAGGTTGGTTAAACAATAATTGCTTTTCAATTAAGATTAAAAATCACAGAAATGCCTCATCTGCCCGTCTCCAATATAATGCAAACACAGTCTTAGAGACGTGTTGCTGTCGAATCGAAATAACCCCCAAACAAAACATGCAAACCGCGGTGAATAAAAATAAAGAAAGCCCAAAAGCCCTGCAGACAAACGAAGAGGTCGACCAAGTATACTGATACTTAATCTACAGAACGTTGGCAATGGCGAAGACGGCTGCAAGGAATCCCCATGCGGAGATAGCAATGCTGGATCCAGCACCGGTGAATTGCTCAACACCAGAAACATCTCCAGTGGATGCTTCTGGAACGAATGACTCAGTGGCACCGACAATGCCGGAGGCATCGCTGGCGGCGACTGGAGTACCCGAGGCGGCGGGGTCGGCAACGACGGCAGCGGCCTTGCTTCCCCCGAACCAGGATCCCCACCCATTGCTGTTGCTACCGAAGTTGAATCCCAAGTTCTTGTTCTATTTATATTGTCATTAATAACTACTCACAACGAGAGATCCAGGATATGGAATCTCGGTAAAATGAATTTACTTACGATGTTGGCATTAGCGTTGCCGTTGATGTTAACGTTCTCGTTCTTATTGATATTGGCCTATCGCGAATAATTCGTCAGTACATCAAGAAGTCTTTTTGTGGAAAGGAAGTTAGAGATCTGCTTTCTTACATTCAAGTTCTGGTTCTCATTGGAGTTGAGGTTGGCGTTACCATTGAGGTTACCGTTGGCCTGTAAAATGATCAGTCAGTCGTTCTTCAGCCATTTACAGCCGATTGAAGAGAGTTGAGTGTTCTTACATTGCCGTTTCCATTTCCGTTTCCGTTACCGTTTCCGTTACCGTTTCCATCAGGCTTTCCTCCATCAGGTTTTCCTCCATCAGGCTTTCCTCCGTCAGGCTTTCCTCCGGATGGACCGCCAGTTGCTGGATTGGTTGCCTCACCTTCTTCTTCGGGTGCTCCCTCAGCATCGCCCTTTGGCTTTGGCTTGTGGGGCGATTGACCTGGTGGGCACACGCAGTTTCCATCAATGTCTTGATAGTTGGCACCAATTGCGGGGCCAGCATAGGAGACGGCTCCCCATGGACCTGCAGCAGAACCGGCACCTCCAGCAGCATTGATACCGACTTGAGTAGCATCAACAGACGCCGAAGCAGCGGCTTCTTCTGGCTTGGTTGGCTTAGGCTTTGGCTTCCATCCTCCTGCGCCGCTTTGTGCCTCGGGTCCTCCCTCTTCGCTGTCTTCTCCGCCACGTTGACGCTTCCATGGCTTCTTAGGAGGAGTAGTGTCCACGATGTGAGTGAATGATGTACCACTGTCTGAGTTGGCACCTTGTTCCTCTGGGAATTATGATATTAGTTGTGGTCTAACATAGAATAAGAAGGGATCTCTTACGACTGGTAGCCGCAGTCAGAGATGGCGCGTTAGTGCCATCATCTGGGTAACATTGGCAAACTGATTGTTGATTGGCTCCGGAGTTCGATGATCCGTAAGCTTCGGAAATGGTAGTCTCCTTTGATGGTGCTGGTTCTGGCTTCCATCCTACTGTTATTAGTATTTCGTATCATAAATTTCCCACAATGTCAAACACTTACCTCCGGCACCATTGTTCCCACCCTGAGGACCATTACCTTGGGGACCGTTTCCACCTTGAGGACCGTTTCCACCTTGGGACCGTTGCCACCTTGAGGACCGTTGCCACCTTGAGGACCGTTGCCACCTTGAGGACCGTTGCCACCTTGAGGACCATTTCCACCTTGAGGACCATTGCCTTGGGGACCATTATTCCCAATATCAGTGCCCCCAGGTCCACGAATTGGCCCTCCTTGAGCAGCAGCGAGATGGGCCGTAGCCAAAAGAATTGAAAGAATTGTTTGGGTCTTCATGATGAAAAACTTTAATTTCAAGTAAGTGAATGTGGTATGTCTTGAAGACTATTTATTGTTTGGAAGAAAGAGTGTATACAAGTTAGTTCCTGATGTACGAGAAGAAGGAAAGAAGGAATTGCATCGTGATTATATATTCAAAATCATCAGTGTTATGATTCAGATGGATTAGAGCTCCATTGTTGAGGACCAAACCTGTTAGGAATGAACCTCTGCCATGGGCGGAATATCAAATATGGGAATGTAAGATCCAAACAGTCTACCTCGTGCTTGATGGCGAATTGTCACACAATAAAGATTCTATTGGACTTTGTGCCGAGGATTTCGGTATTCTCCTTCACTAGATTGTTGATTTCGTTGGCAGTAACATAACTGCCAAGATGCCGCTAAGAGGAGAATGTGTGTTGTGGTGAGGAATGCACTCTTAACTCGCTAAACACCAATCAAGATAGCCGTGAAATCAAAACACAACCCATCCACATATCACAGTATGTTGAAGAAGCACGCATCTTGAGGATCTTCACGACGCCACACAGTTGAGGTATGACCTACCCCTTCAACACGAGTTTCCATCTGGTAATGATAACATATTTAGTGAATTTGAAAAATCTCCAGACACAATTCCTCGAACCATATTCAAGCTCTGATATTGGAGCCCTTCTGGAACTGTCTATGGGCGGGTATTGCGTGCTCAAAATGGCGTTTCTTTAGAATTGGATTGAGACTTTACAGATATGCGTCCGATATAGTCATAGAGTGATTGATAAGCAAAGTTTGGAAGTGCATCTAAGCACTTGTTAGTCACAAATGACTGACAGATTAGCTTGAGCAAAAACGGATATTTCATATCTAGCTGCGTGGCGCATTGTGGCTACCAACGTCTGCATTCAGGTAAACATTCATTTCACAACCTCTTCAATATAGAGGAAATCCTTGCCATGAATGTTACCCTCGAGATCAATCACTCCAGAAAACAATTGAGTTGTTGAAAGAAAAATGACTCAACTGTAATAGACTGTTTGGTCTAGTGTTCTTAGAAATATATTCTTAGTAGTGATGCAATTGGGAAATAATTTTGGCGCCGACACTTGCCGGTCGTAAAGAGGGGGTCCAAATGTCAGGAGATAAATATCAGTACATGTGATGTAGACTCACCACAAAACCTCTCCTTCAGTGGTCTTAATCTGCCAGAGACCTTCAATATATTGATAACTTGTAAATTCGGTTCTTTATATCCTGGAACCATCATCAATAACATGAAATTGATCTGACGTTTGAACCTAGTGTGATATCCATCAAAATGCATTCTCAGTCCATCCACAGCTCTGAGTTTGTTTGCACAGAAGCCAAGACCTCTCGAACACTATTTAAGATTCTCCTCCTTGGTTGCCACAATTGTATTTTGAAAATAACCGCCGAAGAAGTCTCAAATTTGAATCTCTACACATATGTCCTCTCATCCATTTATCTCCTCTACCTTTTCCAAAGAGTTATCATTCGTCATCCCCATATCTTCTACAGCCAATATTTCACAGTAACTGCTATTAATTTATCGAGTAACAACCATGCCGCAATATACCTGCATTGTGTTTGGGACAATCTTTTGCGCTACCTCTTCAACACTCTCCTTGGTCTTCTGTATAGATCATCATTCTTTTACCCCACCCCTCAACATTTTCTAAAAGTCTTCCTATGCATTTCTGTGTATCATCCGACATCTGAACGCCTTGACTTCTAAACATAACAGCTTCTCGTTCTTGTCATTGAACTGGCTGGGCTTAGTATTGTCAGATACATCTTTCCATGCAATGAGGCGCAGACAGATCCATGGCAAGCTTCCGCGGAAGACTTGACGAAAAAGAAACTTCGAATTCAAGCTAACGCAAATGAATGTGTAAGAAATACATCTCGAACTAGAGATCTGGATTATCCATTAAATCACGTATCTAGACTGCTGGGGTTGCAAATTGAAGATACTAGAATTGAGGGAAGAGATGATGGAAATCAAGCTCTTTGTTTGGATGTCAGTAATCTTGTTGAAGGCCTTGAACACTTCATATCAAAAACTGGAGACTCTGATATTAGCAATGCCCATGACCTTAATGTTCTATGGAACTTGATGCAAGCGAATCAATGGGGTATCAAAAGGGAAGAAAATGTGAAGGACATGGACAGTGATGAAACCGTTGAAGGAGAATGTAGCATTCTTGAAGAGAGTTTAGTTCTGGTAGGTCAAAACGAAGGCAATGTAAGCGGTTCACAATAAAGTTTTGGGGCAATGTGGGGATATTATCAATGGCAAATAATACTTGTGAGCTTTGAGTTCAAACATGGTCAAGAACATCGTGATAGATAGTACACACAAACCTGTTTCCAAATTGACGAACTGACTATTAACTAATTACAGCTTGATCCTTCCTATTTTGACCATACCATGAGCTCTATCATGCACCTCATACTTAGGTAAAACTTTCTGGTCCCCATGGAAAGTCGAATTTCCATGTATGATGACTAGTCATAAAGTGAAAATATCAAAAGTAGCAAGAACGTTCGGATGTTAAAAGCATATTGGTAAGAAATACTTCGTTAGAATAGTACAAAAGACAAGATACAATGATTGCTTATGAACTGAAAATACAGAAAAGTTTCGAGTAGTGCCAGTGAATACTTTTTTTCACAGCTGAGCGTAGACAGTTGTCTTCCTGTGTTGTGGAAATGATATATTCCAAGCCGTTTTCAAAAGGCCTGGCGAAGAAAATGTCCAATAATAGAGACAAAAACCCCCTCTCTATTATGAGATCGAAATTTTCAAGTTCACATTCAATTTCAACAAGAAGTCTCGGTCATTGTCCAACAAAAGGCACTACGACAAAGATCTATGATTATGCCAACGACGGGTGAAAACAGCAAGGCCACAAGTGCAGAGCTGAGAAAGCGAGCGACGTTGCTAGTATCTTGTTGGAAAATACTCCAGGTTGGAAAGAAGCTATGGTTGATATAGAATATATTGGAGAGGTGAAGATAGAAATCGGAAATATGGTGTGACTGACGATTCTGAGCAAAATGACACCTGAATAATGACTTCCAGATCATGGAACGGACTATGAAGATCAGGAAGCCTCTCCTTGCAAATATAGACGAAGAAGGAAAATTCGAATGAACCAATCGTAGATCCTGTTACTACCGCCACTGAAGCCGCAAGAAATCCTCGCCCATTGAGCCCTGCGGCTTCATTTCAATGCTATGGCAAAGCCTTTATAGATGAAGATCATAGTGCTAGACAAGCTGCAGCTATGAGTTGACAGTTCGAAACCTCGATTCGAGTAATACGAGGTTTCAGTAGATGACCAGACTCTGAATGATTGGATCCCAGAGCACATTTTTCATTGCATTCAATGCTTTAAGCCATGAACTGTGGACAATTTGAGGTTGATTGAGCTTCCTCGTCATATCTTGAGCCTGTTCTCGGCTTCAAAGTCCCTCAAGATGTTTTCGATGTAGCGAGATATGCCACTGCCAAAGAACCATGGGTTGCACGTCTCTTTCTAAACTTCCTCGAGCATAAACTGGCAAGATATATAGAGATTTGATAGCTTGTCGTTGCTCGGACAAAGATGTGGTCCATCAGTAGGCTCGGCCTGTGAAAGAGATTAAGCGAAAGAAAAAGGAAGCTGTAGAGCTGCCGCATTCATGACAACCGGGGAGAAATTTATAGAGAAAAGGAGTTCTCAAGTACTTGCTGAATGAGTGCTCCGAAAGAGGAAAAATGAGTTAAAACATGTGAACACTACACTGTGTACTAGATCTCGTCTTGAGTCATCCTCATTTTTTATAGTTGGCAAAGAACTGGTTAGGTATATAACCAAACCTTTACTATCGCGCAGAAAATGAACCAACGCAGTTTCATCTGATTGAGAACAGTTGGATACTAGGTAGGTAATGTATGATTTTGAAGATCTGCTTGTAGCTAAAACAATTTATAAAAATGATGCTGTAATTTAGTGGTTCATTCAACCACAGCACCTTAATCACTGCCAAACCCCACGGCTTTGTTCCGCGCTAAAAGCCCGGTCCAGCCCACCGAACCCCAAAGTCTGAACCTCCAAATCAATATCACCATCATTTTGAACCACTCTTGCGACGACAACCCAAAATCGCAATCATGGCACTGCAGCAAGAGGATCTCAAAGCTCTCGAGCAGACTCGTCAGCGTCTCTTACATTTAACTTCTAATATTGCATCTCTGAAAGCTGATTTCCAGAGGGGCGCGCCTCTACCTGAATAGTTCGTACCTTCCCATGCTTGTCGCATTGTAAATTGCGCATTCATTTTTACTAACTAGTTTATGATAGCTCCTCAATAATGACATCTTCGTCCATTCTGAGTACAAATATCCAATCTGTCATCGATCATCTCGCCGCCAATAGTGCACTTCTTTCTCGGATCGTCGCATTCCCCTCCACCAATTTCCCTGGCCGCACACAAGAAGGACTTCTCCTACAACTACTGCGCAAAAAGCTAGAACCACAAGTAGAGACTTGGGTTGATGAGGGTCGCAATTTGCAGATAGATGGCACGGGAGACGGGGAAGATATTGAAGAAACCTGGAAATGGGCGGCGGAATGGATTGGGCCAAGGATAAGACAATACGCATTAACTGAGGCCACTGATGATTATACGTGGGAGGAGAGAGCGAGTGGTGATGTTGATAATGTCAATACAGGACTTAAAGATGAAGAAGATACTGATGATGAAGATGAAGATGAGGAAGAGGACGATGATGAGGTCATGGGAGGAATGGATAAACGTACCGAGAAGAAAAAGACAAAAGCACCGGAAAAGGGAGCTGTGAGGAAGGATGGAAGAGTGAGGACTAAAGAAGAGATATTGAGATTTGCTACTAGTGGGGTTATCTGAAGCTAGCCCACCATGTGGGAAGAACAAATCAAGCTGTATTGGCGCATCGCCAGACAGAGACCCCGATATTGTGCCCTTGGTGGTACATGGTCAACGTCCGCATGAGAGCAGAGCTTCATGATTCAGTTGCTGAGTGTTGCGTGGATGCGTCTACACTCTAAGCTGCTTGGTGAAGTCATCATCGCCATCATCCGATATCAGGAAGCCGGATTCCATTAGCGTTAGCAGGATCGGTGCTAAACCACGTGGACCAAACCGCTCCGTCATGCTGCAGTAAAAGCAAGTGCAGACATAATTACAACCTACTTGTGTGGGTGGTCCTCTTTACAGAGTTTAATGACAATCAATGCACAATATAACCCCCAAAGTGGTCCTACCTTTCAAGAATTGGTGCCCATAAATTTGTGACTGTCTGCGGCAAGAGCAATGGCTATTCAAGCAAATGAATATGTACTACTCGGTTTTATCACTTCTAACCATGAAATACGTACCATCTATTTTGATTTCCAAATCTCGCCAAAAATCAACAGCTTCCGAACCCCTCCACCGACTTTACCTCTCTTCCTAGCCCTCTTCTTCATCGCTTCCTTTTCATCTCCAAAACTGTATCCTTGGGTCTTTCTGTTATGTGAAAACCTACCTTCACTTTTTTCTTGTTTTCTTCTCACTGCTTTTTCCTAACAGTATCCTGTAAAACTCATTGAGATGAAATGCGTGGATTAGATTGAGGCTTTAGTTGAAGAGGATATCGAAATACATTGAAAAGGCATGGATAATAGGAGATGGAGAAAAAGCAATGGCAGAGTATTTATTACTAGTGTGGAGCAAACTAGATGTTCGGGATTGTGGTGTGTGAATAAATCTGGGGCGGGGATTTTGAATTAGGGAGGAGAGATAAAGTGGAAAGGGGAAAGGAAGGCGAAGAATGAGGATTGGAGCAAAAGGAATTCTTTGGGATAGGTTACGTTTCAAAGATCGAGACAATTGAAGGGGTAAGAAAGTTTTACAGAATGGAATGGTTTAGGATAGGGAAAGAAAAGGTCTGGGTCTGTCTTAATCTCGCCAAGAGGTCGCTTTAGCTATGTGGAATAGGGAGTTTCCGTGTAATGATTTGGCAAGGTCTTAGCTTGAAGAAGAATCAACATGGGGTATAGCAAGCAGTAGCTTTGACAAATTCAAAAATCGTGCAAAAGTTAAGTAGCAATATTTGGGACGGTTAGAATAGATTCTTTCATTTACTCATCGATGAAATAAATCAAAACGACTACAACTGCACCATGCAGGAGTCAAAAATAGTAAAATATTGAAAAACAAAATGATCTCTAGAAACGGAGCATCTAACCACGTCTACGTGTGCTAGGACTCTTGGCTGTGCTCTTTTGAGATTGAGTGGTAGTTGCGGCAGGGGAGGCTGCAACGGGAACCTTCTCCTTTTGCTTTCCATTCGAGGACTTCTTGCTCTTGCTCTTCTTGCTCTTGGTCTTGCTGGGCGAGTTCCAGTAGTATACCATTTGGAGAGCCAAAATTGCATTGAGTGCAAAACCAGCGATGAACCCGTAGAGGATAAGTTTGTCGTCTACTTCTTGGAGGGTAGTGAAGATTCTAGAAAGGGAACCAGCGAGATAATTGAAAACCTAGAGATCTTAGATTAGCATTTTGTTATTTGAATGCATAGAAATAAACAAAGAAAAACTTACAGCGAAAGCGCTCAACTGTCCTGTTCCTCCCTCTTGCCAAACAGTCAAGATTTGTGGCAGCTTGCTTGCAACTCCCAAAACTCCAGCTCCAGCTTGTAGGTATGCCAATTGTTGCATATCTAGCATGTTTCCGCTGAACAGCGTAACGGCACTTGCGGCCAATCCTGCCACGAAAAGAGCAGCGGTGCTAGCTCTTCCGCTGTAATTCAACACCAAGACCGCAATCACTACATTCTGCACCATGATAAGCGCAGTCTCGCCATATGTGCTGAAGGGAAACTCTGATCGGTAGTTGTAGGCGAGAGAAATGAGGTAGGCGGATGTTTCGAGGAGGTAGGAGAGGAAGGATATTCCATCGGAAGATTTGGAGGAGATAAGTTTGAGAAGTTGAGGAATCTTGACAATCGAAGAGGCTGCGATGATTCCTACTCCGAGACCCTTAGAGATACCGAGTTTGAGACATTCCGTGTGGGTTGGATCGATATCGAGGAGGAGTGTTTTGTAACATTTTTCGCCGATGAGAGATACTCCCAAATCTTTGATGGGCGCGGGGAGGTTATGGGTTATGGGTTGGAGAGCGGTACGAAGTTGATCCATGGCGAGAGAGTTTCCTTTTGCTTTACAAGAATGAAAGAGCGCAGTGCAATAATAAGGTTCGAATGTCGTTTTGAGGGTTTGGTCAATAATTTTTTATGTTGAGACGCGACGAGGCTGTCAAGTGGAAATTTAGTGGGCACAGTGCTGCACTGACAACGCTAAAGTTGAGGATGCAAAAGACCACCTTTCACAAATCCTCCAATCTTACAAATTCAACAGTTATTTATAACATAACACAATCAGATGAGATTTGGTTGGTAGGAAAATAAATTCACATGCCACCCAATAGAAAAAGGAGGGGATGACAAATTGAAGCGTTTTCACGATACCAAAGCAACTGTTGTCGAATTTGTCAGAATTTCAAAATGAAAATGCAATGCATGCTTGTCTGGAATTATTGGGAGGGTCAGATCTCACAGCATATCAACCTACATACGTAGCTTGTGCTTCCAAGGTCAAGCTCATTGAGCAATTGCCTCAGCTTCGCTACTTTCAAGACCTAGTGGACTTTATATCTCTCATTGCCCCAATATGGTGTCGACTGGAGAGAGGAGCACAAGTCATGGAATCATATTCCAGATTTTCTGACTAGATCTTGATGCTATATATTCCTTCCCCCTTCTCAGTTTAGTGACACTTCTCTGAAGGTCATTTTTACACAACATCCGTAATTCTGTTTCAAGACTGGTTCTCTTCGCTTCGCCCAGTCTCTTGCCTGAGTGCTGGATTACGGCACTGGGAGTTGTTCAAGAGGCGCCTGTACTGTAGGTTTCTATGCTTTGAGTGCGGTTAACCCTCTTAGTAGACAATCCCCCCCCAAAAGCCCTCCCGTGGTCATTCCAATTCTAGCTGGCGGCCGCCTACAACCTTTCTTCTCTCGGAGGAAGGATCTCATTTTTCAAGATGAAACTTGTGGATCACCCTCTTGATGCGAGACATATATATTCTTACACGGCCCACGTTCGTTTGTGGCATTTAGACTGAGTACCACATTATAGTGGCGATTGCTCAACTGGACTTCTCACTTAATTAGTGAACCGTTGCCCGAGTTCTTGTGTTTGTCCCCACCAGGAAGTGAAGAGTGAGAAGCAAAGACTTTATATATAGGAGGGATCCTGCCGTGCTCCACGCGACGGAACATTGCTCTCGCATCTATTGATAAATTGAGTCACATGTCGATGACGATTGTGAAGACATATAGTCAAAGATTCCATCTCGTCGGGAACATGTTGCGTGCAGAATAGGCGAATATTGAAGAGGGAGAGACTTCTCTAATTAATCATGTTCGACTGTGTGCCATTTCCATTCCACAGACAAATATGTGATGATATGCCACATATACTTGGTTTCTCCGTCGCATGAACAATAGGCCTTTAGGAATTCACATCAAGCACCTTTCCGCCAACTGCCTAGAAATCACGCAGACCCTAAACCCTTTTCTTCAATTTCCATCCCGCCATTCCCATCCTCGCTACCCCAATCACCACACCCCCACCCACCATAGCCACCGCACTAAAAATTTGCAGTCCTAAATATCCATCTCTGCTCCCCCCTCGATTCAATATCGCTCCGCTAATAGGCAATCCCGTAAGACAACTAATGGCGATAATACTCTGGAACGTGCCGAATCTCTGACCTAAAGTTTGAAGCGTACCAGATTTCGCACAGCAAGGCATCATGAGAGAAATAAAAGCTCCAGATAGAAATCCATAAACGATAGCGAAGAGAATTAGGCCGACGTGGGAGGAATGGTATGTGAAGGGAATCCAGAGGGCGATAATTGAGAGACCTGTGAGGATACAGACGATGGTCATTGTGTTGAAGTATCCGATCGTGTCGGCGAGATGACCGGGAAGAATACGGCCCGGGATGGAACCGGCGCTGGGAGGTCAGAATGGTATGCGTCAAGAAGAGAGTGAAGTCTTACTTGATCATGGATATCAGATATATGGAGAGAGAATTGGAGAACCCGTGATTAAGAGCCATACTTGAAAGGTAATCGAATGGTGCCCAAAGCCCCCACCTGCCATGCCGGTCAGTTGTGGAAGAATCGACAATGATTAGAGGGAGAAAGCACACACATAACTAGAAAAGTGCCAGCGGTATATAATGCAAACGTAGGATCCTTGAAGAGAGTGAAATCAACCCATTTCGTTTCTTTATTCCATTTTTTCCGAGGCATGCGCGCCTTGACGAGGAAGCAAGCAAAAACTTGTAGAATGCCAATGAGGAGGGCGACATAACGGACGGTACCATAAAAGCCAACTTGACCGATGAGTTTGTTGACGAAGATTGGAAAGATTACTCCGCCTATCCTCAAAGTCAGTAAGCAAGAACGGCAAACGTAGGAATCAAATCTGTACCCAAACTACTTCCAGCCGTCACAATTCCGAGAGCTAACCCCCTCCTCTTCTCAAACCATTGTCCCGCACACACGAACGCCGATACGAAGATCCCACATGCTCCAAAGCCGAACCCGACACCTTGAGCAAGGATGATCTGATAATACTTCTGGCATAGCGAAGTCATACACAAGGAGAAGACGCAAAGAACGCTACACGGTATCAATACCGGAGTAGGACCATAGGTATCTAAGAGACGGCCAAACAACGGAGCCGGAAGCCACATGAGACATAGCTGTAGAGCGAATATCCAGGAAATGGTAGATGGCGTATATTGACTGAGTTCGTGAAGTTGGTAGTAAGTCTGAAACACTCCAATTCTGTATTCTTGATATGAGCGGCACGCTCACATGTGCATGTGTGGGATGTGAATAGGACATACGCATTGAGAAACCCAAAGGTCGAGAACATGCACATTGAGCAACCGATAACGCATAGCCAACCTGTAAGACCTCCTTCGGGAGGAATAATGGGAGTAAGGGGCTCACTCGCATGTCGATTGGAACCAACACTTGCTTCTGTATCATCTGACTTCTCGATGTTGTGATCATGCAATGTCATTATCAATTATGTAGATCAGGAAATGGCTTAGTATTGTGAATCTTCATCGTTCATCTAATGACTTCCTGACATATTAAATATTACAATTATCCTAGTATGTCTACATGCTCATGAGAATCATCATTGGATAGGTGGATGGAGTGGATATTGCGGAAGACATTTATGTTCATGAAGGAAGTGGAGAAAAGCAAAAGTACCTGACGAAGGACCACTAAAGTGTGAAATATTCCCGTTATTTACCCAACCCTGCCAAACGCATCCTAAAGTACATACAGTGTACACATGAAACAATGAGTTGTTGTTGTGATGTGCCCCAAGGCCTTTCAAAGACTTCCGATGATTATGTGAGTTCCTGCAAGGAAACTCGAGGGCAATTCTCAAAAGCCAACTTATTACAACAATTTTATCTCCGGTTTAGTCCCGAATTATAATCTAAGAGAAAATGGAGAACACCAATCGCTAATAACTTACTCGGTAAGTAGTCACATGTTATCTGGTTGAGTTGTTGTTCCTGCACAGAGAGATCGAAACACCCCTGCGCCTGTTTTCTTTGGGTCTCGACGCTAATAGGACGTTTGAAGTAGTGGTGACGTGCAGGTAGATCATTCCAAGGCTAAAATAAGCCTCCGCGGAAAGCACATTTGAAAATGCGCTTGGGTGACTTCCAAATTAGCCCACAACATCACCGAAAAACTGTGCCCACCCGAAATCCTGTCCGTCTAAAGCTCCGAACAGGTCATTTCCAATAGTCCCTGTCCAATTCTGGGTGCTTGAAGATACACTGGGGTGGTCAACAACACGATGAAGGGATTCTAGAATCATCTGATCTTCACGCTTCATATCTATGAATCGATTGACCAACGTTTGTGCAGTGTGTAAAGCCTCTCTCGACAGATGGGTATCCCATGATTTGCTAGCGAATTCTAGAGTGTCCATGGCTTCGGGCAAAAAGGATATACTCTGACGCGTATTTATCGACAGCAGTAGACAAACGGTATTGAATGGAACACTGACCACGTTCCACCAGGGTACTCGTTTGTCTGACAGAATTCTTGACTCCGCAAAGGCACTACGGAGAACCACCATTATAGTGTTCAAGACAGAAGAAGAGAATTTTGAATGGCTTAGGTGGAGTTTTCGAGAGAGACACAAAACAACATCCGCCTTGATCATAGCCAGTCCTGAAAGGTGACAAGGTAAGATTGACAAATGTTCAATTGATACTCGCAGGGCGTCAGGGTCAACGTCTGAGCTAGTGCAAGAGGATAGCCGTTCCGCCATTGCAATCAAGTCGCAGATTGAATCGCCTTCCTTGGCGATAGGTTTTCGGCATCTAACGTTGTCCAACGAAACTTTCGAACGGCCGTATTCGGCAGCAAATAACTGGTTCAGGGACATCACGATCCAAAAGACCCTTCGACGTAATTCCAATACATCAGGTGTGAAGACCTTTCTTGATCCGTCAACGGCGAAAACAACAGTATCCAATTCTCGATGAAGCCCAATTGATTCAGCCAAATGAACGGTCATAAATATTGCCAATGAAGACAAGTTGGGACGACTCGTGGACCGAAGATAAAGAGCTCGCAATGTCCATGCCATCACATGTTCAAGAGACATATCGCCGTGCCTCTGAGATCCTTGCTCCAGCAAGCATCGGCCATGCTCAAAGACATCACTCTCAAGCACACTTGCAATTTGTCTCGTGAATAATGCACCCAAAGTCACAACCCCACAGATGAGAGCCTCGAATCCAATACTTCCCGTATCATCTTTCCAAAAAAGCTCACATTTGTGCCGAAACTTTTCCTTTTCTAAAAATCCAAAAACGGGATTGATATGTTCAAAATAAACATCTATTGCCGAAGATGCAAATCCCCAAGAACAAAATTCATGTAAGCGCATATAATTCGGTTTCGGTACTTCTGACCGGATCCCGGTATTCCAAGCATAACTGTGCAACCGTGGAGGTGTGACCATCTCCATTTCCATTCCTAGACATCTTGGGAATGCGACGGCACTATTTGCGCTGGTAAACCTGCATTTGTATGGCTCCAAAATCGATAAATCATCTGTGGTTTCATTGCTAGCAGCGCCTTGTTTAATGTTTTCCTCGGGAAATTTTTTGGCTGCGGCTTCTTGTTTTCCATTGATCACAAAGGCGAGGTTTGAATGCTTTCCTGCGCTCTGTGTATGGTCAGATGACTCAGTACTCGATGCAATTGCACTGGAAATGTTCTGAGATTGAGATCCATGGAATGGTGGCTCATGAGATTGCTTTGCTTTCTTCATAGAGCTGACTGGCGTTGTATTGGTAGAAAAGCTACAATCGTATTCATAACCTACACACTCTGAACATGGTGAGCAGCCATCACATTTGCGCTTTCTCTTACGGCAACTATCGCATGCATTTCGAGCTCGAATGCGTTTTCGGGGTGGATCCTGCATGGGGGGATATTGTATAACAGGACACGGAAAAAATAGACGTGTAGAGAGTGCCTGAAGAGCTTAGGACTGATCATATAACCTCAGGCGGGTGGTGGGAGTCCTGGATAGTTTGTACAACGGGATACAGAAGATATCACTGTTATACAATATCGAAGATGGGTGAATTGGAACACGGCCCACCAGCCCTCACTGGGTGCATAGTAAGCATGAGCTGGATTGAACGATAGCACATCACGTGTATTTGATTGATAATGGGAGCTTGGCTACTTTTGTGAGAGAGACCCATATTTATGGCCCATGATGATGGCCCATGTCATGAATTTATGGGGCCCTTTCAACCGGTATCCAATCTAGAAGTGACCAAGCAAGACCCTTAAGAAAAGAAAAAAAAATGGCAGGAAAGCAATCAAAAAATCAAAAAATCGCAGTCCTTTAATCTCAGGTTTAAACTGAGTATGGGATGAAAGGAAGTTCTTGAAAGAACCTTCTAATAGGAATCGAACCAATATCTCCAGAATCAAAATCTAGTGTGCTAACCATTACACCATAGAAGGATTATTGCGTGTTTGTTGCATATTGTCCAGCTATTCACAACTCTATCCTTTTGCAATTCTGGATGTGCACATGCATCAATATGTCATATCTAATCCATGTACTACCGAGACAATGAGGCTAGGGAGTCATTAACAGCTACATCGTTCGATACCCATGTCATTAATAAATGATTCCATTTGAATTTGGCCATTATATAATTATTATTACGCTGATCATATTAGGTGTTTCAATCTCTGAAGTCTACTTGTCTTTTGAGAGGAGAATTAACAATCACAGATGTTTGTTCTCAAGTTAGAAGCGAAGCTTCCAACTTCCTTTTAGATCAGCGTCGATGTTTAGTTTATCAACAATACCTTCTCTCCAGTTTCCAGTCCCCTCACAGAAACGCCTTAAATATACTTATTCTTTTAGATAGCAAGACCATTTAAACTCTATTTACTCTCTCAAGTGAGTTTAATAAATAAGACGCAATCAATATCTGAAATGTATTCAATCTGCTGTATACTTTGAATGTTCTAGTTTCATTTAGCAGCTAAAAGCTTTTGATTATAAAATATTATTCTGGACATTACTTCAACATTTCATGCATACTATCAAGTAAATAGAGTTCAATAGAAGCCTAGCAGATCTTACAGACAGATAGCAAGTGGTCGTGTGGCGGAAACAAGGCTCCAGAATTACACAGCGTGAAAGTCTAGCGGGAAGTTTTCCAAATGCTACAATATCTGGCATACTTATATTTAGACATTCTCTCTATTTCTTAGAGTGAACAGATATATTAACCAATCCATTCAATTTCTCTCATCGCGATGGCCCAGTTAACAAACAATCCTAGTGTCCACAACTCAAATTTGAATATGAACGAAATTCTGCCTAATTTATGGATCGGAGAGTTAATCAAGATTCTGTTCTCTGCATTGTGTTCTTCTTGCTAATACCCTCAGTATACTTTCCACATATAACATCTCGAATCTAAAAAGCAAAAATATATGTACAATCATATCCTTAAATGATCAACCTCTTCCTCGACGGCTTCGTACCCAGTATCTCGACCTTGGCATCTCACACAAAGACTTTCGAGTTCAAGATGATGTGCTTGAAGATGTTCTGTATATCATGAAAGATCTGTGCGACATGATTGACAAGTCACTTTGTGAAAATCGGGGCGTGTTGGTCCATTGCGGTCTCGGAATTAGTAGATCTGGAACGGTCGTTGTGGGATACGGTAAATTTGCTCTCTTTCTTATTGCCTCATGATATTGTTGTGATTGACTTTGCATTCAGTGATGCGAGAGAGGAATTTGGATCGAGAACAAGCTCTAGCTTTCGTACGGCAGAAAAGATCGCGTGTGCAACCCAATATTGGGTTTTGGGAACAACTAGGTATATGGCATGATTGTCATCATGATGTGTTTGAGACTTTCGGTGGACGAAATTTGGAAAAGAAATTCTATCGAGATTGGAAAGCAAAGACTGCAATGGAGATGATTGTTAGAGTAAGTTCTCTTACTCAATCTCAGTCAACACTTGAAGGATAAAACAGCGGATTGTTCGACATGATTTGGTTTTGAAGTCTTAAATTTTTAAAAAGGATAGTACGTATATTTGATTGCACGAGGAAGTATTTATGCTTGTGCTCTTTCAATTCATAGCGAAGAGATGGGAGTGTTATATATATATATAAGAAAGGGTGGTTTGGGAGCCCCTGATTTGTTGACAGTCGTTGAGAAAAAGTCGATTGTCTATCATGTCTCTCACATGCTTTAGATACAAAGAACAGAAAGTGGGAAATTATTCCAGGACTTCTGAATATCGAATGCAATAATGTTCGAAAAAAGCACTAGCCATCACAATGGCATCCAAGCTCAATAAAACTTATTCTCATGAGCTCAGATAAGTGATATCGTTGATTAAAATCCACGATTAACACATTTGCAATTGCCATGTCCCATCTCAAATTACCCCCTCATTTCCCCAAAGCCTGCTCCACAATCTCCGCCACCCCGATAATCTTCTCTTCCTCACACACTCTCCCCACAATTTGAATCCCAACCGGTGCACCATCATACACCTCCTTATCATACGCGGTCCAATTTCTCAGATCTTTCGCACTAACTGGAACATAAACATGATGTTCATCCACATTCTTCTCTGCATGAGTGATTGGAATAACCAATGCCGTATAATCCAAAAGATTGAGTACTTCTGTGTAACCTATTTCCATCAGTATTACACTCCTGGGACAAATACTAGATCCAAAACATACCAAGATGTTCCCATTTTCCAGGTATTACAGCAGCATGAGGTGCTGCGGGCATTAATACTGCATCCACCACGTTTCCATCTGCATCTGCTGTACTATTCCAATAATCAGAGTAAGCTTGTCTATAATCTCGAAGCTGGAGTGCTCGATCTTGATATTCGAGAAGAGACATTGGAGGTTTCAATGTGTAGAAGCCTTGTAAATCAGTTATCAGTGGCTCCCCGGATAATGCTATTTGTTTCTGGATATGATGGGAGCCATCTGCATTCATTATTGCTGGCTGATAGAAGGGTTTCTATTAGTTCCTGAGTATATCTTGAATATAGAGAAAACATACGTGAAGTCGCTCGGGTATATTATGAGATGGTGGACACCAATCTATGACCTGATTGTAATATTATTAGCCTGCTGTCCTACAATCATCATGATAAGATAAATACCTCGTGTTCTGCGATCTTCAAAGCATTTACGGCCATTTTCAATGCTCGTGTAACAGGCGGGTGAGGTTTAATCATTCCATCCCACCAGAAAACGCCAAATCTGAGCCTTTTCCCGGCTTCAGGCCGATTTTCCTTACGCCAGGGCATTGGAACGACGGCTGGATCGCGAAGCCAAGGTGATGTGCACAAAAGACTGCTCATGACTAATTCTAGGCCTTCAAGTGAACGTGAAAGAAACCCAACTGAGGAAGAGATTAGTGTTTGTCCGGGATTCTGCGGATAGCTAGTCAGCATGATGGTAAATGGTTAGGTGATAATAGTGGGTTTGAAGTACAGTATTTGCAACCCCTCGGTAAGAGAATCTATTATGAGTTGGCTTGATGCCGTATATACCACAGAATGCAGCTGGGACACGGATAGAACCGGCTATGCTGAAGTTAGTTATGGGTTTGAAGGTATGCAGAATAGAGTAGGTACCAATGTCAGTACCTACACCCAATGAACTTCCACCGATTGAGATGAGCGCCGCTTCACCTAGAATATTGCGTTGGATCAATCAGCTTTTTAGTGGGTATTTTTTATCCGCATACCTCCAGAAGAACCACCACAGGAGAGAAGTCGGTTGACTGGATTAAGTGTCTGGCCTATGATATTATTGATAGTTTCGTCATACTGAACATCAATTAGCTTGCAACTTTCACCCAACTAGGAACTGTAGCTCACCAGAACAGTTTGTGGCAAGCTGGTCTTTTTGGTCGTCAGTAAATATTCAAAGCCGAATATCATAAGAAATACATACTTTACAGAAAACCACTGCACCTTGTTCCTCTAGTTCAGAGATGATCTGGCTGTCTACCATACCTATTTTATTGCTATTACCATCCCCCTCAAAAGTACCGATCCATCCGACATAACCCATGGTGGTATCTGATCCCTTTACATGAAATTGATCTTTGACGCTGATTGGAAGACCATGGAGAAAACCCTTGACCGATCCCCCCTCATTTTGAAAGAATTCATCCAACTTCCTAGCCTTTTCCACCGCTTCAGGTATCATTATGTCTAGCAAGCAAGGATTCTATCTTAGTGAGCTTGATAACTATTTATCGATAGTAGAGGGAGGGTAGGACATGATGAACTGAAGGGATGAAACATACAATTTGGTGAGCAATGCAAGCAATTTTGCAAAAAGCCAGGACACATTGAACGGCAGTCCACTCTCCACTCTTAAGCTTCCTTAAGATTGATATCGATTCATGATCTAAGACTTCTCGTTCAAATTGATTTAGATACTTGCAAATAAAAGGCGATGTAATATTTCGCTGGGCTCTTGCAAATGCAACTTCATTTGACGAAAGTCTCCATTCACGAGGAATTTTCTCCAGGATGAAAGAAGCCCTTTCTGTCGCTCGAGTTTTCCAGGATGAAGACATGGCTTTTGCTTTTCTCTACGATGAAAGTAAAAAGTTCTGTATACTTGTTGACAACGTTCGATCTAAGCAAGATGATATTCTCAAGCCTTTCGCGATAAGAGAGACAAATTTTAGAAGTGTTTTTCTATCTGCAAACACAAGCGACAAAAAATTCACTTATGCCATGTCGTGTGATTGAAGTGGCGCTACCACGTGTGTCTTGGGTCAGGTTATCCAATTGTCCAGACTATACTCTTATTCAAGATTCTGGAGATGCTGGTGTTGATTTCATAAATTTATTATTTTAAATCAAATTATTAGTATTATGGGGAAAAAACCAACCTCTGAAAGTATTTGGGAGATAGTGAGAGCATTAAGGTTTTCAATTATTGGAATGTAGTCCGGACTATGAGATACCGTGTATTGAGTATAGTTACACTGCAGAGTGAATCCATCTGATGATGGATTGTGAAGACCAGATTGACTAACTCCGGACCTGATTGCAATAGTCTGTGCATATCGGCCATGATATTTTGCAGTGAAGCTGCATAACCAAGTACAAGATTGATAGGTTTCTTCAAGGTCAAAAAGAAAGAAGAAAATATCGACTTTGGAAGACTTTTCACATCATTCATCAAAGAGATAGATTTACATGTGAAGTAAGAGTTGCCGGCAATCTCCTAGTGTCATCTCGCAAATCTTACCGTTCTTTCTCAATCAGAATCTGCATCATCCTCCAATTCTTCAAACCTCCCTTGATGCAATGCTTCCTCCATAGGATTTGCCGCAGTAATAATTCCGTTCTTCTTCAATCTAGTATAGTGTTAGCTTGCGTGGTTTGTAATTGGGAGGATTTCAAATACCGATCAAACAATACAAATAATCTTTCAGCTTCCCTCTCTTTCTCCTCCTGGCTCATCTCTGGCATATCAATCTTCTCTTCGGCTTCGAGAAGTTGCCCTGTAATAGGATTGACCGCTTTCCCACTATCTTGGCTGGGCCTTGCCTTACCGTTGCCTTTATCACTTTCTGCACTCCATGCTTCAAACGCATTTTCTGGGATGGGGACATTGTGCTGGAACAAGAAACCAGAGGCAAATCCATAACCGAGATTCTGAACAAATGTGCTAGCGTCCTTGTCAGAGAGCTCAAAAAGCAATGCAGATATAGATTCCCGAACTTGGGGCGCCATAGGACTTGTGGATAATTGAATCAAGCGTGCAGACAATGACTCTCCTCTGCCTACAGGTTGTTCACGGTCCTTATCACTTGGAAGCAACTGGGTTTGCATGAATTGGTGAACTTCTGAGGGACCGATCTCGTTCGCTTTACGGATGAGCGTGAGGAGCGGTGAGACAAGCTGCTCAAGTTCTTCGTCTTTGTACTTGTTGATGGAATGATCGAGGAGGTTAAGAAATTTTTCGACATTCAGGTTCGGGCTTCCTGTAGGAAACAGCACTTTAATATTCTCAGGGTCTTCAAGAGGTATATTGATAAGAGTATTGACGAGCTGCGCGACAGGGGGGTCTAGAGGTGCGTTCGGAATCGTCTCTATTTTATGAAGAATAGATAAAATATGAGGGAGTGCTTGGGAAAAACTGGAGTTTCGTTGTGGACAGAAATGTGTGATATTGAAAAGAAGCTTGAGCGATTCACCAAGGGCCATGTCCTCCATCGGATCTAATTGTTTGATTTTCTTCTGCTTCGCACTGTGAAGCTTGTCATGGTTGGCAATATTGTGTGAGATGGTGTCTGCCAGATGACACTGATCGATGAGATTCTCGATGTTGATCGTGGTACCGTAAGTTGTAAGAAAGATAATTCTAGACAACAAAAATTCATCATCAACAGATGCAATTCTATCTTTGAGTAGAGCGCAAGCCCTTTCATCATAGCCCGAGCTAACCAATATCTGTCGTGTATCTGGCTTCAGGAGGAGGGCGTTTGCGAGGCATCGAAGCGCATTTCGAGAAGTAGTTTTGGAAGGGCTATTGAAGGCATGCTTCGAAAGTGTCTCAATTCCCTATCGCAAAAATTAGAAACCTCATGTGTTTAGATATGTATAATTTACCTCTTTGGTGAAGATTGGGTCCGCATTGGTAGATTCACGACCATACACCTTCAGCTGCTCCAGGAGAGCATCTCGTTCTGCGAAGAGGGATGAGTATAAGTTAAACTTTACGAGACTAATTTATACTCACGATGCGGCAGAAGGCTGATTTTCTCTAAATCTTCCTTGAGGCTTTCTACAATTTTGGTAACGTCCGTCAACTTTGCTGTCAACCATTGTCAGCAAATGATAGCATGAACTTTTTTCGCGTTTACAGATATACCTTTGCCGGTCAATTCCTGGGAAGACAATGATGTTCTAGCACTCGAGATGGACATGTTCATGGATTGAAGGCGAAACAAAGTTTCCAGAATATCGTATCAGTCTCATATACTGCTCGCAGATTGTGAGTCCACGAAAAGAATTACAACGTGGAGCCTCTTGGAGAGAATCTCACGCCACTGCCCGCTCACTTGGACCCGTTGCTCAAATATACTCCGCGGGGATTATTGGCAGATGGCGCACTTGAAAAACAAGTTTTAAATGCGGGCTGCAGGTGTTACAATCTCTCTAAGCCGATCGTGTTTCGATTCTATGCTGACGCTGTACTTTCGTCCACTCAATTGGGATTGTTTCGACGGGTACCGAGCGACAACTTTGACTCGGATCGTACAAGAACAGCCACGGCATACAATACTCAGAACTCAGTCAATGAAGGGGGCGAAGATAGCACTTAACGCATAGCTATTTACAAAGCGCGCAAGGTTCAAGGTGTTGTCAAAGGATATTGCGTCGGCTGTGTAATATTGTATGGGAAGCGTGGAATTGCTTGAGGTCTAGAGTGAAACAGGTGTCCTGGAGATTCGAATTGGAAGTCGGGCAACAGAAAACTTTCAATTCAAGTCTGTTGGGTCAAACAACTTGTATGGACATTCGAAGTACAGTCAGGACTCCAGCCTTGGATTCTGCCAGCATATCGCTTTCTCGGGTTAGCACACCTTACCAGGTTGGCGGTGTGAGTCCCACGTGACTTAGGTGAGAGAGGCTGCATAATGTGCCTGGTCGGCTAGATAGATCCAGGAAGATTCTCGGAATCTCTATTTACCACACATCGAGTATCTAACGCGAGCCTAGCTAGGTAGTTCTCTCGAAGAGTCTGATGCAATACAATACCAGATCGATTGATTGTTCTTCATGTAACCAGGACTATCTCCATTTTGATTCGTGACAGTTCTTTATATTTTCACTCATACAGCTAGAAACAACTCTAATTGTATCACTACGAAACTCAACCATGAATACGATGCCATATTTACTTACAGGAGGGAGCAAATCATTTCCGGGGAAAGCCCTGGGGTCGGCACATGCATAATCGCTATTCCAGTCTAGCGGCACACACTGCTGGTGATTAGGTCAGGAGACGGACTTGAGAACTAAGTATATTTACCCCGAATTTTGCGTCGTCATCATGGTTAAGACACTCTTCTATCTCATCATAGCTGATTGCTGATAGTGATTGAAAGAATGCTGTCATGATGCTGTCATAACGCTGTCGCAATAGTGTCATTAGTTCATGATTATTAGACAAAAGAGCATGCGACCGTTGTGAATCTCGTGCAACCAGCATCGCTTATACCCAAACGCTGGTGTCCGTACCAGATATGGTATGTGTGCAGATAGAAATTCCTCTCATCTAGTTTGATAGTTCAATACGACCTCGAGGGGATGATCTTTGTTTCTAGATGTGGTGAATGTGGAGAAAGGTCCGGCGAGCTAAACTCTAAAGCTTCACGTCGTCGATGAGATCAAGGCTTCGCCATGATACTTTTCGAGGTTCTGCACCTGCTGTCATCTGGGATTGGATACTCAGTTTCTCGAACCCAGTCTAGATGGCTTTCTCTGCCACTACAATTTTCTTTTTCGACCGAATTGTCTGAATATACATATGGGCTCACAAGACACCAACATAGTCATGCTTCACGAACTCCAGCCACAGTGATAAACGTCGTCATCGACATTTACACTCTTTCTGAAATTATAATAAGCTCACCGTTGACACGAAAAGGGTTCAATGGTATACTAATAGAGAATAATCTCCAAAGCAGACAACAGTTTCACATCCACTTCATATTTGCAGCAATGACTACTATCTCGGACGCGATCGCAAGGCAAAAGAAGGAGAACGTTCTTTTCTCACCCGAAATCAAAACAGTCGAGACTGAAGCTACTGCCAACACACTTACCATAGAGCTTGTCAATCAAAGTTCCTCGAACACCGTCTACGCATACATCACTGGCCTTGCCATCAACAACAACAATTCCGTGGTGCTCCTGCAAGCTGATGGATCTACCTTGTACTACCCTAAAAACCCATCGTCTAATGGATCTGCCTTGACAGAAGACTGTGCCATTCCACTTGGAGAACCAGGGTCGACTACAAAAGTCACGATTCCAAATATTGCAGGCGGTCGGATTTGGTTCTGCATCGAAAGTACTTTGACATTTCTGCTCGATGTTGGGACTACAGGTCCTGCATTGGTTGAGCCCTCCGTCAACAATACCGCTGATCCAAACTACTTGAAAAATTGGGATTTTTGTGAGTTTACATACAATAGCTCTGAGTTATTTGCAAACATTACCTACGTCGATTTTGTGTGCCTGCCTATCGCTCTGAAACTCAACACTACAGACGGTGCAACGAAACAAGTTGGAGGTTTACCTTCAGATGGATTAGCAACAGTCTGCAAGGGTCTAGTAGCACAAGATGCGATCGACGGGGCGGGCTGGACTCAGCTCATTGTGAAGAACGACGGTGCGAATCTGAGAGCCCTTAACCCAACGGCAGGCATTGTATTCAATCCGGTACTCTTTGAGGATTATTGGACCAGCTACATCAATGATGTGTGGGATAAATATGCTAGCACTTCCCTGACTGTCAATACCCAAGCATCGTGGGGAGATGTTTCCGGATCAACATCCGACCTCACTTCCTTCACCTTTGATAATATTGGCTCCTTTACCAAGCCGTCATCTGCAGATATTTTTGGCGGTGCGACAGGAGCTTTTGCAGCGCAGCCTACCAACACTGATCAACTCTTGAACATTGGCGCAAGACTCGATGCCGCATTCAATCGATCGACTCTTCTTGTCAATTCTTCTCAACCAGATAAGGAAGTGGTGTCCACATATTACCAAAATGCAATCACGAATCACTATGCGAGAATTGTCCATGCTGCAAATGTTGATGGCCTCGGTTACTGCTTTCCGTATGATGATGTGACACCTGATGGAGGTATCAATCAATGCGGCGCAGTAAATGATTCAACGCCCGCTTCTTTAACTGTGACAGTGGGCGGTAATGACGCGAATACAGAAGAGCCGGCTGCATAAGGGCGAAATCAACAGTTCTACCTTCTATGTCGTCCTCGAGAAATCTATCACTTCCTACCCTTTACTCTTTATGCTGGAGGTTCTGTTCTTTGTCAATACGGTTCATACTTCCTCGATCTCATTTCTGTCGCTGTTATTCGATAGAAGCCCTTATCTGTTGGCTTGTTGTATTCGCTATTTCTTGTTCGAATTTGAGATTCTTATGTTACTAAGAGGAGAGAGGGGCAGAAGAGGCGGATTATGAAGAAGATTGGAAGCGAGGTTATCTTCATAATTGTATGGAGCGTGTGTACAATCGTTATTCCTGGATTGACTTTTAATTAATTGCTTATCTACTTTCTTGTACATATCACTTCTGAGCCGTATATTACCAACGGTCGCTCTCGACATTGTATGGTAAGAGAGAGATAAGAAATTGAACATTTTCATTTTAATTACGAGGTTATCAAATAAACTCTCTGTTTTGGCCGATGGCGGGGGATACCCCGAGCTATATCCCAGAAAAGCTTGACTCGCTACTCCACACAAATCACCATGGGACGAAAACTGGTTAGTTCCCGAGCATAAACCGACCTGCAACAAATGAAATACTGGAAAAGCGTGAAGAAACCCATTTATTAAGCTATAGCTGTGCCAGGTTTCTCGACGTGGATTGGCCGTCATGCAAGGCTAGTACATACCCACGTCATCCTTATTAAAGATGGCTGGACAATCTTTGCATTGTTGAGAGACGACGAGGTTGTTCCTGACATCTGATGATCTGATGAAGTGAGTTATGCTTCGACATGCATGAGAATAGTGGAATCCAGATACCACTACTTTCAACGTGGGTATTCTATTCGCTTTAGGAAGGCCGGACGGATGTACAGCAGAGCAAGTGCTCACTCATATCGTTCCGATAAAGTCAGCCTGGTGAGGAAACGATGATCATCCCTTCAAATTTCCAAACACAGAAACCTCTCCAATGGTAAGAATTGTATATAATCTCAAGTCTCAAACCAAAGCGGAAAAACTCTTGTTGGATCTCCAGTTGTTCTCACTCATTCTCTTGCTTTGATTGCATTTCACCATGTATCTTTCCACATTGGTTGCTACTAACGCCTTGCTGGCGTCGGCTACTGCCGCCCAGCTTCTGACCGATATTAATCAAATCCAAAAGTACTGGGGTGAAATGACTCCCTATTCTGACAACGAAGAAAATTACTTTGGTGTTGATTATGTCGGACTTCCAGAAGGCTGTCAAGTTGTACGTAGCTTTTCTCACGATCTCGAATAGCGAACTAATCTCAGTCAAGGAATCGGTACAAACCCTCCAACGACATGCGCAGCGTTTTCAGACAACTTCAGAAGACGACGGTGTTAATGATGAGCGATTTGCTGAGAAGGTCAAGAATTTCACCTCAGTCTCTACTAACGCGACGTTCTCTGGTCCTCTTGCTTTCCTCAACACTTATGACTATGCAATGGTCGACAATGGTCTCCTGACTGGAATGGGCGCAATTACAGAATTTACTTCTGGTGTCTCTTTCTGGAATCGATACGGCCGAACTTTATACAATGCATCCATTGGGCAACTTGCCTACGATCCTCTATACCCCAACGGCACTGCACGTCCTAAGGTCACCTTGCGCACGACCTCACAATCGAGAATCGAGAACAGTCAAATCAATTGGGCATTAGGATTCTTTGGTCCAAGTTATGCCACTATCCCAGATCCTAGTTTCGAAAACGTGACTACCGGATTTGATGTGGTAATCATTCCTGAAGGAGGAACCGAGAATAATACCTTGGCATCATATGATAGCTGTTTCAACGATTTTACTGATGGGATTTGGAACATTGGAGATTATGATCTTTACACTTATCTTCCGATATACCTGGGTAGCGCGACCAAAAGATTACAGCAATATGCACCTTCTGGTTTTGAATTGACATACAATGATACCTATGCTATGCAAAGCATTTGCGCATACGAGCATGCGTATATCGGTATGAGCGACTTTTGCGAGTTGTTCACCGAAGATGAGTGGGCTGGGTTTGAAAATACTTTAGACATGATATGTAAGTTTGCGGCTCTGGTGATTTTCATGGTACTCATACTGACAATTCCATTAGACTGGTACGATTATTCGTATGGAAATCCTACTGGACGCGCGCAAGGGCTTGGATATGTTCAAGAGCTTCTTGCCCGTCTTCAACACCAATACATCACCTCTTCTGACTCATCTGTGAATTCTACCCTTGACGATAACCCAACTACCTTCCCATTGGACCAAAAGTTCTACGCCGATTTCTCTCACGACGATATCATCGTCTCTGCTTTAACAGCAATGAGTATGGATTATTTCCGGGACGCTCCAAGCCTAACACAATACCCACCCAACCCAAATAGAAAGTTCATTCTCTCACAAATCACCCCATTTGGCGCTCGTCTCATCACCGAAACCATCGGATGCAGCTCCGCCAACCCAACAGCCGAAAGAACTTCAAAGGTTCAATACACACCAACTCAATATGGATATGATCCCGCAAATGCCCCGAATAAGTTCATCAGAATGAGACTCAACAATGGTATACTTCCATTAGATACCATTCGAGGTGGTGCGTGCAAAGGCAGAGTAGATGGAATGTGTGAAATAAGTAAATTCTTGGAGAGTCAGACTAATGCGACAGCGTTAGCAAATTATGAATACGTTTGCTTTGGAAACTGGACCCTAACAAACATTACAAGTGGGAAGGACTTTGATGGCACTTTGTTTGCTTAAATGGTTTAGAGAGCCGTTCGCACCGAATTTTGGCACAATTTTAGAACCGAACATAGATTAATAATACTCTTTAATTAAGAAATCCTTTATGAATTGATTTTAGGGCTTTCAAGTAAGGTTGCGATTCGAAGTTCGTCACAAAAGCTCCCTCGTTCGATTCACATTTCTTCTTCCCGCCCAGAGACAATTTCAGATGCGTAGCGTGTATCTATTGCCAAGCTGGAAGTTAGATTCAGGAATGCAATGTCTTTAAATCCCGAGAATGAAGGACTATCACGAAGCAAGTGTATTGAATGCCTAACACGATCAAAAATGATCTGGTTCATTCTGGCTTCCCTTACTATCGCACCCTGCAATGTAATTCTTTATTGGGACGCAGAAACTATAACTCAGAAAAGTTTCTGGGTCGCTTGGTTATCTGATTTTGACTAACTATGAGGCTTGCGACAAAACTGAAAGCTAGTATTAAACCAGAATCCAATAATCCAAACTGCAGCCCAACAATGAAGATGATTAAATCTCCAAATCAATTAGAACATTCAAATCATTTGAGATGTTGAATGTGATTGAAATATTGAACTATTTTCAGGTTTCTAATTACTTTTGAATATTCAAAATCTTGTATCATTGGACTATAGTTTGGACTACTGGATACTCTAGCCTCGATCTCCTTTCCTTGCCTTTATTACTATCAGTCTCATTAACAACTTCCACTAACTAAGTAGACCACACTCTCGCTTTGGAAACAACAACAATTCCTGAATCAACAAATCCTCGCCATGATATCTATCCAAGTAGATACAAATAGCCTGACATTCCAAAATCGCTCTGCGTTCTACCCACCACGCCATACTCCAAACTTTCGCATACCAATATGAAAGTAGAAGCAAGGCTTTTGGATCTTTCATTTTCAGAAGAATTTTGTATTGGGGAGACATAGTGGTCAAGAAACTGAGGAAAGATAACATGGCTGGTTGATCGCATTCGATGCTGAGAATATGCTGAAGAGATGTGAGGGTCAGATAATAGGGATTGTTATTAACGGTGGAATACTCGTTTAAATCGAAGAGTTCGACGAAGTGGGTCGGAAGGGACGAGAGATCAACATTTCCATCGCGTTTGTAGACTGAATTCTTGTACTCCGTGGATGAAACACGGAAAATGCTATCTTTGCGCATGGGGTTTGTGAGCTCGAAAATGACAGTCTTCGATTCGCTCATACGCACCCACTCGAGATCGGTATCCGCAGGTGCAGCGAGAGGCCATGCCTCGGAGGGAGAGGAAGCTTCGATTGCTGACATGGATAAAATCCCGAAAAGCGCTGCTGTGGCCCATAAAGCATCTTTATCGTCATCTGCAATTGGCGCACAGAGTTTTTGGTTAAAGAGAGAAGCTGCACGGGATAAGTGATAGGCTTCTGTTGATGTGCGCCGCGATGATGTCGCTTGATGGGGGGTAAGATATCGGTCGTGGCATGCAGTGAGGGTTTGGAGAGTGTGCATTAGGAAGGGATGATTACACGCCATAAAGATAGCAAATTCACGGAATACTCCTGTAGTAGTCGGTGTTCCAAGGGTAAGGACAGTTCCGTATTGAAAACGATCTAGTTGACGGAGGCTCTGTCTATCCAGCTCAAATGATGAGGTGTCATCGCCAACGACGCATAATGGTTCTAACGTAGTAGGGATGCTGGCTTTCTGTGGAGATGATGTAGGATTGATGGACCATGATGATTGACCAAGCCCAATTTGCGATTTCATGGTCGTAGGAGTTTCGGAATAGATCAATTCCAGATCTGGTGTTTTGGAGTCATAATTACATGCATATCCATAGTCTTTACACTTCAAGCAATGCGGTCTCGTCTCATCACACTAAGGAATATCATGTTGTCAGTCAAAAGTCCTAGTCCAAGACCCATGGGGGAATACTTCACCTTAACTCTCCGGAGCTTACAGTTTCGACAACCCTCCCTTGACTTTTTGTGGACTCTCCGCTTTCGCTGGCTGTCTTCCTTAGCATCGGCTTGCGTCTTGACAGGCATGATATTTGCTAGTTGAGTAAGTATTTCGAGCAATCACATTACAATCTGATCGTGACTGTTGAAGTGTATACACTCATATCAACATGTAGAAGAAATCAAAATATACGACGGAAGGAAACATAAGCGAGTTGATGAAGGGGAAGAGCAAGCCTCAGAAGGACAGAGATTCATGCACCCCTCATTCCGCCCCACTTCTGGCGCCCACGCTAACCACACATCGTATTCACTCCCTCACTAGTCCATATATTGCCTAGTTCGAGCGTCATTAGTGGTCAATCTTCAAACTAACCCTGATTCGTATCTTTACGGTTTACAACAATATTATGGACTTTACAGATTTCGAGAGTCCGATGATGGTTCTTGGCGGGGGTTATCGAGTTTATATATCGCGCTCGAGAATGTCAAAGGGGAAGATGATTTTTTATCTACATAAAGACAATATCAAAATATCTGTTCAGGTGCCTTAGGAAAATAAATAAACAGTATCTTCTACTTCAATTAATCTCAAATCCCTTACGCAAACTTCACCATGTCTTCAACAGATTTCCCCCTTCCAGCTAGCATGCGGGCACTCCACATTGAAGCCCAAGGTCAACCTCTCACTCTCAAGACCGTTGCCACACCCCAGCCTGGTCCTGGAAGTCTCGTCGTCAAAGTTCTCGCTGTGAGCATTGAGCCCGACATTCAAGAACTCATCGATGGAAAAAATCCTTACTTGTATTCACCCACACCTTTCACTCCCTGCGGTCGTGCAGTCGGTCGCGTTGCAGCCATCGGTCCAGATACTACCACTTTGTCTATCGGCCAGCTTGTGACTATAGAGCCATTTGTTCGAGGTCGAGATAACTCGGATGTCAGAGCTGTATGGGGTCTTGGTGCATTTGGAGAAGACCCCAAAACGAAAAAGCTCATCGACTTTTGGCGTGACGGCTCGTTAGCTGAGTACGTGAAGACACCGCTTGAAAACGTTTATGCACTGAATGAGAAACGTCTCTTGGGAAGTCCAACAGAAGGAGGTCTTGGTTATTCTCTCGGAGATCTTTCACTTCTTGCTCGGTATCTGGTACCTTATGGAGGATTTCGAGGAATCGATCTCAAAGCCGGAGAAACGGTCATTGTGGCACCTGCCACCGGTTTGTTTAGCAGCGCTGCTGTAGAATTAGCATCAGCAATGGGTGCACGTGTCATTGCTGTCGGTAGGAACTTGTCAAAATTACAGAAACTTGCGGCGGCAAATCAACGCGTTGAGATTGTCCAGACTTCTGGCAATTTTGAGGAAGATCTTGCGAAAATCAAAGCTTTGGGCCCGATTGACGCATACATGGATTTGTCCCCCCCCCAAGCAAACGGGTCCAGTTACATCAGAGCTTGTTTGATGTCATTGAGAGATTACGGGAGAGCATCATTGATGGGGGTGACCACTAATGATATTGACATTCCATATATGATTGCAGTCATGAATAACCTTACGATTCGGGGACAGTATATGTATGAGAGGGAGGATGTAAAAGGACTTATCAAACTTGTTGAAAGTGGATTGTTGAAACTCGGAAAAGTAGGTGGCATGGAAATTGTGGGTGAATTTTCAATTGAGCAGTGGGATGAGGGTATCAAGGCTGTTGCTCAGAATTCTGAGCCTGGAAAAATGGCCGTTATGTATTTTTAGTTTGGAGGCCTGTGGGAGATAATTCTTGCTTGAGTTTTGTATGTCATTAATTTAACCCTCCCGCCAGACAGTTGAGCCACGGTCTATTTTGAAAACGCTTTCAACATTATCAGTGTTAGTATTTAGCGCTCAATCAGATTTGTTACATGGATTAAGATAAATTCGGGGAAAGCTTATTGTTAAACTGTACTGCAGGCTATTTCTACCCCTACTTTTCCCCCTATTCGTCCTTCACCCTCTTTCCCTCCAACATCCCCACAACCTTTAGATATCCCTGCCTAACTATCATCCCCAAAATCGTGTCCTCATTATCCCCAACCTCCATATTTACATCCGCGCCTCTAATCAGCATATCCCTAACCAACAATCCATATCTATTTTTAATCGCCATCATGAAGTGCACTTCTCACCTCCTCATCCACAACATCCGACTGCGCATGCTGCCATACCAATAACCTCGAACTCTGCATCTCTCCACAACCCAATCGCAAGAATCAGCGGTTGGTGTATGAGTGTAGTCCCCGTTCTCTTCGTCTCAGTGGTATTAATATCAGCTTCCGCTTCCAATCATCGAACAATGATGGGGGCAACTTTCTTGCCAGCTGTATATGGCAAAGCTGCATTCAACATGTTTTGTCACTTTCGGAAATCCTCGAGTTTCACGACACAGATAATTGAGGATCAAAGTTTGAGCAAGTGGTCTATTGTGATTCTATCGCCATATTGAAAGACCACCGTTCATTAACACAATGCGCAATATAAGCGCCACGATCTAGTATTAGCCGAAACATCTCGGATTAATCGTACACAGCAGCCCCGTGAAGCGTTCCTCCATCTTTCCCACATACATTCAGATCTCCCCCCTCTCCCAGCAAGAATCGCGCTATCGCAATCCCCAGCTCCGCGTTATTAATGCATTCTAATTTTGCAACATGACATAATCCTGACATCCTATTTTCATCGTTCGCATTCACATCTACTTTCCCCTCCAGACATAAAGGATTCCCAATGAGAAAATTCCCATTCACATCCGCGCGAACCAACGCACCTCCTCTTTCCCCCCCTTTTTTTTCCAATTTCTTCTAACACACCTTTCCCCATCGCAATCTCCAACAGCGTCTCATGACTCACATCCAACCCCAGCCATCATATCCGAGTCCCGAATTTCCAAAATCTCTTCCAGAATAGCTAGCTTCATTATCCATCTGATCGCACACTCTCGCCGCGTTTTGATACTCCGCAAAGTTCCATATAGAGCCTGATTTTTCCTCGCAAGACAATACCATCGCGAACAATTTCCGATTATGGCTTCGTGCGGATCAGTAAAGTGCATTATCGCACGATTTGGCACGACGGGGGTCCGCGTCTTCAGCTAGTGGGAAATGAACGGTGTTTTTTTAGAGATAGTGAAACGCAGTGATGGAGGACGGCGATTGACCACAGATGAGAGGGTTGATATGCACACCTTAGTTTGTTGCATCTGTGACTACAGAGGAGTATTTGCTATGTCCAGCCTGGATAAGCAGGTTCTTTATCTGGGTTTGCTCAGAAGCTGTGTGGCAGCGTGAAAGAATGAAGGTGGTTCCAGACCGATCAATTCCGACGAGCAGGATATGAGCATAACCCCTCCGTAGCAATTGCGTGGTAGTAATTTTATAATATCCTTGTGATGATGGTAAGCCTAACGCTTATGGAGAACTAAGAACCATGAGTACCACAGATTCTCCAGGAAGTCATTCACAAACTCACGTTTTTTTCCGTCTCGGATCTATTCATTGACTGATCTCTTGATACTCAAATATATTGGCTCCAACCCAAGAGATACGCCATGAATGAACGAGGCACCGAGCCAAAATACCATTTGAGATTGTCCGAGAGAATGCGCTTGGTGGCAATACTTCAACACTAGCTGTGTCTTCTACACCCTTCACTCAACCAACAAGAACAATACTTGGAATCTGAATCTGAGATCTTGTAACCTTACAGAAACAGTCACCAACAGGTTTGATCAAACCCGAACAATGTATAAACAGCAGCACAAGCTTCGCTCGTACATTGAAGAAATAATATTGACTCACTAACGGTGCAGCCGCAGAAACGTAACCGCACGATGTACAATCAATACGGAAACATACGTTTGTAAATTCCTTCCAATTTCCCAAATTGTCTCCTCACATCCCAATGCCGTCATGACCTTTCTCTTCTTTAAACAAAGCACTCGGTGCCGGAGATGTTTTCTTAATAATTTCCACGATCCAATTAATCTGCGTCATGCTTACGGCGACTACACCACGGAGAATGCATTTCGAAATTCGAAATGAGATCTAATTTGTTGATTTGAGAATCCGTTATCATGCGTCCTAGAGAAGATACTAGAAGAGGAAGTTAAATGGATACAGCTTGCTGCAATTGGGAACTTAGGAGGAACGACTAGTGTTGAGATCATCGAGACGTACGCAATTTTGATATCAAATTCGTTGAATTGGATTACAGATGATCCTAGGCCGATGGTTGTGAGAGGGAAGATCCGTTTTTGGGGGATGTGATTTTATGTTTGATCTAGTCTATCGAGTGCGAAGTCTGAGAGTTCATGGACTGGCTGTATGAGCTCTCTGCATTATGAAAACTAATTGAGTGGTGCAGCCGGGTTTTCATGCAGCTGGCGTTAAGACAACAGTTTACCATAATTAGAAAATACAATCCCACAACAATTTTGCGTCTAAGAAGGAAATATGAGATACCTAAATTGCTTTCTTGAGACTCAAACAGCCAGAAACAAGACATTTGTATAAAAGTCACACTCCAAAGCGCACCCAACAGCGTCATGCGACTTTCGTCTAATCGTCATGCAGACGGACGTGTACCCGATAGTTTAGACAGTGGTTTGAGTTCGAGGAGTCTGAGGTTTGAGGAGAAGAGTCATTCGATTGCTGAAATATTTTCGACTATTGATGTTATATTACCCAAGAGCAATGAACTTGCTTGTAGACCCAAAGGGGATATTCTGAAAGCATAAACACATGCGTGGGTTTCGTAGCAGACTGCAGTCTAAACAATTGAAAGTACTGCGATTATCAACCAACGCATGATTTTCATGTCATCACATGGATATAAAAAATATGATGTCTCGATTGAGAATACCAATACTTCGATATACCTTGAGCGACATTAAAAGCATATATTAGCGCAATGTGTTCTTAATTGATTGACACTATGAGGGGCCATCTTATGAAGATTGCCCCTCGGTGAGTCTTGACAGAAAAATAGAGACACATATAACATCGAGAAAGTGAAATTAAAAATAAAACCACGAAAGCTCATGTGAACCATTAGCACGAAACAAGGGATTTGTTGAGGTAGCCTACCCTAACTACCTACTTGTAGCTCGAGCAAAAGTATTCGCAGATTCCCGTAACAGCACAATCAATAAACTCCAAAGTCACTTAGCCAACGATAGAACCCATGCGACCAAAGCGGTAATACTGGTAACAATATTCTTCCAAGGAGAAACTTCGTTCGGAGAAGTGTACTGTCACAAAAGCCGAACAATCATCCCCACACGCAGAATATAGCACAAATACCACAGAACTGACTTACATGTTTGCGAAGAAGAGTATCAGTAATCTCCGAATTACCATCTCCTATCTTAACAGAAGCCAAGCGTTACAAGACCGTATGCAAGATGCGATATACCCAGCCCGATTTGCTTGTTGAATGCGTCTTTACTTCCCTAGCACCCTAGGCATTAAGTCGATATGTTGCAAACATGTCATCCATGGATTCCAAACGGTGGTAAAGTACCTGGAAATGAAGCTGGCAAACTGTGAACCTGTCGGTTCTATAATACCGATTTTCATTATGCATGCTGACAGCAACTGAAACATAACACTTGTATGCTTACAGCTTACGCTATAAATTACATCAAACGAAGCAGAGTTATCTTGCCATCCAATCATCCTCTTGGTATAGTGAAATGGCCAGATCAGACACCTACAGCATATATACTGAGAAACAGATGATTCCAACAACTGTCTCACGATAGGTAGGATCGGACATGATAGACCCGAGTCATCAGCGCTTTATGACTCGGCTTCCACCTCTTCTGCCAAATTCCCCGCAGTGTATTAGCGGCGCATTATAAGAACTGGTCCCTTGATAAGGCTGGACCTTGCATCTCATCTCGTCTCCATTCAGAAATCTACAGAGTACGATATATGTACCTGGTATGAGATTTCATCGGAATTAAAACAGCACCCCCTCCCCCCTCCCCAACTTTGGGGGCTAAAAATGCACAAAGTGTTTTTCGGGAACACTACTCCCCGATAACGTAAACACAAAAATTGGTTGCATCTAATGCATACCTGATCCGCTCCAGGGATTATCAAGCGCGAAAAAACTGCACTGTATAAATTAGACGGTAATCTTAGGATAGCGTGAGCATGTAAGATTCAAGAAACTGGTGTGGTATCTTAGGATGACTCGTACGGCGGGTGCCATGCATATTGAAGTGTCCACACCTTGTCATTCAGCCCCTCTCATCCCATTCATCTCAAGTTCAAACGGCGTGGGAATAAAGAACCCTCCGAGCGGTACATTTCTCGGATTCAAGTCTCCGTACTCGGGCCCGACGCGGAGGCTTTTGGGATTCGTCCGTTTGTTAATTGGTATGATGATCTTATTCGTCGCACACATAATACTCCGTGCTGTGTAATCTATCCTCAAACGGGCATACACCACGTTTAATACGTGCGTACGAGTGAATATACGAATACGTTGTTCATTTATTAGTAGATGCAAAACCTAAATAGATGATCGTAAACCGTAATTCTATCCACTAACAGTGACTCTGTAAATCATCTGATAAAAGCCACGTTTGGCTTTCTCAAATGTCCACATCACTATGTTGTATCCGTGGATATGAAGAAATGTGCGGATGTATCTAGTTTACAAGTCCTAATTCATCACTCAGTCAATACTCCCGTAATATCAATAACTCACTCATCCACCATTCACGATCCAGCATCCCATCCACCCACCACTGAATTCGGAAACGTCAAATAGCACATCCGACCGGTAATTCGGCACTTCCTTCTTGGTACTTCGCGATGTGTCGAATCTTCGATTGGCGTTGGCACTATCTATATGCCCATGTATGGAATTTTGTACAGAGCAGGCAAAGTAAATCCCGCATCTGACCAGGGTGGAGGAATGTGTTTGGCCTTTGATGGTTGATGTAATCGTGGTTCGTAGCTTGTAAATTGCATGTAAATTGTGATATAAAACATCATACATATCATATGATGCCTTGAATTTTACCCAGGTCAGTGGGAATGGAAAGGGATAGAACGGATATAGCGGGGCGGAGGTCCTCGGTTAATGCAAACCTTTTCCCGATTACTCATTATGAGTAGCTCAGTAGGGAGGTAGTTAACGGAAGAGGAGAAAGTCACTTCAATCCGAACCCTCCCTAGCAAGCCAGCTACGCAATATTTCACAACCAATAAAACTTAGAATTCCGGACTTCTATCAACGCGCGCCAGAGCACTAAAATTTATGCAAAAAAACAATAAAAAGACGAGCGAAACGCTTACTCAACTCACCCCTCGATGGACATTTGGAAATTCACACCCTTGTATATGCCGGACATGCATAAACTCCGCCCCGTCGGGCTCTGATTGGTATACTGCAACGTCCTAAATAGACTAAATCAGAAAGTTAAACAAGTTGATCGACTTAATAATCAACGTGTGATTTACCTGTGCAAATAAACTTTCATCGTGTATCTGCGAAATACCGTCTATTCCCTCTTTTGAGGTAGGAGTTGAGGAGCCTTTATCGTTACAATTAGTTGCTCCTTTCTGTAAACAGTGAACTAGGTACTTCAATCTTTGAGATAGGCATTGGTGTCGATATTGATATCCTGGGATATAGTAAAGACCCGACTGACTGAACGCAGCCCCGCTCTGTTTCCCCGAATTCTATGTTAACAACTCACATCACGTTTTTGGACTCTAAGACATTACCACCAAGCGATAGAGAGGATGAAGGATCGTCTATTAGATAGACGCCGAGTTAAGTTTCTCCCAACTCTAAGAAAGAGCACTGAAATTGTTGCTCCCAGGACCTAAAAGAGTCCTGGCTGACTATTCTTCTTTGGTAAAACATAAGAAAACTACACTAATCTATTTGATTAAGTATTCAAGTCCACATGGTCGCTTTATTGCAACTCTAAAATATACATGTCGTCTATCATTGCCAAGTCAACCCTGAAATCCACATATTCAACCCATGAATAACGCCCTGGTATATATATCCCTGTTCCCATAACTCCTGAATCAATGAATCGTGACCTTGTTAAACCTTCCTTGGATCATAGTAAAGTGAGAGTGAAACCGTTCCCATTGTGAATACAGTAGATACTGGTGATTACCAGGAAACCCCCCAAAACAATTACATTGTAAATTGCAAACCGTTCTGCCTTGAAAAGAGGCGTATCGTTTTAGTAATTTGATAAATCCTGTCGGTAAGATTCATCTACAGACGAAAAATCCCCTACTGGTTCATCGAAGCCCGAGCCAAAGATGAGATCGTTCGACGTCAAATAAGATGCTTCGTCGAAAGAGTTGCTGGTAGCTTGGGTATTAAATAATAACATGTCGGGGTCGTAGAATTGTGGGTTTGAAAAGTCGTCCAAAGCCGGACTAGGGGAGAGACATGGATCCTTCTGTAAGTGAGAAAGATATGGTGATGAAGATGACGAAGCGTGATACTGATTAGAATGTTCAGAATATGATAATGGTGTGCTTGCCTGGTAAACAGGTGAGAACGTTGAGTTGGTAGACTGTAATGGCGAGTTTGTGTGATGTGTATTTGAGAACGATGATACAGTAGACGAGGCAGACAACGCTGGCTGTTCTTGAGAATTATAAGGCTGTGGTTGTATCTTCAATCCAGGTGCTCGACGGAAATCCACAGCCGCGGTGTTTCGGTTGCTGAAAGATTCCCTCGCCGGAAAGTTTGGCGAATTACTCATCATATTTCCTACAAGCACGTTGACGTTTGAAAATTGGCTCGCATTTGCTGACTTAATCGTGGGTCCATGTGACATTCTAGAGGTGTCTAATTTTTGATCTTGAATTATTGCTTGCTGGTGGGGTTGAGTAGAAGGCCCATCCAAACTACGATGCGCTGTCTCGGGTAATGGAGTAAATGGGTCGGACTGATAAAGCGGTAGAGAAGGTAGCCATTTGGAGAATGTTGTTGGAGTTTCTGGGGAAGTTTCTTCCTCGATAGATTCTGGTGAAGCTGCTTCTTCGCTAGACCTGGCGGCTTCAGTCTGGATTCCGTGCTCAAGTTGCGACCTCTCTTCTGCTGAGGATTCTGCTGATAATCGAGCCAGGAGAGCTGGAGCGTCCTCAATGAAGTTTTCTGGAAGTCCTGGTGCATTGCGTATACATCCAAGTGCCTGAGCTATATCATGTATGACCACAGGTCCTTTCCCTCCATCCTTCATCCTGGGCTCTGCAAAAGTCCATTCCTCTCTATTTTTTACCATGCGCCAGAGCTTGTCGGTAACAAGTATCATGGCTTGGTTACTGTGTTCTAGGCACTCAGTGTATCTGAGTTTACATGTCAGATGCCGTTTTGCACGACTGTAGAAATTTACTCACCCTGGAGGATACTTTTTGATTTCCGTTTGTTTTCCATTGCCAGACTCGCATATCACATTGGCATCGACACACGCATTGCAAGCAATATCACGTTCAATATCGCACTGTCGTATGATTAGAACTTGAAAGACAAATTTCTTCATACGATAATGTACATACTTTTATCTTTTTATTGCGACAACGCTCACAAGCTCTCGTGGCTCGTTTATGTCGTTTGCCAGCTTCATTGGGAGATGTGGGAACTAATTGTCCCGTCGACTTACTGTCTCTCTTGCGCTTCCGTGCCACATGTTTCGAGCCTTTCAGATGATTTGTTTCGTCGGTATTAGTCATCTTGGAATTGGAGTTCCAAGTTGAGTGATCATCAATAAGCGTTTTGGAGTGATAGAAATGTTTCCAGAAGAAAGGCTGTGGAAACCTTTTATGAGCGTATAGAAACTAACGAGATACTACTGAGTACTAGGTAAGGTTGAAGATGAAGATTTGTAAGGTTGAGTGGACATGCAGTGGTGGGAATATGCGTGATAGTAATAAACTATGTATCACTTGGAAAGGTCGACCGTTAATTATATGAAAATAATTAAAAATGGGAACCCCAAGTGCTAGGCGCCTTTTGATATCTAATGGTCTAATGGCGGACCTGGAAGGAAACCTTATACCCGTCGACCGAAACGGCGGGTGATATTTTTTTGATTATGTGAGGTGGTCCGGTGGAAAAGAAGCTGCGTCCCCTTGTTGATAAAGTCCTAGACTCTTGGATCCTAGTCTCTCGGATTGAATCCTTAAGTCCGCGCAGTAAAATAAAGTCAAAAAGAGTAATCGTGCATGGGTTCTCCCAAGCTCCCATACTCCGTAGAGTAGATTCGAGATTGGCATCGAACGGATTGCGGGATATGGACTTTCGTGTATTCAGGTTCGACGATGGGGACGGGTGAGGTGACTGGGGTTCGTGTTGGAGGTAACTCGGTATCAATGTAAGTAAACGTATGGAAATAGAAAAGAAGGGCATCTTTCGCTTCTCGCATTACCCTCACATGTTGGAATGAAGGGGCGAGAAAAAAAGCTCATAATCGTCAACAAGAACAGGGCGTTTGCTGTACCAATTTGAACCATGAGAGCGGATGGATTAAGACTAATAGGGCATGTTTTCAATGAGAGCATACACGTCGTCCACGAGCCGTCCATCGTAATTTTACATACATCATCATCATCACAAATTTTAGTTGGGCATAGATAGATTTATGAATGAGACTAAAGGGAAACTTAAAACCCTAAATGGTGACTACATGTCACCGAAGTCAGAGTTGGCTCTTGAGGGTTAGACTTGCCAAAAGAAATGGAGTACTGCCGCTTTAATATCCTCCTCGGAGCGTATGAGATTCCAGAAGGAGAATCTATACGTACTCTGGACACAGCCATGATACTATGATCTCGTAAGCATCGAATCTGTGATTTATTCCATCCCACCTCACGCCGACCTCAGACCCACCATCACCCGTGAATACTTTAAATATCCGGACGCAGGCGCCTAGGTACAGTATCAAATTGACACTGAAAGATCCAAGAGCTCCAAAAGCTTCGAGAACTCAATTCCATCTCCCTTACATCAAGCATTGACCATGATATGACGGTCGATGATGACAAAACATCTACGGAGTGCAGTGACTTGATAGATAATCAATCGGTGGGTAATCAAGCTCAAGCTGCATGATCATGTTGGAATATATCCTTATATCCTAACATCCGGCTCAATAAAAAAATTAAGGTATTTTTTATGCAATTTTCTTTTCGTACCACGCATGAATGTCATTCCTACAGGGCTGACATATCTTAGTGTCCAACCATGGTGAATCACACAGAGTACTGTGGAGCTGCACTTCAAGAATTTTCATGGAAAATCAAAAAAAGTCCGTAATAACCGGCTCACACTCCGATCAAGTCTCCGTTCAAATGGACAGAGAGAGCTAAATCTGATGAGCATCCTGAGATCGTGAGATTGTCTATCAATCTACCGACTACAGTGTTCCTACCGAGTCGACAATCTCGACAAACAGAACACCGAGACTCAATCCGTTCCGTTCAACGGTATCTGTTTTCTCCCATCAACATGAGAACACTCTCAAAATTTATATGTACACCAGCCCACACAAAATTCATCGATATCGTCATCACTGTCACTGCCATTATCACGATCACGATCACGATCACTAGCAAGAAGAACTTAGTTGGGACTAGTCAGCTAGATTTTTCTAGAAGTCATCCGTAATTGTTGATACAGACTAATCGTGTTTTTCGGTGCTAGATCACATTGCCCTTTTACTATTTATGCAATTCCACACATAATTCCGATTTTCATGTGTTATATCGTTCCCAATGATGATTTTTCATAATCGGATCAGACTGGTGATGTCCATACCTGGCATATTAACTAACTTTCACGGAATCGCTCTCGACAAATCTAAAAACGTGATCGGAATTTCCAGTTCACCGTTTCCCCGCCCTAGAGATCGAAAATCAAAGGCGTACTAGTATAATGATATATACTCTTTTGAATCTAACAACTAATCCATCAACAGAAACTTTTCTGTGACAGTCAAAATGCATCAAGCAAAATCCTGGCATGAGACAGTGCATGCGATTGAAAGACCCCCACCAAGCACAAAATTGATCGGATGCCGTTCTCTTCCACATGGCAATTAGATAAAATTCTCCATCGGAACAAACCGCACAAATCGTTGACGAAGGTGCGGTGATGTCCTCTTTTAGCAACTCGTCTCGTTCTGGAAAAAGAACCGTCGGAAGTGAGCAATTCCCGTCTACCGACATGATATCCACTAGCACTGTCGAATAAGGTTAATAACTGATGGAAAGGAGGAGGCTTAGGTACTTTCACATCAATCTATACGAACCGAACGGATTCCTCTTCAACTTTCACTGAAGATCAATCCTATTCTGTGTTGTACGCTTCCCCGCACGGCGACATAGTCATATTGAAAGCGTCGTGGCGCTTCGAAGGAAGATCGTTATCTTAAGAGGTTGTCACTGAAACTTAACCAAGTTCCAAGAGGGCCTTCAATCCATTGGCACATTTATTTAAACTTCAAACGAAAAACGCAATTTTACATACATTGCAAGACTCCCACACCTTGATAGCAACCAGTCTCGCTGTGCGTTGTAAAGCAGCCTCGTGCCCAGTAGCTCGTCCAGCTCATCCTCTTACTGGAATCCTTGGCATTGAAAACAAAGACATCGTATACCGTATTTCGCGTATTTCGCATTTCGCATACCATATCCGAGTTCACTTCACAAGCATGCATCGCCTCAACGGGTACGTGTCTCAAATTTGTATCAAGGAATGCCAAGCGCCGAGTGAACTTGAGAAAAGCATGGCCACGATACCATATTCAGCTCAGAAATTGTTCCCCCCTATTAATCTCCCAACAACCAAGACCACCAAGATACAAACCAGCTAATCGTTTGCCATTACTTTCGCCCAAGAGCGGAGAACTGCTTGGCACATCACGTGATATATCATCAATGACCCCGCCAATAACTTCACTTTCCATATTCTGCCGTTTGTGGGTGATATATCTTGTGTAACCCTTGTGCATTATTGCTCGTATCTATGCCAATACTGTCTGTAGATGACAATACTTTAAACCAGAGGATCGACCAGTGTCTTTCATGGTATCTAAAAATACAAGGCTAAGAAATATTGACAGTGTTAAGCAATTATTGCTTTTGATGTACATTGACATTGCAAGATACAAGCGGAGGGATGAAGTCAGAATGTTAAGTTGAGGTTCATCTATGTCCATACAAGTTTTGCTATTACTATATACCTCATGAGATCGAAGAGGCAGATGTGTCGTTTGTTCATCAGGCAGTCATCACAACTACATAGTGTAGCAATGGTGAGTGTCGGGATGTAGCCTAATTTGGTTCCACGAGCCTGCCAGGCTTGCTGTCAATATCCTCCCATCTCTTGTCTATACATTTCTTTGGTACTTGAAAAGTCAAAGGTTTTTGCAAATCAGTCAGTGCCTGTAAATGTTGGAGCTATGTAAAAGATTGGATACGTCAAATCAACCTTGAAAATCTGGAAAATCTTCCGGTATTATACTTTCGTCCTAACGACTTTCATTCATACCAATGAGATTCAAACTTCTCGCGTCCGCCAGTTCGAAGGACGTTTGATTAGCCTAAGTGGGTTCTGTCTCACCGGAAACGCGTTAGGGCTAGTCGAGACGTTGATCCCTCGATTCTGATCCCCATCTGGAGATACGGTAGCCGTTTCCACAGGAAGTATACCGAGGTCTCCACAAACATCTCATAAAAACCATTCCAGCCATATTTTCGATGTTGCAAGTAGTCCTTGTAGCACCAAAGCTCTCGACCCAGGACTGAAAGAGACATGATATTACAACAATCTTAAAACACGTGATAGCTACCCAATTCACGGGCTTTGCGATGGGGGAAGTCTGGAGAAAAGATGGAAATTCCAATGTAAAACATGGGTAATCCAAGAAATTCCATGCTTGACGACTTGCAACAAAATTCGTGTCTCGGAGTGGTTTAATTTGATTGGATCTTTTTCATATGACTTTGAAACTATGAGTATGGGAAAGTCTCAAAGAGCACAAGACCTTAAACAATCCCATATCTATTGATGTGCAAAAGGATGTTTGTTGCTTGCCTTTAGTTTGGATTCTTTCTATGGCGATCTGACATTGCTTCAAAGTTAGAAGAGGGCGATGGGTTTTGGGTTGATTTCGACAACATAGTATTGTAGAATTCTGAAGGCCGGCGGCTCTGAACGATTTCACGTGTGCTAAGAATTTTCATCCGTTCTACGTAGGGCTGGATAGTTGGGCACGGAACTACGTTCATGTCTTAGCTACTGTTGTACTTGAGACAGTCTCTCAATTCTCGGACAATTTTTAGCTTGGTTTGCGTCGTCTTTGCTGCTCTCCTCGCCTTTTCTTTTCCTATTCTCGGTATATATACTAGTTATTTCTAAGTAACCTTCTAGTAGTGTATGTTGCATTGCTCCAAAAGTTGTAAAGTATAACAGGGGTAGTATTAGGACAAGAAAAGGGTTAAGCACAGTGCCTCTGAATCGAACGGAAGGGAGTTTATAAAGATGACATATTATTGAATACATCAAGTATTCGTATCGAATCGTCGGTGTGGCAATCCGTTATATCTCCTTTATGGGATCGTCATATATGATCCTGAATTAAGGGGACAGGAGAAAAGGATGCATGGTTACATTGTTTAGTGACGCTAATTCTGCCTGTCCATTCCGATGAGAATTTGTTATTTCGCTCCGAGAAGAACTTCCTATCTAATACTACGTTTCCAATCAAAGGGTGCTTCTTACCGTATTGGAGAACAGTCTGCTATTATCTGAAACTTGTTTAGGTGATAGGAGTGCTTCATTGCGGTTATCGTGTGTGAGTGTGTTGCTTTTAATTTCACTGTTACGAGGTAACACGAGAATAAAACAATCACAAATTTAAAAAGCAGATATTCCACGATAGATGCACTGACGATATACTTCGGGTTCTAAAGATTGCAAATCACATGGCGCAATGTTTTTGGAATACTTTTAGTTATATTCTAAAATAAAGCATAGGAAAAAATGCAAAAATAGAAAAACGCTGAAACTCCCAGTTCTCAGCCAGCGGTCTTTCCCCTGTCTCTCAACTATTCTAATCTTAACTTACTAGGCTCTGCCTTGGCTCTTGCAGACGCGCACGTTTATTACTTGGTATGGCGTTTCTTTTCGGTTTGAGGACTATTTTTGAGGGGAATATAATTCTTAGGTCGAGCTTTTTGGGGAGGAACATTATCCTGAGGTGCAGATGCTGCCCTGCTAGACCCTGTCTCTAGTTTCGATCTGTCTCCTGATCCGCCTCTTCGTTTCTTGTTATGATCACTATCCGACGAAGAAGACCGTCTAGATGAAGTCGATTCCTCTCCTCCCGAGCTCGATGGATTTGGGTCGAAGGGAATGTCGTCTATAGATGACTTAGTCGTCTTTTTCTTCTTGCTCTTATCTTTTCCATACTTGGGTGGGTTTTGCGTTCTAATTGTCGAGCTGCGGGAAGGCAGAGGGAGAATTGTGATGGGGTCAATATTTGCCTCTTTCATAAGTTTCTCACTCGTTGCGGCTCTCTTCGCTTCGGCCACTTCCGTAGTCGCGGCCTGTCTATTCAGAACTTCCTGGGCCTGCACGTAGGTTTTGACGTGCTCTTTATCGGCGTAATCAGACAATTTTTTTTTCGCATTCTCATATGCCTTCACATCAGCATCTGCCCTCATCTTTTTAAGTTCTTCCTCTGACTTCTTTGCCTTTTGAGCCTTTATAAAGTCCCGCACCTTCGAGGTTTTCACTTTTTCTTTGAGAGTTTTTTCGGCCGCGCAATATTCCACAACTTCTTTCTTATTCTTGACTTGCTCTATTTTATTGGCTTCTGTGTTGTAGCTGCTTACAGCGTCGTTCTCTGAATGCTCTGCCGCGGTTTTTCTTGAACTTGACATTTTTGGTTGGATCTAAATGGTTGTTTCGTAGATTCGTTTAGTCCGTAATAAATTGTTTATGAGAAGAGATGATGCTTGCTATATATATGGATCTGTGTGGTTTACAAGATTGTAATTTGAAAGTCTCAAACTAGTGAATAGCGGTTGTGATACTGAGCTGGTCGTTGTGATGTTGAGTTGTTGAGTTGATTGTTGTGATGATGTTGTGATTGATGGATGGAATCGTGCTTTTATATACCTTCCACGATCTTCCAGCTTCACCATAGTGTAGGCAGTAACACAAACATCACGTCCAAAATCTCCATTATTAATTGAACTCTGTCACTATTGACTGATCTCAGTGGTATAGATGGACGTGGCGACGATGGATGAGCACGATTTTCATAAGAAAATACGGGTACACTGGTCAAGGACCATTCAAAGCCCCCAATAGATGTCCTGTCCGAATCGGTCGTGACCTTTTCAATAGACATAGGTTTGATGCCTGCTTGTTTAGGGCCAGGTCATAAATCAATCAATAGCTCATGTTCGGGTGAAAATTAGGCGTCAGCTGGAAGGTCTACTATTAGGTCAAACTTACACACTTTCGATAGCTTTGACACTTATTCACAACAGTTTCACCGAGAAATTTCTTCTAGTAAAGCACATTATCATGACCGAAAGGACCAAAAAAATCAACTACCACTCAGTTGGTTGACTTACCAAACCGCCTCCGTGATATCGTTGTGGTCTCCTGGTATTTGGATATGCCCCGAAAGATTGAGTATATGGTTGGAATTATGATCCACTTTGTTATTATAACCAACAATTATGTTAAAGTTATGAAAATTTGATGGTTGGTTACTTGTTTCCATAACGCAATTGCGGGGAGGGTTATTGCTGGGCACCTTTTCAAGCTCCTCTAGGTAGTTGCAATAATTATGGGCTTCATGCTTAATACCTGAAGGAAAATACCTGATTTATCTTGAGTTCCCAGATACAGATACAGATATATGCTGAAGACTTGTAATGTGTTTGGGAGGAATTGTTCATGAATTTGTTCCTAGGTTCCAATGATGTGTATCCCATTCATTCTCTCACTCAAAGTTAGTATTATTCATCGTTTCTGTTCCTTAGAGAGTTAAGCACTCGCTCATTGACTATCACTATTCGAGTTCATATTTACCCAATTCAAAAATACGTGAAGGAGGAAAGATTGGGGTCGAAAACTTCTTCTTCCCATTCCGTCTGGTTCCTGTACCGAGGCCAGTAAGGAATGGAACGATCGGCCAAGCCCGCTGAAAACAGAATCAAAATGTGGAAATATGCATTCTGTCAATTAATTGTTAAGCAATAACATATAGGACTATAAACCTTCGACTTGATATATATGATACATCTCATCTGAAGTTTTTTTCGTGTACTGAAAATCAGAGTTAAAATTGTCCCAATACCTTGCAAATTACTCGATTCTCACCTCAAAATCCATCTTCAAGGTGATGGGCCAACTGCCCACTACCGGTCTCGGTACGGGCCGCTAACGATCTTCCGATATATATCGTCAATTTCGAACTACATGCACATCATATGTGCAAATTGTGGGTCGTCCTTCTATCATTCCAGTCGCATATCTGGCAAAAAAAGTATTAACAGTCTCACGATGAACGTCACCTAATTACATTGTGACAGTCATTCATACCCCGAATTACCTGTTTTATCGATTTTCCAAGTCGATTTTGCTGGTTTTGGTTCTTGCTATTAAATGGTGTTTGTATGAGAAGAATACGGATGGTGTAGCTACGGTCTAGTAGGTTCTAAATGTCAAAGTTGTATACTGTCTGCAGAGCTAGCTATGTATGTACAGGAAATAGTAGGTCTCAAATAATGGCTATTGAAAGAGCTAGTCTCTTTTGCCTCCGCTTAGGTGATGTGATGCATTGGTCATTGAAATGAAGTCATTCACCTACCATCGCACAAAAATCATTGTGGCAAGTAATCAAGGGAGCGTTGGGAACAGAATTGAAGAACACACAGCAGATCAACACTATCGGACTCTTCTGACGCATCGTATTGAGATTCGTAATCGTCCCTGGACTAAAGATGAAGACGGTCTTTCCGAAGGCTCAGGATGACTTGAGCATTTCAAACGGAAGATCTGATGCGACATCTATTGTGCTTGTTCCGTCAGAAATGAAAGTACCATTGACTCTCGCCTGCATATTTATATTCCGCAATTCTGGGTGTGAAAAATACATCAATTATTATATTTGCATTTTTGAATGCACATCGAGGTCTTCTATTGTGTTGAATGCTATTTCACCATCCGCACACTTTTCAGGAAGAATCAAAATTGGTCACAGGATTCACAAAATAAATCTTTCCTTGCCGAAGAGCTCGGATTGGAATTGTTATTTCTGAGTATGGGTCAGTATGGTTGATCCGACCACTCTTTTTAGATAGCATGCTCGGAATGGGTTACTGTCCACCCCAAATTCTGGGATGTATCAATTTCTAGCACTCTAATATTGTGGGATGGAGGCCTCGTGCTTAGATATGCTCTTCTTCATACTTTACTCCAGCATATTACCGAGCTCCTTATTTCGCTTTTGTTCCAATATCATTATTTAATCGAACACCTCTACGTTTCAATTCTATAAACATCATGCGCGCAATCTTCTACCACGCCCAAGTAAATTATTTGACTCTAACATTAAGCTTCTACTCGACCGACCTGCCATTACACTAAAATACTTCAGAATCTTATTCGTTTTCGCAGAACAAGCTATTTTAAGGGCCAGATCTCTCTGGTACAGCGCTGATATTTAGAATCCCCCGTTTTCTAGAAATTAATCAAATATTCCGAATATTAAAAAGTTTCAAATTCACATCTCTATCAATACCAGCCACAGAATCTCTTAGTCCTCTCTGTGCCATTCACCCCCATTCACTGTGTATAACTACTTTGCTGAGTATATACTTCGAATTCAGCATCTGCCACAGTAAGAAACCCGAATGAAAAGAATTATTTTCCACATTTCCTCCTTGTTCAGAACCGGAATCGAAATTCCATAAATATCAAGGATATCCTGGGCTATATTTCATGTTGCAAAATAATTTAAAAAAAACTCAAAAATCGTATGCACACAAGAATCTCCAACAAGCAGATCATTTTGCAGTCGAAATTCTTGCACAAGAGTACTTTTGTCTTTATATCTCTACTTGCAAGATATGGGTACGAAATTCAAGGAAGCTGTACCGCCCGCTTCCGGATATAAGGATTTCCACTGTGAAATAGACGACAAAGAGCATACAGTTAAGATTAAAGATATCGATAATTCATTCAACTCGGGCTAGATGAAAAACTCAGCGGTATCTGGATTCGCAATCCTCATTAGACCAAAGATAACATGGACATAATAGAATCCAAGAAATATTCAAAAATGCAGAGAGCCACTATGACAGTATTCCATATAGCTATAATCGATCATATAGTCTATGGTGTAGTACAGAGTATCCAAACAAGCTGAAATAATGTACTACCCAATTTCTAGATAGATAATACCTATACTACTAACCATGTCTCTCGTTCACAAGTTCAAATTCCTCCCCAGTATGTAACCAAAGTAAGAGTGATATTCGTTGAATTGTCAAGTTCTCACCACATTCCCTAAGATATCGCGAGAAAAGGAAAAAATAACATTCCATCTTGCATTCTTTCTCTACACCACCCTTAGCAATACCAACCCCTTCTTTGCTCCTTTACTACCCCGCTTCCATCCCAGTTCACTACCCCACCAGTTCCCCAAGCCATCTACCAACCCCCAAAGAACCTCTATTCCTCTTTCCCTTCCCAACTATCCCTTTCTTTCCATTTGTCAGTATATTACAATACAACATAACACAACCCAAACATTTACCTCTCGACCCCTTTCTCGAATCTCCAAACCATAACTTTTCAATCCCTCTCCCACACAGCTCCAATTTCGAAATCCCAAAAAGACATTCCGAGCCCATAGGTTAACTAAGATGCGAACATCGGATCAAACTACCTCGAAAATCCACTTGCTTAAGCGATATGATTCTATCCTTCCATCAAAACCAATCTCACCAACCCAGCAGTTCCCCCCACCAACACCGTCAATGAAACCATGCAGTCAGCCATCCATCCAATCCTAGGAACCATACCACGGGATCTTACTCCAACTTGCCAATACGACAACTTTCACTGTATGTATAAGCTGCAAGGTCTCAGAAAGAGAGTAACTACTCCCACAACATCCACAGTCTACTCAACAACAATATTTTCGTAATCATCCCCGACGAAAACAGCCGGGAAAGAAACAAAAGAAGCTTGATAGGTTAGCCGATACCACAACTCCCAACCAGTATTCCTTTTCTTCTCACAAAATTCATTTCCCAAAAATACGAAAAGTTATAAGTCTTTCTCAATACCAAACTCGGAATTCGCATATTATAATATGTATCTATTTATTATCAGCTGCGAGTATGCAGTATACACTATGCACTATGCACTGTGCGATAGAAAAAAAATGTAGAGATCCCAACATTTCCAGAAACGATAGATTCTCTCCATATTCGAGTATTGTTCAGATAGACAACTCGATATACTCTGTGCTCGAAATCCCATTTCTTCAGCATCTTCTCATGCGATGTTGTTTTGCTAGAGATTCGTTTATATATAAGGAAGAGATGAAGAGATGAAGAGATGAAGAGAGAAAGAAGGATATGTTAGTTGTATATATGTGCATACATACATATCCAATATATATATATATATATATACTGTATACTATACTATCATACATGCATCCATTCATTCATTAAGAAAGAGAATCTCCACCAAACTCCTCCCAAATCCCCACCCAGACTTCCCCAAATTCAAAAATACCCAAATAATCATCCCCATGTACACATATACATATACACAAGTCCCTACCACACACCCAACCAAAAGAACAAATCCAAATTTCCCACCCTTTCTCCCCTCCATCCACCCTTCTGAACGAAATGAAATGAAATGAGATGAGACGAGATGAGATGACATGAGACGAGATGAGATGACATGAGACGAGAAGAAAAACTCATCGATATACGATATTCTCAGAGAGCTAGCTAGCTAGCTAGCCAGGCAGCCAGCCCAGTCTTGTATTATCTGGTTATGGAATCCTCGTATTATTCATTCATTCATTCATTGATTCGTTCATTTGTATCGTATATCATGTATCCCTTACTATTTTCTTATTTATGGGTAGATGAGTAAATGAGTCGACAGATAGGTGAATAAACAAACAAGTACATAATCATCCCCCTCTATTCTCTATTCTCTATCCCCTCTCCTCTCTATTCCATAAATATAAACATAAATAGAAACCCATCCATCTACTTCCTCCACTACAAAATGAGAGTCATTATCTATTTCAATGTCAACATCAACATCATTTACATAACTATATATCCAAACAAATAAACAATCACCTCATCTCATCTCACATTATTATATCTATATCTATATCTTCTAATCTATACTCATTTATCCATCCATCCATCCATCCATCCATCCATCCATCCATCCATCTATACAACCACAATTTCCCAACCAAAGATACACACACACACACAAAACATATATCGAAACTTTCAAGTAGCGATCTAGAGATTCTAGTTCCAAACCCCAATCCCATCCCTCCGAATCTGAATTCAAATTCTAGTCTGAGCCTATCAATATCAATACCAATGCCGGTACCAATACCTGCTCTCATCTTCCCATCTTATGTCGTACAAGAAGTTCAATATCTACAATACATACATACACACAATTCCAATTGCAACGAATTCTTAAGTTTCGTCTCACATTGTGATTTATAACACATACACATACACATATCCATACACACACACATACCCATATCCAATCCAATCCATATTCAAACCCAACCCAAACCCAAACCATCTAGTGCCAAAGTCCGTGCTTCCAAACAGATCAATTGAAGTAGTGAAAAGCAAGCGGAAAGCGGAAAATTTCTCAGAAGCGACACTAGTATAACCCAGGTGATTAGAAGAGAGGGACTTACCCGAAGCGGAGAGTTTTGTGTATTGATATTGGCGATGATATTGATGTTCTAGAATCAAAGATCTTGATTCATGGGAGAATAATGGTGAGGACCTGTTGGGATGGATGTGGGGAGGATGTACGTATATGGAAGAGAATGAAAGGATCAGTCAATTCAACTCCCCGAATAATCTCACCGGATAGCAGAAGATCATCATGTCGTGATATTCCAATAATAATCTGATTAGAGAAGATACGTAGGTATGTGAGTACACTGCTTTACATCCTCGAATCTCCAAAGATGCGATTGGAGTCTCGATGACCAAACCCCATGTACATGAAACACACGTGACGATTTCCACGTGTTTGATGTGAGAAGTGTGCGTTGCATGCATGAATGAAGGTCAAGACTCTTTGTTTCACGGTACTATTATGCAGGTTGCCGACTTGGGATATCCATCTCACTTGAGAAGGGAACGGGAATTGGATGTTTATATTGTTGCTTGGTGAACGGCATATGGAAGATACATGTATTTCCACACTTGTGAAATTATGCGTAGGAATTTGGGTAGGTACTTGGTTGACGTGACGCAATACTGATACTTGGACGGAATGGAGTTAAATCATGATCTTCGTATTCTTGTGGACTCTCCAAACCCTAGCAAGGAAGGTAATGAATGCAGCTGATGGTTAAATGAAAAATGTGTTGATATATAGACATCTCTTCCACATTTGTTACCACCATCTCGTATCGTTTCGTATCGTCCTGCCGTTTGGAGCAAATGATAAATGGAAAGGAAGGCTGTGTACCTGGGTACTAAATAGATGGTTGAAGTTGGGTCTAGAAAATGCAAACTTCCTTCCCACACAAGGAGGCTCATCCCAATATCACACAGGTTGGTAAGCTTTCATGATTTCTAAGAATAGGTTCGGATTCCACACGGCCCATACTTTTTGTGTGGACGAGGTGCTTCCGAGCCCCCTTTGCTGAGTGGTTTCATGGTGCATGGTGTATTGTGTATCTCAATCAAATTGGATATGAAGCTTCGAGATGGAGAAATTGGGATCTGATGCAGGATGAAGGAAAGAGAGAGAGAGAGAGTGAGTGTGTTATGTAAGCGGGGAGACCTAGACTGGCGGGCACTAGGTAGGAAACGAGAAGCGTGGTGAGAGACTCGCGCTGCGATTGCTGATCAATGTTTTATCGTTTCACCGTTTCATCACAAGCTCGCATGGTTGCAAGGCGGAACGAGGCATGTTACAACTTAGTCTATACTCAAGTACCCTTCGTACATGTACGAGCATGCATATATGTACATGTAGATAGATACACACATGTTGCCCCTCTGCTAGCGACACGCCAACAGCACAGCACAGCACAGCACAGTGCGAGCGAGGCAAGGCCAGGCCAAGGCTGTGTTTGGCGCCCAAAAAGAAGCGGCATAACGTAATGGGCCCTGTGTGCGGCCCTCAGATCTCAGATAGCTGGTGGGATGGTTAAATTTGAAAGACATTTCGTATGATAAAGTTTCCGAGTTTGATGAAACGGCCAACGGTTCACGGACAGCCAGGCCAGGAAGGGATGGAGATGATGGACATGACTGAGATGACCGAGATGACTAACAACATGCACACAGTGACTGGTTCCTTCGTACGCCGATTGACGCTGTGATTCGTGTGTATCAGATGTCGGCCGGTCGGGATTCTCGATGTGTTCAGGTGGTGATTGGAATCATGGCATATTAAAATGAGCCGTTCTTGGCAGCATTTGCAAAGATTAAAAGAGTCGTCAGTCAGCTCGTAGTTTCTCTGCAACATCGTCTACCCAGGTCAGGGTGCACAGCACATTTGGCGGAGTTAGTCGTAATGATCACAAGTCATAAGTCCGTCGGCATTGTGGAAGTGTTTCCTTTCTGCTTCTCCTGGCGTCGAAATGTGCGGTTGATTATTGAAGACATTATGTGGGTGGGTGGGTGGTGTGTACTTTGTATGTGTGTGTGTGTGCTCTCTCTGTGTATATGTATGTGTGTGTGTATGTATGTGTGTGTGTATGTATGTGTGTGTGTATGTATGTGTGTGTGTAGATGCAGATCGACATGGTGGGAGAGGGGCAATAAGGTCCAGCTATCTCGCAAGATACTCTTGATCATGACCTACCTGGCGTGTGCGATGGCTGGGTGTGAAATGACAATATGGATGGATGATATGAAATGGATAAGATGAAATGGATAATCGGGGCCAGCTGCACAGCCTCCGTTACCACTTCTTCCGATTATTATTGCAGCCTCCTCCTTCTCACACCTTCAAATGCATCTATCTGCACACTCCCAGCTGTGACCCTCTCATCCACCTTTCCTTTCCACCTCCGACCGACTAGGGACACTGGGCATCATCATCTCTCAACTCTCTTCTTCCTGCCCTCCCTCTGAAGATCATTGGTGAATCCAACCACGAACCACAAACAGCCAACCAAACCAACATCCGACATCCAACAACCCCCAACCTTCCACGCCCTTTCTTCCTTTCACTCACACATTCCCTACCAGACCACGCACTTACAACGCCGCAGTCCAGAAGATCCGCACTCACTGCATGACACTATCTTTTCCCTTGACCTTTTTATATTCCTTGTCGTTTACTTTACACCTTTCGTTTCTTACCACACACACATTCACTCTTGTTTGTTCTCTCTGCCGTTTCCTATCGTCCAATTGTCCTCGACTCCTTCTCCCCCTCCCCCTCCCCCTGGTGTCCTCGACCGTTTTCGACCTTTCCAAAACTTCCTCTTCATGCACTGGTCTGCTACCTAGATTTCCGCTTTCTCTTTAGGCAAATCCAACTATTCACACATTGTCGCAACGTCGCACACTCATCCATCGACCTTTTAACGTTTGTACAGAAAAGCGATTCGATTACCTTTGATACCCGTTGGAGCGAGCGATACAGTCACCATTCCGATTTAGAATAAATCGTTTCCTTTTCATTAAGATACCCACCCTTTGTACACGCCGGTCTTCAAAATTCGGCCCTTGGACTGATCTCTTGTTGGACCCTGAAACCCACAGTCGCCATTGCCTTACTTTCTCTCCGCTGTGGTCCATCAACAAATTTACACTCCCTTTCCCATTACCACAACGACTACATATTATAAAGATACCGAAGGATAGAGATACACGAGGATTATTGGGGAAATTTGGAAATCGACAAGACATAAAAATATACAGCCTGAGCTGGCGACGACGGTGCTCGAGTTGTCGAGCGGTTGAACAGTCGATCGACAACCACCGCAGTTATGTTCATCAACACAACATGCAATGCGACGCTGGATGATATGCGAAGTATGATTTCTCTCCACCCAATAAATAGGAAAGAATACTGATGATGATGGTAGTTGGGAGGTCGGAAGAAGTGTTGGTAGGAAATCTCACATTCCATGATTTGGGCATAGTAATTTCCGCAGCGACGGCCTTGATCGCCATCCTTCTCTCGCTATATCTCATGTGGATGCATGCTGTGCATTATACAAAACCCTATGAGCAACGACAGTATGTGTTTTCAGGCATGCACTCTATGCGTATATACTAATCCTCGGTAGCATCATCCGCATCCTTTTCATGGTTCCGATTTATTCATTGGCGTCGTTCCTTAGTTTTTGGCAATATTGGCATGAGATATATTATAGTGTGATATCAGAGTGTTATGAAGCATTCGCCATCGCGTCTTTCTTTGCCCTCTTGTGTCACTATATTGCTCCGGATCTTCACAACCAAAAGATTTACTTTCGAACGGCCGTTCCGAAGCCATGGGTTTGGCCTGTCACTTGGATGAGGAAATGTTGTGGTGGTGATAATGGCCCTTGGAGAACACCAAGAAGTGGTTTGACATGGTTCAACATTGTATGGGTTGGCGTCTATCAATATTGTTTTATTCGGGTTACCATGACCGTTTTAGCTGTTGTCACTGAATATTTTGGCAAATATTGTGATTCTTCGGATTCTCCAGTATTTGCTCATATCTGGGTAATGTCCAATTTTATATATACATATATTGCAATTGAAGCCCCGCTAACTGTTTGATTCTTTAGATTCTGGTCATTGAAGGTGCCGCAGTAACAATCGCCATGTTTTGCCTTATTCAATTCTACATTCAACTACGTACTGATCTTGCTCCACATAAACCTTTCCTTAAAGTCATGGCTATCAAAGCAGTCATCTTTCTATCATTCTGGCAAAGCTTTGTCATTAGTATTCTGATGTCATCTACCTTGGGCATTGTCTCGCCAACCAAATATTTAGCATATCCTGATCTGAAGATTGGCATCCCTAACATGTTACTCTGTATCGAAATGGCCATCTTCTCGGTTTTGCATTTGTTCGCATTTCCTTGGAGACCGTATGCTTCAGATGCGACACCCGTTAAATACCCAAGTGCATCCAGTGATCATTTAGAGCCTATTGGTCCTAAGCAAGGCGGTCCTCTCGGAATAATGGCTTTCGTTGACGCTATGAACCCATGGGATTTAGTCAAGGCATTTGCTCGAAGTATGCGTTGGTTGTTCGTAGGTGTCAAACATCGAGAGGCCGACTCTTCTTACAAACCAGCCACTTTCAATCACGAAAATGACATGTCTCTTCAATCCACAAACTCGGAACCAGATACATCATACAAAGGACGGGATGATGGTTTACCGATTGCCAACGAGTATAGACAGAATACCTTCAGTAACAGCAAAGGAGCTATGGAAGGTGAGGAAGGAGTGGGTCTAATTGATAACGCACAACCTAACCCTACAAACCTCAACCATTCAGGCTATATTCCAGCAGCTCAACGTTATAACTCCGAAGGATTGGATATTACCACGAATGGTGCGCGATACAACAACCCGGATCGCCTGGTTACAAATAATCCAAGTCCCGGTTCAATGCGGAGGCAGGAGAATCCTATTGGAATTGCAGTAACTGGAGAACCAGAACCATACTTAACTCAAGTAGCACAATCACCATATGTCACACGACCGGTATCACCATACAGCGTACGACAATTATCAGAACCGGAAAGATTTCTCGAACAAAAACGAGCTCAGCGAGCTGCAGAAAAAGCTGCACGAGATCAAGCTGATCAAGAAGCACGCGAAAGAAGTTTAGCGCCATCAGCACAATGGGCTAATTCAAGACGGCCCATACACCCAAATGAGCCACCGAGCCATATTCATAACGCATTATGGGGACCACAAACGTAATCACCCCCGAACACGGATAGATATTGATAGGGAAAGATTCACGGCCTATTGTACAAAACTTTTTTAACAAACAAATTCGATATGCGTCTCATCCAAAATTGGGAAGCTTCAATGGACGCTTATTGCATGTAACACTGGGAATGGGGATAAACTTTCATGGAAAGGGCGTTAGACGGTGTTTTTTGATGAGGGTAAATTATGATTTGATGCGCTTGCGCCAAAATACATTCGTGCGGCATCTGCCTGGCATTTTTTTTTTTTTTTGAAGGGGTTGGGTAGGCTGGTTGTGTATGGTGGCTGTATAATCAGCGGCAACGCAAAGTTCATTTGTTATTTGTGAATAGGAATGGCTCCAAAGGCTCAGGGGGGTATTGGAATATGGTAATTATTGAGCTGGATTCATGTGGAATGCCAGGTTAGGCGTTTTCGAGATTGAAAATGTTACTTTGGGTTCATACCAATTTGTAACATGTCAACTCGCGGGGTGGGAAATAAATATAGTGGGAAGGGAATTGGAAACTGTGTGATAGTTAAATAGTAAACTGTTTGAGGAACTTTATAAATGATGCGATTTCTGGTGCTTGAATTGTTGTGAGATTCTAGTGGGATAGTGATGATGTGTGAGGGATGAAATTATTCTGAATTCAAGATATGTGATGAGGTGGTGTTTGTATCCCCTTTTTGCATAGTTGGTTAGGTGGAAATGGATGAGGCTGCCACCAATTTTGAGATATGCAATAGAGGATCTTCTGGTAAGCTGGGTTGTTGTCGAAATTCTTGGTCTGGTTCTTAAATGCTTGGAGTGTTTTGCGGTGGGTGGTATTTGGGAGTGCGTCATCCTTGGGTGTGATTGGATGGTGGGAGCGATTGATTGGTGGGAGGGAAAAAAGGGGAGGGAAATCTTTCGATTCTTTCTCGCTTGTTAGTTACTTGGTCGCGCGAATTAGGATTGACTAATATATAACTCAGACAGGATTCATCTCATCTCATCCCTTCGACTACATTACATTAGATTACATTCCTAATTTACATTCCACATTCCATATCTCGCGTCGAGTATGGTGAGTTGAGATGAGTTGAGTTGAGTTGGGTATGAATGTACATTCCTCTTCATCGTCCATGCATCCACCTATCTATCCACGAGACGATTGAGTTTTTACTCAAGACTCTCTCTCTGTCTCTCTCTCTCTCTCTCTCTACCTTTTATTTTATTCCTCTTTATTTATTGATTCATATATACATGCATATCTACCATCACTCATCACTCAAACCTCAAATCTCAAATCTCACATATCATCCGATAACCCCATCCATCCTACGAAATCCATCGCAAATTCACAACTCAGCAAAAAGCAAAACCACATTTGCTTTTCCGACACGATACTCGCGCGCTCGGCATCATGTATCGATTCCCTTGGTACCGATCTGGTGCTGCTATCTTCGCTTTCTTGACTCTGGGGTTCGCTGTTCAGGGGGTATTTTCGGTGGGTTTTTCTTTTTCTTTTTCATTTCTTCTTCTCCTTGTCCCTTGATTTGCTACTTCTTCTCATTCCATCTCCAACTAAACCATATCCCTCACTAATACACTCTTCCTCCTTCTACAGCAGCGCAAAATCTGCATCGCTAAGGGAGAAGTCTGTCACCAAACGGGCGAAACATGTTGTGATGGGTTTAAGTGTGCGCTTGCGCACGGGGGGAAGGCGGATGTGGGGTTTTGTACTGAGAGTGGACTTTTGTTGCAGGATTATTATCAGATGGGGTTGCCTTGATTGGGAGGGGAGGGGGGATGCGGATGGGGAGAGGGGGAGGTGATGTTACGGTGTGGGTGTTGTGGTTTATGATGTGATTTGGTCAGATGTTTTGTGTTGGGTTTCAATTAAATTTGTCAGAATTGGGTCTGTTTATTCTTTTCACGAGGACAGTAAGGATTAGGAGTGGTTAGTTCAAGTTGCAAATTTCACATCACTCATGTTAAGCGGACAAGATAAAAATAAAAATTGGTTGTTGAAGATGAATTAAATCAAGGTATACTTACACGAGATAGGCTGCAAGTTGAAGGGGTTATATATGAGGAGACAAGGGGGTGAGGAGAAGGTGATGGTAAGAGGGAACATGGAAGAAAAGAAGATGAACTTACAATTTGACTGGAGATCTAGTAGCTAGCAAAAGTACTTATAGAGAGTTAGTGTGGTACTCCTTCTGCCTCCTCCTGCCCGCGTCGCCCCTCAGGACTTCTCCTGTGCCCTCTCTCTCTCTTATTCTTCCTTACGATTCTCATCCTCTATTTCCTTCCGTAACTTACGTTCTTCTTCCGCCCGTTCCTCTTTCCCAGCAAAAACCCTTATACCGTAGTAATAAGCTTGTGCTGGACACCCGAGCGCCATGAGGACTTCCACTATAGAAAATTCGTCGACGGCCTTGTGGAAATGCTCTTTGCAGAATTTTCTCAACACTTCTTCATCCACCGTACTTGCAAATTGGACTAAGGATCTGCAGACAGTTATCCAGTGATAGACTTCCTCGTCGTCGAAAGTCGACTTGTGCTGTCTGAATTCGATGGTCTTCTTTACCTTTTCTGCGTCTGTTTTGAGGTTGCAGATGGAATATGTGAGTCTGTTAAATAGGCGATCTTCCTCTATTTTTGGACTTGATAGGATGCTCACAATTTTTTCTACCGTGTCTATCTCTAGGATGCCATCTATGATGGCATCTTCGTCAAATTTCCGCAAATCTTCTTCTCCTCCCGTTTCTATCATCTCGTCTCGGTGCTCTCGTATGGCCTGCGCAAACAAGCTGTGTGTTCTCACCGGTTTGGAAAACGCTCTCTGTGTCATATAATGAGGAGGGTGGATGGTTGCGATTTGATTTTCAAAAGTGTAAACGAAAGCCATGAATTTTCTAAGTGTGCGAGCATCAAATCCTTTCTGACCGTTACCGATGTGAACATGGATGTCTGCGCTCAAATCGCAATTAGTCCTATAAGCTGAGTCAATGCATTGAAGTACCTTTCTTACCTTTTGCTTGTTTTCTTCGCTGTAGATGTATGCTGGGCTTTGGATTTCGATTGGCCACCAGAAATATGTATGTGAATTAGTATTATAACTTGAACCGTGGTTGATGGTAGCATCATTAGAGATAACCCAATACTTCAAATCTTTGATACTAGGGTCTTTCAATTTTTCCTCATCAGCTTGGGCCACGGCTGGGAGTCCATTTTCTGTAAGAAGTTTTGCCATGCCTATCTGTAAAGCATCTAACTGTGCATTGAAGTTTTCAAGTGTTTTTTCCCACAGTGCCGTATTCTCCTCAACTACATCAGGGGACTCTAGGTAAGGAAGAAACTGATCTTTGGGGTATCTCTCCGGCCTTGTGATGCCATGTACATGACGAGGATCATTGGGTTCTGGATCAAGGAATTGATCGGGCACCGATTTCACACCAAATTCAAGCTCAAAACCGAATGTAAGCTCCATTGGGTTTGTTTGTGGGAGAATGTTCTCGTCTGACATTTTGGATTTATGTTAGAATACGGGCTAATGACTTTCCCCTCAGAACTTCTGTTGTGGCCAGTAGCACAATGCCCTTGTTATATAACAACAAGCAGTTCTTTGTATGAATTTTACGTCTTTCGACGTCTTTGTCTTTTTGTTCCATCTGAACAACAGTCGAAGACTGCGAGAAGTTGACGGGTTTTGTTCAATCATCATACCGATTGTAAAAGTTTCTTTGAGCTCCTAGCCACTCAACGGTCAAGAAACAAAGAATGATTCGTCGTTATTCAGTAGAAGGAAAACAGGTCACATTCGTGAGTTGAGTTACAAGATGTAGCATTTTTCCTGTTATCAGCTTGTTCAAATCATTTTTTCAGATGAGCAGATATGTGCCAGTACTATTCCTGAGCAAATATTCCAACATATTTGTCATAATACTATGGCGAAGAGGCTAGGTTTGAGAATGAGGGTTGTTCAGTATCCAATTCGCGCCTGGATGTAGTTCATTGACTTTGAGTTATCGAGGAGTAATCTCATAGTCTAACTAGCAGTTTCATCTCAATTATTAGGCTTGGCAAGTTTTAAGCCACAGTCCGCCAGGTCCAGGAAAGAGGAGTCTGATATAGTGATTCATTCCAAACCCGTGATACACGTGACGTAGAAAGTATTGTCCCAAGATCTTGCCGCCGCAAAAGCAAGACCACACAAAGCCATGAAGATCAGGATTCATAGATTGTTTCTCTGTTGCGCCATCCTCGAAAAAAGATTTCCTTCGCAGTCTGCGGATTCCCTATAACTATGTTTAGTAGTGATGTCTGATTTGTAATAGCACTAGCTTGATACTACACGTGATCATGAAGCTGCATGTTATCAATGACAGGGGTGATATTCTCGTTGCGAGTTTGTATAGCGAGATTACAAGAAGAACATTGGGCTGTGATCACTTCACGTAAATTTTCTATCTATATACCATGTCTTTCAAAATGCCTAACATAAGTGGGAGTCTTATGGTGCAGTATTTTTACATCTGCATTAGTCAGCTTACTGGGGCTGACAATAATTATCTGCCTACTAAGAAGCTTCTTAAGCATCAACAGTGAGAAGTGCAACAGATTCCTTCCTCCCCAGAAAAAGAAAATGGCACGTCGACCTCCTGACGATGACTATTCATATGAGCGTTTCCGTGGTCCTCGCCGAGCAGAAACGTTACCCGTCCGGTTTGATGAGAACCCCACACAGATACCGGAAATTGGCGTTCACCACGGGCGTAGTCGAGAACAGCGCCGTGTCGGTGGACCAAGTTCTCCACGACGTATTATAGATGATGACAACGATGATTACGATTTCTACGGTGATCAGCGGTCAACCAGACTACCCCGTCGCACTGTTTCTCCGAGCCCACCACCACGCCACTTTACTAGAAGTCGTCCCAGAAGTCCGTCTGTAGCGTCTGTCAGTCATCGTAGAGACCAGGCGTCATCATATTATAGCTCGGCGCCTCCTCCTGTGTCCATTTATGACAAAGCTGACGACAAACTTCACTTGAAAAGTGCGGCTGCAAGAGAACAAGCTTACTCTACTCGTCGTACCAGGTCTAGGGAAAGATACCGCTCCAGGTCCAGGTCTCCCAACCGGTATCGATACAATAGGTCTCGAAGTTCAAGTCATGACAGAGTGCCTAACTTAAATAGCTATGATGGAAGATATGGAATCCCCGAAATTAAGGCTGCCGAAACCTATATCGAGTCATTCAACCCCGAGTCTGAGGCATATTCTTTCAGGCTTTCCCGCCTTAATAAAAATGCGCTGGAGTCAGAAGTAACAGATGACTTGAAGTCAGTATTTTCTGAGAAGGAAGTACCATCGCTCCCGCTTCAGAAACATAAATCGTCGACAGTGCAACGTCCTAAAATTGATAAGATAATACAATCCCATTATAACGGCGATGGAATCATGGGAGGAATACATTCTGTCAATTTTACGATAACCCCTGGGCAAGCTGGACCTACTACAAAATTGCCCATGCCTCTTTTCAGTTGGGTGTGAGTGTCTTGATACATATTTCAAGATAATTACTAATGCTTCAAGTCAATTCGAAGATTCAACAATGGATTTTGAGAGCTTCCAGGTACGTTTCTTGGCAAATTGCAAAGGTAAATCGTTATATGACTGATGGTTTTTTCTAGAGTGGCATATTGAATCTTGATGGACTGAAAGAGAGTGAAAGACTTGGTATTTCTAGGCTACTAGACCTCGTGAAAAGAAGATACCATAAAACATTGCAAGTTTCCAGCCGCGCTAAAGTAGGGCACATGATTCCAAAGCTTCTACAAGAATCGCTCCGCGATGAAACTCCATCCACGTCATTAAAACCAAGGAAGCTTACTTGGCTTTGTCTACCGTACTTTTCTCTGCAAAAATACACTTCTTCAAATGTAAAGTCTTCATCCCACCCCCCAAGGACACTCTTACAAACACGGCAATCTATGACACCGAAGGAGCGTGACTTGAAGCAAGCCGTATGTCACCTACCAGAAACACCAGCAGGGTCTTGCTTTCATATCAGCCAGGTTTGGTTTCTCATCCTAGACGACTGTAAATAGAGCCAGCTTGATCTTATTTGAGTCGTATGAGACTGACTCGACTTCTAGCTTCCATGATATCGTGTTCTGGATTATCTACAGCAAAAATGAGCAAAGACTCCATATCAAAGACTCCATTTCGAAATGACAACTCCAATTCACTGATGCATACGCTTAACGTGTCTGACTCAGGCTCTGCATTATGGTCATTCCCAATTGGAGAGTGTACGACATGGATTGTGAGAATTCTCTATTATATTTTCATACTTGCTGGTATGATAGCTAATTCCATTTTAGGACTTCATAAAACATTTCTTCGAGATTTGGCCACTTAAATTTGAATTTTCGTATGATGGTCACGTAATTGCACCGAAGGACTGGCCAAGGATATTCAAACGAGCCAAAAGCTCAAAAGTTTGCCTTGATTTTCGACTAAGGTAAGGTCTTTAGAGGTCTAATTTATTTGGTTACTGTTGACACGTGCCAGCTCAAAGTCAAAAACACCTCCAGCTGGGGTTCTGATAGTACCGAGTGATTCTATTGGAGGCTTTGGCCAGAATGGAAGCCAAAATTCCGAAAAAGATGGTACCTCCCACAAACCGGATTTGGAAAAACCAAAGGAAGATGCCAATACGAAAGCATCATATTCTACATCTGTCGACGCCTCGACAGCAGCAGAAATACCCTATTCGGATGAATTTCACCTTTTCAACTGGATGAACACACAAATTGACGTATCAGTTACTCCAAGTCTCACCAGAAGCTCGACAACCCGTGATGTTGCGAGTATTAATGCAACTTTGCTACATGATGATCTGCAGGAAATCAACGACTACCTTTTGCAGAAAACCAATATCAACGAAAAATTTGCATACAAAGCTAGCCCAAGGCATTCAAGAAAACAGTTTTATTATATTTTGTTTGAAGTTGAAAGCAAAATCCAGGCGGACCAATCGCTTCAGACAACATATGAATTACAGGTGGAACTTGCCAATGCTGCGGAGGTCCTATTTAGGTTCTTTCTATCCCCACAGGATTCCGGTCCTACCACTGAAGAATTTTGGGGTCCATTATATGAGATAATCGTAGTGAGTTACCCACTTGTCAACTGATTTTAACCTAGGCTAATTATCAGGCAATGCTTCCGTATGGTTTGATTCAAGCAGATGGGTCTCTAGAGAATGATAATTCAAAATTTGGGCCGCAGAGGTTTTCTGATAGACCTTGGATTGTAGATACGAGAGATGTCAAACAAATTATTGACTGGATGACGCTCATTGGAAAGCGCATAGAAGTTTTCAAAGAACTTCTGTCTGAAGTTCCAATTGTGGAGCGCTGCGAAATCGATATATCTGAGAAGTTGCCTCGAGCATGGTTGCATGTGCTCATGGCTCTCGCTTTTACAAAGGACATGGCGTCTTCTTGGTACGCACACATGAATCTATGTCTAGACCTCATGAGTGAAGGTATGAAGGAAACTCTCCAGACACTATCGAAATACAAGCTTTCGGAATATGTTGTTTTTGCACCTTTCGATTTGGCTTCTCTCATAACCTTTCAGCTTTCGCAAGATTTAACGGGATCTTGTCCAGACATTTGTATGACGTATGTTGACTATATGAGATCCCTCGTAAGTTTTCCCAGATGAGTAGTTCTTGTGCCATCTAACAAGCCACCAGGAACTTGATATCGATGCCGATCCAATCAATAGAGAGCACCAAGGCAGAATTACTGACTTGAAACAAGAAATTTCAGTCATTCTAGAAACTCTAGAAATCCAAAGGGAAGTCGTAAACAACGCTTTGCACGCTCAATCAAGGTCAAATTTCCAGAATGCCAAGTTGAATCTAGTTGTTCCTGAACCTAAATATGAGTATAAACTACCAACATTTTTTGAATCTCGTAATACACATCACCGGAATCACGAGCGATCGGTCTATTATGGCGATAACCACGGAGGTTTCGAAATCATGAATACAGGTCCTGTAATTAATCAGTCGGCTCGCGATAATACCCGTGGAGTACAAGGTCTTCTATTTCGAGAAAGCCTGGCACTTATTGATGAGCGTATCGAAGTATTCCGTGATATCAACGGTCGCGCTATGTACCTCGAGGATTGGGTAACATTCTCCCTTGCATTAGCGAGTTCCTGTAATACAAAGACAACTACTAATTTTATGACATAGAATCTTCGAAGTATTGATACAAATAAAGATAGACAAGAAAATGCCGTCTACGCATTCACAATCGTAACGATTATCTTCCTGCCACTAAGCACTGTTGCCTCCATTCTTGGTATGAACACCAATGATGTGCGTAATATGGAAGTCACACAATGGTTATTTTGGGTAATTGCTATTCCCATGACGATAATTATCATAGTTTTGGTGTTAATATGGTCCGACGAATGGTACAATTTCTGGGCCGGATTCAAAAATCTATGGGGAAAGAAGACAAAGCGGAGACACGCACTTTTACCAGATGAATATCCTAGGGTAGAACCAAAATCCGGGTTTGGTTTTGCGCCGACAGCAAGAGTAAGTGGCATTTATCCCGGGCATTACCCTCCTCCACCTAGACCTTTTCTAAGATCGAGAAAGTCGCGTACCATGTTTGATGACGTATCTTTGCCGTATTAACAAGTTGTTATACTTGAAATTACCTATCAATTATTTGTTTTATATATCATGTCTGACCTATCATTTTCGTCGTGTTCACGATTCTTTATCTTCATCACGGTGTCCGAGATTTCAGACTGCCATCCAATGTGATAGTCCTAGGTTTCAAAACATTGTAAATCTTTTGAAGTCTCTGAAGCATTTTAAGTAAAATCCCTCATTTTTGAGCTGCAGAAATCCTAGCAGTTATACAAGCCTTTTCACTGTACTTTGGTATGCAAGATTGAATTTTGTCTTCCTTCAATTTCTTCATTGAATATTCTAGATTCGACTTATAGTTATTCCCAGCTACATCGCCGGCCCTGATCTCTATGTATTTTCCTGCCTATGCGGAGACACCGTAATTTCGTAAAATATATCCTACTGAACACCGTTTTCCCAAAATTCCGAAGTTGCTTTGCAACGCCGTGAGTAAGCACACTTCCAATTCCCAGCCCAGCTCGAAACACCATAAAATACATCAAAAATTGTATCCACACGAAGCAGAAAAATGCCCATAAATTCCATGTCAAACCATCATTTTCCATCATTACTCTTCCTTTTTGTCCTTTGTCGCCGCCTGTTTATTGACTCCAAACATCTTCCTAATTTCCTCTTCCGCCTCCCTCGCCACAATACCTCCCCAATGTCCCATCAATCCATCACAAACCTCCTCAGTCCAATTGACCAAACTTTCTCCACCCTGACACCCCACCCAGAGAAGTTCCTCCCAAATCGTCTTTTCTAGATCCTGCCCTTTAAACGTCTTCATGGTACTTTCCTTGTTACCCCACATTCTACTTCCCTTGTTTTTAGCTATCCAACTGATCATTTCAACCGGTGATAATTTAATAAGATTATGATGCATAAACACTACTTCGGCATCAACATCTTTTCTCCAAACTGGATGTTCTTTCTTCTCCTTTTCTTCTTGAAGATATGTAGAATAATCATCACTGGGATTATGTTGCATCATACTAGAGCCTCTAAATCCGTCGGCGGTATGATGCCCAATGACTCCGTTTCGCTGCCTTACTTGATAGTAGTCCTTTTCAAGGGCAATAGCGGCGTACAACCAGGTTTCTTTGTCACCCTCACCAGCATCGCATTGCGTTAACAGAGGGTAATAAAACGAAGGACCAAAAATATTGTAGTACAGGACCAGAAGAAGGACATCGCTATGTGTGCGCTTGGACATGACTACTTGACCAGATTCAGTGGTACCGAGGGAGAGGAGAGAAGGCGTAGGAAGTTCGAGGACTCGAAAATAGTGGGGAGATGTGGTCGCCCACCAGAAGTCGGGCCACTACATGGTTGTTAGCAAGTAACATTTTTAAAGAACTATTTGAGGGGGAAAAATTGCCCACCAGAACATAGCCATTGTCTTTGAAGACTGGTGCCTTAAACCACTCAACCGGGTCGACAATCGGGAAGTTATCCGCGTCCAAAAATAACACATCCTCAAATGAACTCAAAATAACAGCAAATATCTTATACTGATATTTGGAAATAGTGAGGCCTTCGTATTTTGGAATCATAACACAGCGCGCATTAAGTGATGGTAGCAATACTTCACAGGTATGTTCATTGTAGTCCTCTGGGTTCGGCATGAAAACTTCCACTGGTAATGTAGAATTTGTCCTGCGAAGCATGCGCAGTGAGACAAGTAATGCGCCGGTGAATCTCCCGCCTGCTACAGTTACGATCCCTTGGGTACCAGATTTATATGGGACTAGGTGAGTCGAGGTTCGGATTAATTCTACCGCAGATTTATGTGCGAGTTTTGCGGCTTCGACTTGTTCGTCAGATACTGGTGTGACATCCCGACGCTCTGTATCATTTGTGACTTGTTCGATTCCAAGGGTTTTGCCTACACATGCGGCGCTTTCGGTGAGCTTTGGTGGTGCGGCTTCATGCAACCTGCGGACTATATCTGCTATGCTTATTTCAACTATCGCGGTATTGATAGCGTTATTGCTTGGGATGTTGAGATTTGTAGAATCATTCGGGTTATTGTGAGTAGTATGGGTGGTACTGATAGTGAAGCTACTGAGGGGCTCTTGGAGGAAGACAGGAGTTTCTAAAGACCATAATTGATCTCGGAAAGAAAGATATGAAACGAAGATAACAATGATGATTATAGTAATCTTTTTGGATAGAGAACTGGCCAACATCTTGAAAATCAAATGATGCCGTTGTGATAGATGCGAATGTACGCCGAGAAAAAAAATTTCATTACCAGAAATAAAGTAGGAATGGGGGGTGAGTAGGAATTTTGTACATATCAGCAGTTAATCATAGAATGGAGGAATGTGGATTAAACTAGAGTGAATACCTTAGCCCCATCAACGAGCATGATTAAGGAAGTAATGAACTTCATTAAATTGAGTTTAGACTGAAAGATTCAAGGTCCTAGTCAAAAGCTGTTCATACCTATTGTCAGATATGACTAACTGATATGATATTGTATCAAAAAGGAGACATCGGGAATTTCATTGGCGATATGGGATGAGATAAGGCCAATCAATTTCGACGCCACTGTTCGTGATAATTCATAACAGCACAACTCACCGGCGCCACTAGTTATGACCGTTGAAATAAAGTTTTTATAATACCGAAGTTCTGGATGAGATAGAAAGTAGGACGCTAGACCGGGGGCAGAATCATGCTAAAACCAAGAGATGTACGAAACAGGGTATACTACGCGACAAACTAGACTAAATACACCAAATTATTACTCTCATGCTCTAAAAGTCGAAGCTATTTTACTCGCATGCACCTTGGATTTTATCTAAAAATGATAGATTCTAGATATTTCAGATTAAGAATTAAGCTTTAAAAAATGGAAATGAACGTAAAAAATCGCATGACCTTCGGCTGTATTTTTGAGAACTGCTGTGGAATCTATCCTCCCACAACGGAACCCAGCCATACCATGAAACCCCTTCTTCTGCTATGGAATGCATCATTCCATTACTAGAATTCAACTTTCTGAACACGAAATATATCGTAAAATCTAGGGAACATGGGTGTAAAATATGCACCGATTTTGGTGCTCGAGACTAATGGACAGAAAATTCAAGGGGATGAGTATGATTTGCCGAGCTATTTATAATCTAACGGCGAATTTAAGCGGTCGATCCTCTAGTGTATCTCTTGGCTAGAAAACTTCGTATTTGACATTCTTTCTCATCTCATAATTGGATTCTCATAAAAGCGGGATTTTGTTTTGTGGGGGGTAGAAGTGCTTGTTTCGATACGAATGGAGCTACATGAGCGCCACTAGAATTCCACTTGTCGTATTTATTCTTGACACCGTCATAGTCTTAGGGCTACTTAGTCCAAAAAGTCAGCCAAGTCAAAATGATGACGGGCACAGTAGTTTTTGGTGGCACGATGATTAAACCATGGTCTGTTGATAACGTAGGGCCAGCTCTCGCTTTCCAAATCTGAAAAGGATTAGATGACCCAAGTCTTCACACTGGATCATCACAAGGATGTGCGGGACTTATTAGAAAACAATGTCGGAGTTCACACCAGTCCAAGGGGGAAAATAAGATTCTTACATAACCCAATGGGAACCCCGGGAATTGAATTAATAATGATTTCTGAAGGCTACAAAGCAAAGTTTTGAAGGCCAATACCTATGTAGTACATCGACCTTATCGAGTCACTGTTCTCACCAAGTGGAGCTAACATTTCAAATTCTACACAGGATCAAAGGTTTTTATCTCAATGAGACCTATATACTCATGATACTTGATAATTTGACGTGAAAGTTTATAAATCGTGGGGAGTTTCAGGACAGGTGAACTTTATATTCATTACGGGCTGTCCGAGCCCCCTTCATCTCAAATGTGCTTTATGCATGTCGAAAAACATCAGGCTAAAAAAAAACACTGATTATGAAAATGATCGTATATTCCGATTTCAGCATTTCTACCTCGCAGACACCGAAGTCGAAAGCATGTCTAGGTACTTATTACTCCCTTCAGAGCATCTTGATAAGCTTTATGCAGGACCTGATCGGCAAAAGATCGGAGATATTACTCAACGATCCGTGCTCTAAAACATACAAAATTGCGGCGAGCGTGTACTTGTGGAATCTTGAAAGTGTTTGATATGAAAAAATCCACAGATAAGAAGTAGTACCATGGAATATTTGAACAATTTTAACAAGATGCTCAAGGGTGAAGAATGGTTGAAATTATACTACTTTCGGTTGCTGAGACTTATTGTACCCGCACCGGGAGATGCTACCGCTGGTATTCCCCTCCCCCTTTCCCTTTCCCCTTCCCCTTTTTAACTTTTGAGAGAAGAAAACAGGGGTGAATCAAGTTGCTTCCCACCGTTGGATATATCTCAATTTTCGAGAAGGAAGGAAGGTGCTAAGATATGCACTTTTCTCGAATGCTAATGAAAAAGATGAGAAAGTTTAGTAATTATCTCTTCTGGCATGACGAAGACTTTTGCTCCACCTGCAGTTCAGCAAATTCTGCGAAGGTATCTTTTCACATGTCTGCTTCATTTCTTGCCATCAATTTTGGCTCGGCGTTGTTCCTTCTAGTGAATATCAATACTCGCATGAATAATAGTCGCGATAAAGTTATCCTTTCTGTTATTCTATGAAGTATAAAATCAAAAGTTGTGACAGTGCTTGATGGAAAGTCGTCAGACTTCTCATCTTCTCGTTGGATGTTTGCTTAAGGTATTTTTGCTAGTTACAGAGATGAGACGAACTTCTATCAGATCAATTCTCCCTACACCATCCTATTCTCAAAAATTGACGTGCAAATTCTCCCCGTCACATAAAAGACATCTCAGGTTGTTGTGAATCTACTCATTTGAGAATTGCATTTGTTTACATGTACGCCAGTGCTATTTCAAATTTTCAGGATCAGGCACAGTGTTTTCAATAATCCAGAATACAGTCCATTCTAAAATTCTAGTCTTGAGGTTCTGAGGTTATTGTCGATTCCACATATCCATTATCTTTAAAAACCTTCAACAATCGGGATTATTACAACATCTGAAACACTTTCTATATTTAGAAGGAAGTGAATATTCTAAAGCTCCTGATTGTTGAACTACAGTCAGGAATATTGAAGACTCTGATCAGACACAGTCTAGAGAATTTGTATGTTAAAGATTCGTTCAAAATCACCCCACATTTCACGGACTTCTCCCCCCTCGCTTTGGTTGCGGGAATACACCTTTTAAGCCGTAAAGTCCTCCTGCTACGGGAGGTGGAATAATAATTCTAAGGGGATATCGAGGTTGGGCCGGCTGCGGCTGCGGCTGCGGCTGGGGAGGCTGCGGTTTGATAGGCTGGGGTTGAATAGGTTGAGGAGCGTTAAGGTGAGTCTGAGGTGGCTGGCGACAACGATCATGTTGAGACGGCTGTGGAGGTTTTCGATCTCCTGACAGGGTAGCTTGTCTTCCACCAGTATTGCGTACAACAGGTGAAGGCACTCCAGGCGAAATATGGCCAGCTCGGGCCCCAGGTGTTACTTTCCGATATGGGGGGATGACAGGCAGAGGGACTGAGGGGTGAGCTCTACTAGAATGGCGCGAAGTGTGTTGGCTAGAACGGGTCCATTCCTTTCCTCGATTCCTCCGGTAATAGAGGCCCGCAATGATACAGACGGTACCTACAACCACAACCACAAGAATGATGCCAATTGTCGTTGATGATGGCATTATGTAAAAGCTATTTTCCCCCTGGGCTATCTGATTGATGATGGGAAACTTGATTTATTATATATGTATACAGCACATCACAATGATTCTGACAATGAACTGTCCATATCCATTTATATTACATCGTTTTTGGATTCATGAAGTGTTCATGCGACAACCAGAGAATTGTGTCTTGTGAAAACAGCTTTCAAATTCTTGTGTTACTTGGTCTCTAGGGTTAGGTAGCACATAAAGATTCATATTTCGTTGGCTTGTAGAGAACATTGCCAACAAACACTTAATCATCTTCATCTGATCAAACTCTGACAGAAAGAGAACATGCCCCGTGGAACGTCCCTAGAGCGTAACACATTCATAATTCTCCTTAGATTTTAGGAAAGTTGCCTAGATTATAGACTCAAAAAATCAAACGGTTTATCAATACACAATTTATCCTTTCCTCCCGTCAGTAGACAATCCTCAACTCAATCTCGTCTGCATGTAAACCTTTTAACATTCTCATAATTATTATCAAATACAGTATCTTTTTTATAAAAGAAGCTATATAAGATTGAAAAGAGAGAAATAGGTGTATAGAATAAGAAATTTACAAGGCAGTAAATCAATATTTTGATTAGATTATGAAGACCTGGAGATTTCAAATATAACACGACTGAAGTAGTTGATATAATCCACCAGTAGGTGTACGGACTGACGGGACACTGCAAAAATTGACTTGGAAAGACCTCGTGAGATATTGATTTTTATATCTCAAAAATTGTCACAATAATTTATTAGAGATCAATTAATGAACTCATAGATTCTGATATCAAACAATCGAAGAATGAAATAATCAAAAATTTTCGAAAGTTGAGGAGTGCCCCATCAATTCACACAACCACTGGTGGTCACAGATCGAAGACAACCAATCAAAATCAACCAAAATCACTCTACTTATTATTCATCAAAATATTTAAGCTTAAATCACTTTATTTGATTCTCGAACTCATTCGAAATGTCGAAATATCATAAACCAATTCCCGGAATTCTTTCACTGTTACTTGTAGTACCTGGTACTCCATACTAACGAAGCGTTTCGTGCCAACCCCACAACCACTAACCCCTTCATCTAGAGCAGACTTGTTCTTGATCCCCATATTTTCCCCTCTCAATGCGAAGCTTAATGGTAGCCATTCCGATGTAATTCCTCTGAATTATTTTCGAAAGACATATAACTCTCCGGCGGATTATATAATGACGGAAGATCTTCATCGATTATCTAAGACAACTTTCTGTCAAACATGTCATGTTTCAAATATTTTTTAGCAGAATTAAAAATGCGTAATTCCTCTGAATTTCAGAGATCTGGAAGAAAATATGGTAGTTTGAGGGTTAGAAATAGGACTGGCATTGTATTGGCAGAAGATCATGACGCACCAATGCACAGCAGACAGCGGAGATCTTGTCGGCTTAGATTCAAGGCTAGTGTGGCCTTGAAAATACCAAATTTTGAAGATCCTCGATTTAAGGTTTGATAGTGACCAGCCACCAGCTTTCCTTGTAGTTCGAGATTACAATAGGAAATGATAGTCGACACTTTGGATAAGGAATTGCCAATATCGAGTGATAGGAGATTTAACAAGGCTGTCTAAGACAGACTATAGTTCTGGTTATAGGTGTTAACTAAATCGACTACCATTAGTAACATTTTTTTTGTCAACAATGACGGCAAAATAAACATACACTCTTTTCAATATTCGATATCAATTCAGACAATTGTTATTCAAATATAAAAATTGGATATATTTATAAAATCTTGTATGGTATGTGTTGTCTACCATTCATATCTTGGTTTAAGATGATAATATGAAGCGGCAACGTAAGTGTTCTCAATGTATCAGACCATTCAAATGATTAACTGTGCGGTTTCTTTCGTCCACAAGGAGTATGAATCGTGGGAGTAGCCGCATGTTATAAAACCTTATTAGTAGATGATTGCTGCTTTTAGTTATAGCTTAGATCATATTGCTTTGGCCTCTCCTTTCATTGGCTCCATTGTTACGGATTCTATGGGTATGGGGACGGCAGGTCCTGAAGATCTTAGATAGTCGATCCCAAGCATCATAGCTCATTCTAGTCAAACCTAGAGTCAATGTTTACTAGTTGACCTGAGATCTAGAGTCTGAGTATGTTATTGTATAGATTTCAATGCACCGCTTTCTCGCTGTTTTCTATTCGAATAGACACAATACGCAGCGCAGCTTCATCTTGTAAAGAATGGCTTCAAATAATCTGCCCAGGGCTTTTGGGAACAGCGACGATGAGAAAGAAGTCGTGGGTCTTCATAAAGATGTCCCGTCTCCCGATCCACTACCTCTCGATCCAGATGCGCATTTGAGCGACGAAGAAAAGGCAGACATTGTAAGATGATGAGCTTCATGGAATTTCGATGATATACTGATATGCTGTGCAGGATCGTAAGCTGGTACGAAAACTTGATTGGACTTTGATACCATGGGTAAGTGATCTTCAAATCTCCAGAATTCCTGCCGCCTAACTTCGACAGCTCTGTGTTCTGTACCTACTCGCCTTCCTTGACCGTTCAAATATTGGAAACGCAAAGATTGACGGCTTGCAAAAAGACTTGAATAACATGTCGACTGGTGATTATAATGCCGCACTATCCATATTCTTCGTCGCGTATGCATTATTTGAGCCTGTTACGAACGTGATGCTCAAAAGATTTCGTCCATCGATATTCGTGCCAATCATCATGTAAGTACTTCGGTGTTACGCATACTGGTTATCAAAATACCACCGTGAAAAAGCCAGATACTGATAGCGTTACAGAATTGCATGGGGCTTGTGCATGACATTCATGGGTTTCGTCACGAACTGGTCCGGATTGATGGCTGCGCGATTTTTTCTTGGTCTCGCCGAGGCAGGTTTATTTCCCGGTATCAGTTACTACCTATCTTGCTGGTACAAGAGATCCGAATTTGGTGTTCGAATTGCAATATTTTTTTCCGCAGCTGCTGTATCTGGTAGTTTTGGTGGATTGCTTGCTGCAGCCATTGTTAAGATGGATGGTCTTGGTGGGCTCCATGGTTGGGCTTGGATTTTTATCTTGGAAGGAATCGTCACTGTCCTGGCTGGAATCGCTTCATTCTGGTTGGTCTATGATTTCCCAGAGAAAGCTAGATTCCTCTGTGAAGCCGATCGAAACAGGGTCATCCGTCGTCTGCAAGCCAACAATCAAGCAGCAGGCCATGAAGATTTCAGCACAAAGATTATCTGGCAGGCATTCAAAGATTACAAGACATGGCTCGCTATGACAATATATTCTGGCTGTTCTGTGAGTTTGTACGCTTTCTCGCTGTTCCTTCCTACAATAATTACTCAGCTTGGCTACACAACAACCAAAGCTCAACTTCTCTCCGTCCCACCTTATGTAGCAGCAGCTATCTTGACGGTCGTGATTGGATTCCTCGCTGATCGTACGGCTCAACGAGGATTGTTTAATATTATTATGTCTTCCTTTGCTATCGCCGGTTTCGCTATGCTACTAGGTAGCGAGCAACCAGGCGTTAAATACGCGGGAACTTTCCTCGGTGCTCTGGGTATCTATCCTTGCGTAGCCAACACCATCTCTTGGATTTCTAACAACATTGAAGGCTCTTACAAGCGAGGTGTTGTTCTAGGGATGATGATTGGATGGGGTAATATTTGTGGCATCATCAGCTCGAACATCTATTTCCAAAAGCCTAGATATATTACCGGCCACGCTGTTGTTATTTCTTTCTTGAGCGCTTTCTTGCTAGGTGGAAGTATCTTACTACGTTTCTTATTAAAAAGAGAAAATGACAAGAGAATTAAGGGTGAAAGAGATGCCTGGGTTGAGGGTCTTAATGACGCTGAGAAGGAGGGTTTGGGAGACAAGAGACCAGACTTCTTGTATACTTTGTGACCTTATGGCGTTGTTGTTAGGATGAATAGAGCTCTAGAGACGACGAGACAGATATAGACCGAAACATAATTGGGGATGCACATTGCATACATTCTTTTAGAGCCCTTATACCTGCGGATAGAAATGCAGATGCAAAGGGGAACCTTTGATGACCCCCCGCCCCCTCTCTTTCAAGGCCCTATGATTGTTTCAATGGGTCCCATACAATCTTCCTTGTACCCTTATATCATTGTGTAATTATATGATTTGGTCCAACAATAGAGAATCTAAATCACAGAAGAACTTCCTATCAAGATCTCAATACAATGATTTCCTCGCAGGGTATAAAACGGTCCTCTGCTGTCTACATTAGGGAAACGAGCAGGCAATCTAATGCAAGGCGTACATTAAGGCCACTAGACCTAAATTCCTATCTAAAATTTGAATAAACAACTCCCTTACAATGTCCCACATAGTTGGTCCGAAATATTGCTTAAACAAGAGACCTAGATCCTTCCATCAATTTGAGTGATAAATGACTTAGTAGCACATCGTGGCGCATCATCTTCTTTACATCTCATTCGATGATTGAACCTTGGAAACCACCCGCAGACGTTGATAGATTGAATACTCGCCAACAACCCGAGCCACCCTCAGCTGCAAGTCCCAATGTTTCCATTCGGATGTGTAGATTGAAGTGCTGCAACGATTAGAGCTGCTAAGATCAGGTTCTGATGCTGGAGTTCGCTGACAGAGAATATTGCATAGAAACTATTGCCGCATTAACGTAGGAGTTTTTGAGGTATTCAGTGAAGAAAGTATTAATCTGGCAATATATGCATTTATGCCATTACGCTTCAATCATGATGACGACCTTTGGTACAAACTTTGGTAGGTGCGAGGTGATAATGCTGGATTGATTATGTAATCCACTTTACGCCTGTCGCGTCGTCGCGTCGTCGCGTCTCCTAGATTTCAATTGCCACTTCAATTAATTCCCTCCATTGCAAGGAAATCTCTCGTGACACTGCCATGATGGGCAAACCAAATTCAACTCCAGCTAAGACACAAAAATCAATATCTAGTTTCTTTGCACCAAAATCTAGTCAAAAACCTCAGGATTCAAGCTCGCCACCTGCTTCTAAAGCCCCGGGAAATCTGGATGATGCCGATAGCAACGAGGGAACCAATGAAGCTGCCAAAACCACTGGAAATCGTTTGAAGAGAGTTTTAGAAGAAGATGAAAGTGGTGGGAATACTGGAGCAAAGGAGAGACCATCCAAACGAGCAAAAAGTGTTGAAGTTGAAGAGGAAGATAATGAAAGCTATGTTCTGCCAGCCGCCGATTCTCGAAAGACATCCTCTAGCTTAACACGAGGCAAATCAAAGCCATCATTGCGAACCAATAAATATATGTTCTCGGGATCCAGCCAAGGAGCTACAGAGCCTCTAATTGAGGAGGAACCTGAAGACGAATTAGAGAAGGCGCGGAAGGTCGAGTTACACAAGAAGTTTGTCAAGAAACTGGGACATCCAGATAGTCTCAGGCGGATTATACATGAAGACGATGCAGCTTTAGAAGTGGGAGACGAAGAAGGGGAAGAGGATGAGGAAGCGCCTGCGCCTGTGAAAACCAAGAAGAAGGGTGCAAAGACGGGTAAACTGACTCCCATGGAGTTACAAGTTATTGATATTAAGCGCAAACACATGGACACTCTGTTGATTGTGGAAGTTGGCTATAAATTTAAATTCTTTGGCGAAGATGCAAGAACAGCAGCAAAAGTGCTCAGTATTGTATGCATACCGGGCAAATTCCGATTCGATGAACGTAAGCTTTTTGTTCTTGAATCTGCTTGACGATGTTTCTGACGCGAACTAGATCCTTCGGAATCACATCTTAACTACTTTGCATCTGCAAGTATTCCGGTCCATCGACTTCCGGTCCACGCGAAGAGGCTCGTCGCTGCGGGTCATAAAATTGGTATTGTTCGACAAACCGAGACAGCTGCATTGAAGAAGGCTGGGGATAATCGAAATGCTCCTTTCGTCAGGAAGCTCACGAATGTTTACACTAAAGGCACATACATTGATGATATCGATGGATTAGACACGACTGATGCGCCGTCTGGTGGTGCTCCTGCAACAGGTTACCTACTCTGCATAACGGAGACGAAAGCTAAAGGTTGGGGAACAGACGAAAAGGTCGAAGTTGGTATATTAGCTGTTCAACCTGCCACTGGAGATGTTATATATGATAATTTTGAGGATGGTTTCATGCGGAGTGAACTCGAGACAAGGTTGTTACATATTGCCCCTTGCGAATTGCTCATAGTTGGGGAACTCACGAAGGCTACCGACAAGCTTGTACAACATCTTTCGGGCAGCAGTACCAACGTCTTTGGCGATAGAATAAGAGTTGAACGTGTCGGAAAGTCGAAAACCATGGCTGCCGAATCTTATTCTCATGTGGCCCAATTTTATGCAGGCAAACTGAAGGCCCATCAGAGCAGCAACAATGCACGAGAGCAGGAGCTGTTAGAGAAAGTTTTGAAACTTACTGAGCCGGTCACTATTTGTCTATCTGCTATGATTACTCACATGACCGAATACGGATTGGAACATGTGTTCGATCTCACCAAGTACTTCCAGTCATTCAGTGCTCGATCTCATATGCTATTAAATGGAAACACCCTCACAAGTCTCGAGATTTATACCAATCAAACAGACTACACTCAGAAAGGAAGTCTTTTTTGGACTCTGGATAAAACTCAAACAAAATTTGGTCAAAGATTACTTCGAAAATGGGTCGGTCGACCTCTGCTTGATAAGCAGCGCTTAGAAGAGAGAGTCGCTGCAGTGGAAGAGCTGAAAGACAACGCAAATACCCCGAAAGTAGACAAACTAAACGCCACCCTTCGGGAAGTTAGATCTGATCTAGAGCGAAGTTTACTTCGCATATACTATGGCAAATGTACACGACCAGAACTCCTCACCGTTCTTCAGACAATGCAAAGAATTGCTAATGAATTTGCACATGTCAAAACACTGTCCGATGCAGGCTTCGAATCAATCGTCCTCAATGAGGCGGTTGCATCTCTTCCAACAATTGGTGAGATAGTAATTTCCTTCCTCGACAAGATCAACGCCCAAGCCGCCCGCAATGATGACAAATATGCATTCTTTTTAGAACATTATGAAACCGAAGCAATTAGTGATCATAAATGCGGCATCGGAGCGGTCGAGCAAGACCTGGAAGCGCACCGCATGGTTGCTGCTGCTAAACTGTCCAAGAAAACTCCTGTCACATATGTTACCATCGCTGGTATTGAATACCTCATCGAAGTCCCCAACACCGATCTCAAAAGTGTGCCCGCCTCCTGGGCCAAGATCTCAGGCACAAAAAAGATGTCTCGTTTCCACACCCCCGAGGTCATCAAATTCCTCCGCGAACGTGATCAACACAAAGAATCTCTCTCCTCCGCTTGCGATGCCGCATTCTCCACATTCCTCTCTGAAATTTCCACCCACTACGCCCTAATCCGCGATACCATTTCCCACCTCGCAACCCTCGACTGTCTTCTCTCCCTCGCAACCGTGGCTTCCCTTCCAGGATACTGCAAACCCACCTTTACATCCTCCACCGAAATCTCCGTCATCGGCGGCCGCCACCCCATGGTCGAGCAACTCCTCCCCTCAGCCTATATCCCCAACAACACATCTCTATCCACCTCTCCCGATCATACACGCGCCCTTTTATTAACCGGCCCAAATATGGGGGGCAAGTCTTCATACGTGCGTCAAGTAGCATTGATATCTATCCTCGCGCAAATCGGCTCTTACGTACCTGCTGAATCCGCCAGATTGGGTCTTCTAGATGGTATCTACACACGAATGGGAGCTTATGATTCACTATTTACTGCACAATCTACGTTTATGGTTGAGCTTTCTGAAACAGCATCGATATTGAAATCAGCAGGTCCTAGATCTCTCGTCATATTAGATGAATTGGGGCGAGGAACTAGCACGCATGATGGAGTCGCAATCGCAGAAGCGGTTTTAGACTGGGTGGTTAGGGAGACGAAGTGTTTGTGTTTATTTATTACACATTATCAGACTTTGGCAAGTGTTGCAAGAGGATTTGAAAAAGGGAAAGAGCTGAGAAATGTGCATATGAAATTCACCGCCGAGAGGAATGGAAGGCGAGTTTCTAATGCTGATGCGGATAAGGATAACGAAGATGTTGACGAGGAAATTACGTTTCTATATGAAGTCGGTGAAGGGGTTGCACATAGATCTTATGGTTTGAATGTGGCTCGGTTAGCGCGTGTCCCGAAATCTGTACTTGACACTGCCGCATCTAAATCACGAGAGCTGGAGTCACAAGTGAAACAGAAAAAGTTATTGGGACTGTCTAATATGATTTCGAATGTACTAGAGAATGGTACCGATCAGCTAGATCAGCTAATAATCGGTATGGAGCAGTTGTAAAATAAATATGATACCAAGTCAAAAAATTAGATAGCAATGCAGAACCAGCATACCCGCGCACAACTACCAGCTCTTTAACGCCTCATTTCCACTTAAAACAATTGTAGAATGCTAAAAAAAAACGAACAGAAAGAAAAACTTCTGTATGTAATATGCCCCCTTTGATAAAAATTCGACCACAAAAATGGCCTGCTATAACAAATCTTGTTCAAAGGTCAAAACGCCTTCATGCGGTAATATATGAGGTCATGGCCTTTGAAACGCTATGAAAAGTAGAAGATCCCCAAGATCAAATACCAAAATGTGGTATGTTGACATTTGCACCATTAGTGATTGGGTCTGATAGTTGTAAATGGTTGCTAGGTAAACGTGAACCATGGCTGACCGAGCTAAAATTTCCATGAAAAGCTTGAGCGTAAGCATTCAGAGGCTTTGTATCCTGGCTCATTTGAGAGAGATCCGTGCTATCACTTCCGTATGAGAAAGATCGAGGGTGGTGGTTATAGAGTGGGTTGTACATTGATGAATTGTCAAAAAACATTTGAGCTGGGAAGCCGTGGTGAGGAGTGGAAACAGTTCTTCGGACATGGACATCAGATTGACCGTTGTCCTTAGCGAACATACGCATGGCAGTTGGTTTAACAACTGGTGTGGGGGAGATCTGGTTACCAATATTTACGTTCGTGAAGTTGGTGGAGGCACCATCCGAAAAGTCGAACCTATGATCTTCTAATGGGCTCTCTGTACGACCTGGGCTGACCTCAGGAGCATCCTGGAAAACGTTAAAAGAACGCTTCTTGGCTCCCATCTCTTCCATAGTTATTCTAAACTCTTCGTCTTCCTCGTTGCTTGGAGTAAATCGAGCGCCGAATGCCAATGGATTGAGTGTGGGTGTCGATTGTAATGCAAGTTGACCAACAGGTTGACGTGTTCTAGCGGATACTTGTCGTTTTTCAGGGCTTCTAGCCAGATTTCTTGGCCGACCAGCTCTAAGACGGGGTACATTGACACTGACATCTGCCAAGGCCGCTTTGCGAGTTCTTCGTTTCTTTGGGGTGGGGTCACGAATCTAAGCAACTTGATGTCAGTATGTGATGTTGCAATACAACTAAAGCAACCGCGGTCTTAAAACACGTACAGGACTAGTATCGGTCGAAAGGGGACCAAAAATGTGTCTCGAGGTTCGGAATTCTCCATCTGGGTGGTAGGAAATCTCAGTAGGCTGAACCTCCGCAGAAGCAGCCATCATTAATTCAAGAATTGAGCCATCTTTTCTCTGATTCCGCATTCGCTTCATTTCGGCAGTAGCAGAATCGAAAAGATCCATGCCAGGCCAGAATACACCCTTCAATTTTGCACTTTCGGAAAGCTTCTCAGTATTTTCACCATCTACCTCCTCCTTTAATGGCGTAGTGAGACTATACGAATCTTAGTTAGTATGATGGTTTTCTAAAACGTGACAGGTAGTTTGCTTACTTGGTGGTATCCGAGACAGTTTCTACTGCCGAAGGCGTCTTTTGAAGTGTATAGCCTGGAATTTGACGTCGAGAGGTTGGTGTTGCATAGAAAGCACTATGATCCCACTCACTTCCCATGTCAGAGTTAGAATTAGATGTAGATGTATTATTGTTATTGATACTGTTGTTTGTTGCAGTTGGCCATAGATGCATTCTGGGAACAGGAGCGCGAAACATGGGTGCTAGATTGGCTTCATTGTCAAGGAGATTGTCTTTTTCTTTCTTGATTCTCGTTTGCCCGGGCTGGTTTTGTGACGGTTAGTACGATTCAGCAGCTCTCATTCGCAAGAAGAAAATTACTAGTGGCTTGTTGCTTCTGGTCTTCTTATCCTTAGCAGCTTTCTTCTGATCTTTCGAGGCAAGTCTCTCAGATAGTAACCGTTCGAGATCATAGTTGTCGTACCAATCCTCGAAGTTGTCTAGTTGAATCTTTGCTGTCAATTCCGACGCAGCTCGAATCTTAAGCTTAAAATAATTGGATAAATGTGCTTTGGAAGATGTATGAGTGAGAAGATGAGATACATCGGAGAATTGAGGATTCTTTGGGCAAATACTGCAATGCAGTGGTATATTGGTGTGGTTCTTCGACATTTTGGTTGCAGCTATTCATCCAAATTTGTTAGTAATTGTGTGATTGCACATGGGTTGAAGGTACACGTATAATGCCAGATTTGCAAAAAGAACAAGAAAATGTTTGCAGAAGCCATCCTCTGCGGCTTCAATTGAGGAAACCGCAGAAGCCAGGCCAATTGTGTACAGGAGGAGCAAACGTTCTTGCATTCGGTGCCATTGATGGTGTTTTTGTACCTCAAGAAGCAATTGGTGGAGTTCAAGGGCATTGCGTGTGTGAAAAGATTGAGCGGAATCAAAACTCACAGATTGTTCTTAATAAATGCTCCGGCTCCTAATTGTCGATGGGAATGAGCAAAGGTAGCAAGTCGTCGATTACTTCTCCAAATGTTTGTGAAGAAGATGGTTTCCTCAGAATGGGACAACTGAGAGAGAAAGGACTTGCATACGATGAAGGTTGGAATGGCGGAAGGAAGAAGAGGTGACAACGATCGAAAATTATAATTTATGACAGAGAGAAAATGCAGAAGGCGCGTTGGTGGTTTAGTGGAGTCTTGAAAAGTCCGGAAGAGACAATCACGTCTAAAAGTTCTTGCTATATCAGGTCAATATGTGTTCCGCAATGGAGACGCGCATGGATTGGGGAAAAGAATATCAAGATGTGTTTATGAGTGTTGGCCTTTGTAGTGGTATATAGTTGATTGTGAACGAGATAATGCTGATGTGGTGATAAAGATAAAGGCCGACGATGTAATTGTTTTTAGATGAAGAAAGCTCTCGAGTTCTGCTGTGGGAAGAGAGTATACCACTGTCCTGGTCGCTTCGAAGATGTGAATTCAAATTGGAAACACAGGACAATTCATAGGAATCACAGGAAGGTATACTTATCAGGTTGTCATGCATGGGATAGGCAGAGTTGTTGTGGTTGAAATTCAAGATTCAAGTCGAGCTGCCAAACGACTTTAGGTTGAGGACGACGACCTTCCTCTTTATTGTGCATTATGTCCTCACCTGTCAAAACACCCACCACAACAATGAGAGTAAGAGGGATTACAGCAGAAAGGAAACCTTGGTTCAGAAATTGGTTGTTGGGTCATTGATATTTAGAGATAGCAAGCATGGCTAAGTTACTCGAGAAAGTTGCTGTCGTTCAGGTGTTTGTGATAATGTCCATTTTATGCCAACCAAATGGAAACAACAGAGAGGGGAGCATTTCGCCCATTCTACTCCTTGACCAGAATACTCATACGCAAGAGCCCATCTTGCTTGAATTGCAGTGGCACTTCCATGATTTCTCATAGCATCGGCCAATTCTATTCTCTCACCCTTTCTCATCACTTCACTTTACCTCTGATTCTAGCTGAGCCGTAACTCTACAGACAATAAGCCATGATGAAAAGCATGAAAAGCATAGAGGTCCATATCATATTTCTTCAATATCATGTACCATTGACATTTGAGTGTTTATGCTACTATCAAGTCACAAACACCTCATGGTCAATGAATTGCTATTCTCCTGCCTTGTATCCTGGTACCACGTGTTACTCGATATAAGGTTATTAGATGGCAGGAGTTGAATGAAGTGTGTGTTTGGTTACAATAAGGAATCATTCATAATAAACTGTTGCTCGACTTACTTCCGTGATCAGATCGTACGTCGAGTATCGAAGAATTTATGTGACAAGTCGAACCTACGAGAAGCCGTTGTCCACTGACCGAAAACACCCAAAGTTACAAAGGTCCGGTAGACAGATCAATGGAAATACTTTCACCTAATTCATAATTCATAATATCATTAGACCAGAGATATCTTAGGGTTGCCCTAGCACTCGCTCAGTTATTCTCTTCGGCATACAGCTAAATGAGGTCAGCCGGGGAAAGCAATAACGAGAACGATCTGAAGACTTACTACATTGGATCAACCTCTTCCACACCAGGGAACCCTAGAAGAGACAGGCCGGCAACACCGAAGCAGGTATGAAAGACATCGACCATATCACCCGGTCTATCGGCAAAGCCACCTTCCTCTGTGTCCTGACACTTCAGGATGAAGTTGGTAAGTTTCTCTCCATCAATCCAGTGCAGCCTCCCAATCATAGCGAGACTCGTCGCAACCCACCAGCTGTAACAAACATCTTCTTTTTTCTCGGGTCTGCCATTCAGTCCACCGCACTCTAATTGCCTCTCACTCAACCATCTACCCAGCTTATCAATATTAACCACGTCTATGCGCTTCGCAATTGACAATGCACCCAAGCAGGCAAATATTTGTCCCGAATGTGATTCTGCTCCAGGGCTCACTCCATAACCTCCATCAAAATTCGCACACGAAATGATGTAGTCAACTGCATTGTTAACATCCACCAAATGTAGGAGATTTAGCAGGGAAAGAGCATTGAACGCTGCATAGAGAAATCTAGTGTCTTCCTCACCCCACTCATCTCCGGAAAAAGTTCCCGTATCCTTATTTTGTAGGTCCGCAAGGTCTGCACGTCGAAAGTATTAATGGTAGCCCCTCTCGAATCGCATACATGGAGACACTCACATTTTCCAACTAAATCTTTTCCCTTACCGTCCAAGTTCCGCTCGAGATCTTCCACCGCATCTATCATCACCAATGACTGCACGGCACTAACTGTATATAGCAAATGTGCATCATGACCTGGGGCAGCTCCAAAGCCACCATTTTTGTGCTGGCAGCTTAAAATGAAATCAATTGTTTCCCGTCTCGGCAACGCATCAGGTCGGCCGAGTAAATGAAGTGCAGTGAGCCCCCAGTAGAGTCCGTTTATTCGCAAATGTTCTGTATGCCAATATTCCAGCTCATCTTTGCGCTACAAACAGAAGATGTCAACAAGTGCGGGTAGAGATACGAAGAGGGTGAATACCTACGGAGTCGAGACTCTGTATATATTTTACGTGGGACTCGATAGCAAGTTGAAGTTCTTCCGGCAGAGTGGCAGAGCCTGCTCGACCCGGCCCAGATACGAGAGCCATGATTAAAAAAGCGTATTAATTTGCTCAAAGTACAGAATACTATGACCTCGAGGAACAAGTCTACAATGCTTAACAGAATGACCCCACCTCGAGTAGGTTGCTGACAAATCATCCTCGGACTTGATCTCGACATATTTTAAAACCTATACAATCAATTTATTAAACAACTGAATTGGATATGTTTGCTTTACGAGGCTCGCCATCTTAAATCTACAACGTCGATAATTTATTTGTGAAATATCTCGATGTACAGCAATTTCTTCTTCTAAAATATCTGACTCCTGCTGAATCTCCTTACATGACGTTCTTCCAACTGACACGCCCATCTAACCACAAAACTTGCTCACGATTTCAAAGCCAGACAGACACATTCGCACAACCTTCTTCAATGGTGTTTCCATTCCCTTTGGAAACCATTCCACGTCTCGAGATAGCCCATGTCGATTTCAAATGGATTTAATGTCTATCTTGTCATCTGGTCGACCAAGCCGGCTTTAGAACCAGGTAATGTATAGTAGGCTGTTGTGACCAAGGTCGATTGATCTGGCCCCGATTACATCTTATTTCTTAACTGAGTTTGGCTCAGAGGTGACTCTCATGACGAGGACTAGTCAAACTTGCCCTTTTATCGTCATATCACTGCTCCAGAGATGAGGCCATCACCATCTGCTGCGTTAACAGCCGCAAGTATCTTCATACTACATGTAAGAATGATCATGCCATCGGCATGTAACCCCGCTTAATATCGGGAAGGTGTTGATGTGTGGAATGTTACTCTGAACCGACTCGACACATTTACGCATTTCTCTCAACTGCAAGTCAAGTATGGGAAATGGGCTGTCATGGCTTTCTTTATCGCTATTCAAGTGAATGTGTTAGATTAAGATTAAGGGCTAGGAATCAATATCTCATCTCTTAGTTAAGTGACCAACTTCAAAGTTCCCATACATGTCACACATGGATGAGAGATGTTATACAAACACTACCCGAATAGCTCCTACAATATATGGTGCAGTTACAAAACTCGCAATGGTTCAGATAAGTACTATTAGACTCCTATTTAGGAGCACAAACCAGTTCAATTCCTATCTCACTTTCTAACACTCACAATGCATCTATATCAGATTTATGATGTGGATCCTCAAGAAGATTTGATAGCTTTTTCGTCGGTACATCTTCAAGTCTGGTTGAATCCTCAAATAAAGGACAAGCTTGCCCATTGCATGTACCTCCAAATTTGTGAAGCAATTCTACTCTGGAGTGGCTTGGAGGAGTTGGAAAAGGAGTGGGATAGATATCATTCCTGTAAAATTTGCAGGATTTTAACCATCAATCACCCCGTCGTAATCCTTCCGGATAGCATTGTCATCAGTCATCGGGTACATAATCCTTGTTTGATGATAGGCGATTGTTCAAGTTCCGCTGGTGTATGCTTCTCTACAGTTGATGAAGTACTTTTGACTTCTATTCTCTGGAATTTAACCAGCGGCCAGACTCATAGAATGAAAAATGGCCATGTACGCTCTTTAGAATTCCACTACATTCTATCTTCTTAATCGCTACATATCGATTCTGTTGAAAGACTGTAATGCGCATTTGACGGGGGTACAGAAGCCAGTCGAAATTTTAGGGCTCGTAACTCAACCAATCTCTTGGCGTGTTGTTGACAACCGCCCTTCCAAGTACACAGCCAACGGTTGAGATGGATGTAATAGCTACAGTGTTGTCGGCAAGGAGGCCGCTAACAGTGGGTCTAATGTACGTAAGCTGGTAAGCTTCGCTGCATGCTATCAGGTCTAGGCGAAGACGGAAATCTCAGACCTTACTTGTTCAAGGAGTAGTAACACGTACCGCGTTGCTGAGGTTTTATTAAATCTTACCTGAGTTTTTACAGACTTGGAAGGATTTTGGTGTTATTGACTTTTACATCATGCTATACCATATCTGGACCTATATCAACCCCCCTGAAAGATGATTTGTGTAAGCCAAATATGGGTATCTGTTCGTTTTTACATTCATTCCACGAATCAGCCCGGAACATTGATTCACATTGCATTCTACCCCATTGAACTAGATGAGAAAACCCCCAATTCGAACGGCTCGTCTGTTGAGCTCCTGCATAAATAGAGGGCAAAAGACTCAAGATATTAGATTTGCAGTCAAATTGAGTTTTTCAATCATTCTATTCCAAATATCTGCAATTATGGTCAATTCTAAACCTACAGTAGTTTTCATCCCAGGTTTCTGGCATACCCCAGAGGGATTTACAACTCTTGCTAAAATTCTGGAAAAAGAAGGCTATCCCTCTGTCCTGATCAGCTTACCTAGTGCAGGTGCTCACCCCGGGCATCCTGACTTCTCACAAGATGTGGCCACAATTCGCAAGACCATTACCGACTTATCCAATGAGGGTAAGGAAGTCATGGTGGTGATGCACTCTGGTGGAAGTGTTAGCGGCAGCGAAGCTTCTCGTGACCTGGGAAAAAAGGAACGCCAAGCCGAGGGAAAGAATGGCGGGATAGTGAGGGTCATTTATATTGGCATTCTGTTACCTGAGGCAGGGAAGACTTTGTATGAGACATTTCAAGGCGTCGTTTCTAGTCCTGATCTTGATCCGGATTTTGTGATCGATGAGGATCAGAGTTTCCATGTATTTGCTGAGGTAATATGTTTTAACATGCCTTCAAAGGTAATGCTAACGCGTCCCGGCTAGGATGGCACTTCAACTATCACCGACGGTGACACTAGGTTTTATAATGATCTCTCTACAGAAGATGCAAAATATTGGGGCAGCAGGTTGACCTCGCTTTCACTAGGGTGAGTAAAATGGCCAGATGTGATGGTTCTCTCACTGATGTACCATTTAGGGTCGGAATGTCTCCATTGACCTACGAAGCTTGGAAATACATACCTTCAGCATATATCATGCCACTGCAAGACAAAAGCATTCCACTGAAGCAAGTTCGGCAGATTGTAAAGGAAGCGAATATTGAGATGGTGTTTGAAATAGAGACAGGTCATTGTCCATATCTCTCGCAGCCAGAGACAGTGGCTGGTTTTATCCAAAAGGCAGGAGGAGAGACCATTTGATTACTCTAGAAGGAAGGCATGGGACAATTGCTCTCCATCAACCAGATACATTTCGACCTTCTTTCATGATATGAGTTTCGTGATCTTCAAAGCTAGACTACGCCCCTTTCCCTGGGGCCGTAACCAAATCATTTCCCGAAATGAATCCCACAGTGTGGATTCTGGCATATTTCCATGACCCCATAGTAAACCTATTCAGCAAACTATGCGTTATCCAGAAAGGCATCATCTATAGCGCCTACACTAATACGGCGCGCATGTCCCTGGCTGCTGCTAGGCATTGCTTGGCTGACTACCGACGATGAATAGCAAGGATTGTTTGGAGTGCACAACCTCTCTTCAGACCAGTACACGGTGTCGGAGCGCCGATGAGTGCGAAATGTTTTTCTGCTTGGTAAGAGAAACAGTTCAACCTTCAGGGATACCTTGCAGATTGATCGGCGCCGCTTTTTCTTCCCCACGATACATTTAAAGCGGCTCTAAAATACGGGAAACGGGCAGCTTTGAAGTCCGAGCAGGTCAATTAACGGCGGAAGAGCGGTCACAGAAACTTCAACAATTTAATCAATACTGAAGAAGCTTGATAAGCAAAAAGGTAGGATTCTGTAAGTACTATATATCTCTCCAAGTCTATCAATTCGTCATTTCATGCTTCAATCACGTTCATTACTAGCGGACCAATCTCTTCCCCGAACTTCATACATCTTTGCTCACCATGCAGCCCGACGAGGAGCCATGCGCGGCACCACAAAGATTCTGGGACCTGTACACCCCTAAACCACCAGTAGTCGTTTCCGAGCCAGTCAAAGTGCCCCAAACCTCGATTTCGCGATTGGAATTGAGTGCTGTCCCACCGGTCTCACCAACATCAGACGACCTAGGAGAGGCAAAAACCGTCCTCTATCTAGCGTACGGCTCCAATCTCTCTGCCGAGACCTTCAAAGGAAAACGCGGCATTACACCCTTGAGCGCGGTCAATGTTCATGTTCCTTCGATCGATCTCACATTCGACTTATGCGGAATACCTTATACGGAGCCCTGCTTCGCAAATTGTCAATACAAGAAAGACCGATCAAATCCCCCTCGGACAAAAGATTATCACAAGACAAGATGGCATAAGGGATTGGTTGGTGTAGTCTACGAAGTGACTCGCGAGGACTATAGGACTATAATAGCTACCGAAGGAGGTGGCTCATCATATAAACAAGAAATCGTTGACTGTTTTGTTCTTCCAAAAGGTAGCAAGACTGTGGACCCAAATCCTAGTTCCTTGCCGTTTAAGGCATATACTTTACTCTGTCCGTTCAATAGTGACGATGCGAACCGCATTGCTCGTCCAGATCCAAACTATGCGCAGCCATCTGCACGATACCTGAAGTTAATAACAGATGGAGCTGAGGAGCATGGTTTACCTCAGGAATATATCGATTACTTGCACGACATTAGATCATACACAGTCACGACCTTTAGACAGAAAACGGCGCAGGTCATTATCATGACCTTTATATTACCTGTTTTTCTAGCACTGTTCGGACTGGGGAGGATCTTTGCAGACAAGAATGGCAAGCTTCCGGATTGGCTAGCTAACGCAATGCTCACGTTATTTAGATACGTTTGGGTGGTGTATGATAGAGTTCTGAAGAATAGATTTGGCGATGGGGAGAGGACAATAGAGAGAAATGGAGATGACATTGAAGAGATGAATTTGGAGAAGAGCTGGGACGAGAAAAAGGTGCCTCTGCTGTGAAATTAACAGCGGGAGACACTGGACGTCGATTTTGAGCAGTGCACATTTGATAGAGGTCTTTGTATATATCGGGTGCAACATACACATTGTATTATAGAGGAAATAGCTAATGTATTTTTTTTGTATATTTGACAGCTCAGAATTCCGCATCGGCCGGCTACTTTAGCTCAAGTTTGATAGTATCATTCAAACATGCACGCAGTTCCAATTAATATCGTGTACTATTCGCCCGGCATTTTGTAATGATATACTGCTGTTATTTCAACACAGATCAGAACAGCAGCTAAGAAATTGACCGCTGGCAGATTGGATTCTCAGGCGTGTCTCTTGGAACATTCGGAACTTTTGACGGAAAGGGATAGAAAGGCAATCATCAAACGAGACAAAAATGCCTCTTCTCCACGCCAAACTTCTCAATCGCCTCCAGCCTTTCTGCCCACCACATTTACCAGCATCACCTCTACACAAGCACCCTTCTGTACTTCCTGAACCGCCCGTCGATACAATTCCATTACATCTTTCGATTCCTCCCCTGCAACATTGACTAATTCTTTTATACCGTTCATATGCATTAAAGTCCACGCATACAGAATATCGGGCTCTGGTCCGAGGTGTTGGTCATCCAGAACTGTTATTTCTCGTTCTTGGAAGATGGGACCGAGCTGACGTATCCACCTGTGGATTGTCAGGACACAGTACAGTATCATACTGTTCAAAAGCAAGAAAGAAAATGGGAGTAATACTCAAAATTGGAAAATTTCTTCAGAGGAGCTTCATACATCCATCTTATCAGCTCTTTAAGGCTGTTGGTTGATAAGTCTGGAGTAGCAGCTGTGCATGTCATCATGGTGAAATCGACTTCTTTCCATTGGATGTATCCACCTGGTCCTGCACACGACAGTCTCAGCTCACTTTGCACATTGCATTTTTCTTCAGGGGAGTAACAAACTTAACAATGTCAACACATTGTCTAGAACATATCTTGGATCTCCGCCAGGAATCACGACACAAAGTAGACTTATGTGGACCACGTCATATTGCCCCTTCAACCTCTCCGGAACAGGCTTGAAGATATCCATAACATCTAGTTTGACATTTGAGGGGAGTAATGCCGAATGTGGATATTGGCTAGTTGAGATGTCGAACCCGTCTAATTGTGCGTTCGTCTTTGATTCTGCAAGCTCTTTTGCTAAATCTATGAGCCAGATTCTCCAGCAACATTAACTTCGTGCACATGAATTATTCGAGACACAAGATCGCTCACCCTGTTCCGCATGCTATATCGACAATCTTGATGTTTTCCTTGACTGGAATACTGGGGTGTAGAAGATGCCCGACTAATCTTTGCCAGAGCCAATGCTGGACGTAGAGACTATATCAGTTAGGGTGTATTTGCATAGATAGGGTCTTAAGATTCAGACCAACCGGGAAGAACCTAGGGGACTTCGCTCAAGGACATATTCTTCTTCTGCGGCTGAAGCCATTGTATCGTTGTTATGTTCACTTGAAATGCTGTTTCCGTTGGTACCAGACGATTTATAGCGAGTGAAAATCAACTTGCGAGGAAACGTGAGCAATGCAATACCAGTCTATGACAAGGCCAAGCTATTGATAAATGGATGTTGATATTGATGGTTAATATCACTGATGTAACATCCGAGGTCATGGGGGAAAAAATAGGGTGCGATAATTCCTCGCCACATTTTCCTCCGTCGCCACCAGCCACCAGCTGATACCATTCCATCCTCAGCACAACTCATAGTATTTAGTTCTAATCGTCTAATTTCCCGATACTACATCTTCCACAGCAAGGGTTTGACAAACAATTGGCAATCTTGGCAAATGCGGTGTGTATTTTTCCCAATTTCAGCGACTGAGCTGAATTATCAATCGAGTTCTCACACTGCACAGTGCTGACCATATTTCGAATTCAGAGTTGTACTTGACGCAATGTCTTCGTTCACAATGTTCCATTTGATCAACACTTGCTGTCTCAAGCTACGCAGTTGCAAGAGCCGGATTTGTAACAATCGCCGAATAAAGGGGCTCGGAAGGAACGTTTGCGATGTTGTACCAGTTCTTATGGCTAACAGCAAGAAGAAATATCTCCTTGACATTGGATGAAGCTAATAGCATTCTATCGCGGATAACAGCTTAGCCTTGAAGGTATTTGAAAAACTCAGGAGGTTGTGGTGCCTTTGGTGAGTGCAATACGCCCTTGTTTTAGTAGGTAGATTTCAACTGTCGATGGAGAGTTGAAGAACAGTTTGTCCGTTTTTGGCTGTGAATTTAATCATGTGTTTTTTTTCGAGTATGGATCTCTTACTCATCTCATATATCCGTATGTTCTTGTTTCCTCACTTATATACTCCAATGGAGCACTCTTTGCTACTGCTGTTTGCCAGCAGTCAATTGGTTCCTTGAATACCCTGTCTGAAAGTCCTGGATGTTTCTTCTGCTCCTGATTCTATCACCTTCTTCTACATTATTTACTTCTTGTTCTTCCGATCAGACTCCGACTCGGGCAACCAAGATTAGATTCTTTGAGCGTTTAGCCCTTGACGTGGCAAATCACAAAACTCTACTATGTTTGTCAGTTGTAACGTTTGTCTTGCTCGGGCCGCGTGTCATGCATGTTTGAACATACCTCCCTATGTAGGTACATCGATCATCCGAGAACCTATGAACGGCAACGGATACATTTTTCACATGTGTCGATGACATGTAATCGTGCAAAGTGGTATGGGTGCTTCTTACAGTGTTTTCCAAAGACAGGAACCAGGAATCGGATAACGTATCCATTGGATTCATACATTGTCTGTTGATTGAGGCAAAAGGAACGCAGAGAACTTTTCACTAGAGAAAGTTCTTTTCGACCTTTTCCACGTCAATATGACACCACAAGGAAGGCGAATAGCTCTTACTCGTACGATAACACTTATGAATATTCTGACCGCTGTCTGCATTAGCACCAAGGCACCTCCCATACATACAGTTGGTTATGGTACCTGCAACCTCAAAGCTCCTTCTCTTCATGATTTTATGTGCATATTGTTCACATGATCTGACATCTCCAAGTTTAGAATATTGCCCAGCAAATTCGGTTCCAAAGTGGATCTCCCCATCCTTGCTCCGACTTTCTTAGGATTTCATTCGACTGCCGCATCATCAAACTCTAAAGTTATATTTAGCGTGGGGGTCAGAAGATCGGTTGTGGGGTAGTATGATGATCCCTAAGACCGAGGTTTTTTCCATTTCCCTCTACCAAAGTCATCACCTTCCTTCAAACCGATATCCGTCCACTCTTATGGATTGTCCGCGTGCTCAACGGACGTGGGGGGTTATATTTGTATAGGGAAAGTGGCCCCCGAGTCATCTATATTTGAACTACAGATATTGGAAATTTGTTGGAGTAGTGCTGGACTATAATTTGTTGAGATGCTTTCTGATCAGACCTTTCACTTCGGTATATTTGTACGTAAGTGATGAATAAGATCTGGGATATGGATAGTTCCAATTTCAGTCCATAGAAGCTAATTTAGGATTCACACTTACTCCGTTGTTATATTTAAAATGTTTTCCCTTCAATTTCTTTCATTCCCATCCTCATATTCCCCAGTTGATCATTAATTTTACAATTTATCATTTCTTGCCGTTGTGCAATATCTCAATCTCCGAACACAATCTAAACAATGACTGCCTCACAATCCTACAGGAACGGCAATGGCTCTGCAAACGGGCATCGTACATTGGTACCAGGAGTCTATGTTCCTACTGTTGCATTCTTTCATCCAGAATCTGAAGAAGTCGATACCTCAACAGTCGCCAAACACGTTTCCAGACTTGCCACTTCTGGAATCGCAGGCCTTGTTGTCCATGGCTCAAATGGTGAAGCAGTCCATCTCACACATTCCGAACGCTCGCTCATCACCTCAACTACACGCAAAGCTCTCGACAAAGCAGGTGCCTCGTCCATTCCGGTTATCGTAGGCTGCGGTACCCAATCAGTTAAGGAGACACTTGAACTGTGTAGAGAAGCTAAAGATTCAGGTGGAGACTATGCAATCATTCTTCCACCCAGTTACTACGCATCACTCTTGAACCCACAATTGATATTGGATTTCTTCACGCAAGTCGCGGATGCAAGTCCAATCCCCATTATCATATACAACTATCCTGCCGCACAAGGAGGGCTTGATCTTAGTTCCGACGTCATCCTTACACTTTCTGCTCATTCCAATATCGTGGGTGTAAAACTCACGTGTGGAAATACTGGAAAGTTGGCACGAATCGCCGCGTCTGCTAAACCATCCTTCCTCACCACTGGTGGTTCTGCAGATTTCATTCTGCAAACTATGGTAGTGGGAGGCGATGGAGTCATAGCTGGATTGGCAAACTTGGCACCAAAAGCTTGTGTAGAAGTCATGAGACTATTCAAAGAAGGAAAGCTGGAAGAGGCGAGAGAGCTGCAAGCAATTGTTGCAAGAGGAGATTGGGTGGCGATCAAGGGGGGATTTGTTAGTGTCAAAGTTGCATTGGAGAAGTATTACGGATATGGTGGATTACCTAGGAAACCATGTGCACTTCCTGAGAAGAAAGCATTGTCAGCGATGAATGAAGAGTTTTCAGAATTGCTTGAGCTGGAGAAAACTCTCTAGTCCAATTGAGTTGAAGAAATAGAACCAAAATATATTTTTGAAGCAATTCATTCAAATAGCTTGAACTGTAAAAGAACAGCATCTTCAATTGTCTAGCGATTTGGAGAGAATAGAGAACATCAAAATGCAAACCATGAAAGGGCCTTTCTGATATTAATTGAAATATTGTTATAGAGTGTATCCTTATGTTCAGCTTCCTTCTTACTTACGAGTCTATCTTCTTGATACCAAGTCCGACTTTTGCTTCCTGCAAACCTTCGCTATCCCATCTTGTCACCCTCTCATATCCTATTCATCACAAGCAAGATTCAAGTCACATACTCCCCGGAGACGGGCATCCAAGTTGCATACTGGATTTACCTATTGGATATAACATTGTCATTATTTCGGATCGATAACGTCACATTCATCCAAATTTTTATAGAAATTCTCAATTTTACACCACTTTTGTCTATGCGCATCTAGAATGTGGTAGCGTGGGGGTGCAAAATCAGTCGTGTAATTACATGACTACTTAATTTGGATTATGACAAGATACAACCGAAGAAAAGCTTTGTAACCGAGTGGCAACTAGCGACATAGTTAAATAGTGAGAAGACCATTGAGGGTCGTCAGTGTATTGTTTTCTAGTGGATAAACGAGATCAATCGAGATGTGGCAAAATGATGAGAAGTGACCTGACACGTGCCTGACCACCAAAGTTTTATCTCATTCCTCTGCTGTCGTCAAAAGAGTGATAGTCATGACTCGCGCATTGTCTACAGGCTCAATGATTCGAGCTGTTAAGAATACAGTCAGAAAACATTTAATAGTCTAGAAGAAAAGATGAGAAGGCGGTCTCGAGGTGGTGTGGTGGTCTCGCAGATGTGGGGTGCGGGGTATGTCACTATATGTAAGCCGGGATTCGCGATTAACAGCTAAGAAGTTAACTGCTACATCTGGACAGAATGCGTCTATACTTTTCTCGGCCTAGTCATGTTCGTCAACGCGGGAATGTCGGGAATGCGGAGGATCCACTCTGGTGATTTTACCGATCATACGTTTCTCCCAACTCACCCTCGGTTAGGCGAGCACGGCGAGTTGGCACGATATCGGGAAGGAGAGATGCATTACTTTGTATCTTGGTTACTTTGATGGAATATAGCGCATTCCCGAATACCCGCCCGTTGGGATTCATAATGAGGATACGAGTACGTACTATCCTGCGTTAATTCTGAAGATCCACTTCATGTCTTCTCCACCCCCACGCCCGTTTTGTTGACTTAAAGTGGGGGAGATAGTAATGATATCGCGATGAGGTTCAGGTGAGAGGATATCTTCGGGGTCTTTCTCATGGACCTAGGATTTTATTTCATTTGAGTAGCTGTAGTTCATACCTTTTTCTAAGCATTTTGTTCGGCAAAAAGCTCATGTTGTCGATCGGACGGTTTGGGTCTAGAGACTTATAAAGGGGAGCGGCGAAGGGGAAAATTTGAGACTATATTATGGAGGGAATTGTTGTATTGTTTGTATTTATATTCTTGTTTTGATGGTTTGAAGTATCCTCTCACACAGCTACTCATGCAATAGTTACACATCTCATCTCTACACTCACAAGACTTGCCAAAACATACGTCTGTTAGACACTTGTCGGGACGCCTCTTGTAAGTGGAGAGATATAGATATACCACAAAACGACCTCGCTCTTGGCTTGTGATTGAAAAGTCCTGATTTGCAATTTCTCTAAATACTCATCTTAGATTACTCATCAATTGGTCTCAAAATGCATACTATTACCTGATCTACTTAATTCTCACTCGTTGAGAAGGTCGATCTTCTACAGCCGACCTTTATTCTTACGTATTCATTACAGTATATGTTTCTTTCTTATTAAGTAATGTTCCAATGCATTACCGTCTCGTAATTGTGGAGCTAAGACGATGAATGGATCTCTTTGAGTGAGTGTTGAAACATCCAAACTTTCGAGGTCTGCGATCATTCGTAGAGATTTTCAATAGGTGTAGACATCACCTGTTATTTAAGTATCATTGAAATCACATAATATATGAATCAATACTTGATAGACTACACTAAACAGGATGAAAAGACGAGTAACATGCAACAAACCTTTCTAGCAGAATCGAGTTGATGTTTTTACTAGAAGATAGTCCGCGGCGGACGACGAAAATAAAGAGAGCGTTTAAACCTAATTCCAACAGTCACAGTATCTACGTATCCAGATTCACACGTGGAGTCCCAGAGGTAAAACCGAATGGGTCAAATCTGATTCACAGACGAAGAATCTCATAAGATCTATATAGGTACATGAAACAATAGCGTACATTTCACCTCGCGATTCAACTCCGCGGCTTCTTCTCGAGGAGTTCAACCGAGATCTACAGAGAGATTCTAGAGGTCGCCACGCGCTGATATTCGATTTGAGGTCTCTCTCGAATGACATCTTGTGGAATGAATGGAAGTTTGAAATCCAGCTTTGTGGATGATTGTTGAGTGGGAGAATTCTATGGATCTCATGATGGGGTGGCTAGATCTAAGCTGGAAGATGGAATAGAATGAGATAGAGGGCTACGCAAGCAGAGAGCATGGGATAGAAGAGGAGATTATCAGCCGGGAATGATATGGGAGGGGGGAGAAAGCCCTAGTGGCTCGAGAGTTAGACTCGTATAAGTTTTCTGCAAGAATCAAATACTATTTTTTTATTCTATTCTCAAATTGTAAAAAGGAAAATTGAATTTTGCATGATAGAAGATGGAAAATGAGACGAAAGAGAATATTTATGATATCTTTCGTGGCAGCTTTTGTATCAATAATGAATAATATATCTTGTTTATGCACAAGAGAAAACGAAATGGAAGCGAGATAAGATTTTTTTTGCTCTTCTCTTGTATTTTTGTCTTTTCATTGCTATCCCCTTACTGTGACTGTAGTCTTATTTAACTATAAGAAAAAGTAAGTACTGGACAAATTGACTATATTCAAATTCCAAGAAAGAAATTTTGTAGCGAGCAAAATTATCTATATCATACTTGAAATTATTGTGCATTAATATTCTTTCCAACTTGGACGTATCTCTTTATCTACTTAAGATATAACCACATAGGTTCCCATTGCTCAAATAGATAATACGAAGATATATCCGATGACCTTCAAGATTCGTTCCTCTTCTTCTCTTGTTCTCATCCTACTTCCTCTCCAAGCAGTGGCAGTGAGAACCAGGAATGAGAAGAATAGAAGCCAGAATATGTTCCACCAAACACATCTCAGTCTTAGCACTACCAATCCTCCTAACCACCATGCGATAATTCCTAAAAATCATCCTCAGGATTAGAATTTCCATTCTTTCTATCAGAAGATACGAGCATCTTAGATTCAACATCGGATTCGCAGGGACAAGTAAATTCCTCCTCCCGAGAAAGTCGATGCTTGGTATAAAGCGATATCGGGCAGCCCATTTCTTCAAAGGTTAAGAGCTACACACGGGGAAGCGTCCAATCAGGATTTTCTAGAAGCTTTTCTTTGGGAAGAGTAACATTATCAAGCTTTAGGAGTTCCTGCCTTTCATTGAAGAATTCTTCCCATATAGGCTTCCACCACTCCCATCTTGCCCATGTCCAATCTCTCTGCAGTGTTTTCGATGTCTTCTCTAATCCGGTATAGGAACGACATGGAAAAGAATTATGACACCGGATCCTTTCAGAGTCATCATCGCTCGGTCTTCCGGAGTCGCTATTATCATCAACATCGCCGAAACTCTCTATGTCTGTCTCCAAATCCGTATCGGAACGTTCATCAATTTCAGTGTCATGCATGCTTCTGCGATTCCGTATTTCTTTGGTCGAGAGCATTCTCCCGGAAATGTGAGCCTTGTTCTTTTGCAGACTCCTGACAGTTGAACTACGCAAGAAATAAGTTACCACGTGAACATTTCTCAGTTGCTAAACTAAATATCTGATAAAAGAGTAGAGCCAGTTGTTGAACTCCAAGTGCATGTTATCGTAATTGAATGCCAAGTGAGTAATCCGTCTCATGTCTTCCTCTGGTGTCTTTTCGAAAGGATTCTTCCTGTAAGTAATATCCCTTTTGGCATTATTCAATCAATTGATGTAAACAAGATCCTTATCAGAACTGTAATAAATGGGTCGTTCTAGAAAAGACGAAAAGGAATGTTGATAGGATTTGAGTGCCACCATTCGAGATGTACCGGTGGTGTGTAAGAGAACAGGAGGGCTTCCATTGGCATGTTGAGAATCAGTCGAAAAGGCACATCGAAAAGTAAGACGGCCGTGGTAGTCTATGATTGGCCACCTATCACCGCGATGGCGTTGATTCGCCATTGCACGACCGGTATTTAATTGCGTCTTGATGAGTCTCCCTTCGGATTTCGGAAGATTTGCTTCAAACTCAACGATTCGAGGTGTAATGGCAACGACAGCGAATTCCCAGATCAAAAGCTGAGTTTCGTTAGAGAGTAATGCGAATTTGGTGAAACTTTTCTCTTCATCTATTGATTGAACAGTATGCACAGAGGGCGACATGGTTGCTTGATTTGGCTTATCCATTGAAGTTGCGAAATATGTCCAGTAATTCTGAGCATCTATTTATGAGAGAGTTCTCCCATCGAAAGATTGTCAAAACTAATCGCAATGTCTCTGGTTCCTCTTGAACTATCTTTTAGTATGGAACTAAGTAAAGAATGTTTAGGATAAGGTCACGTTCGTCATCGGCCATGGAAAAGCTGCGCCAGAGCAAAGATCGACTACTATTCTAGTGAAATATTACCCCAAGTTTTTCCCCCAACTCCTACTTTTCATCCAAACTCAAGTGAATTGTTCAAAACTGGTATATGTGTCAAAAAGAGAAGAGTAGAGTAACCGAAAAGGGCTGAGATCTTTGAACAAGTTCCACGTTATCCCAAAAATAGAGAAAGTCTGGCTCATTAATGGTATAATGAAAAATGTAAAGTACGTTACGTATTTCATCTCATAACACATGTTAGCAGGTGTTCAAAATGTGATCTGTTAATCTTCTAATCTCATGGACTTTTTTTTTTTTTTTACCGATATGGACTATTCCATTGTAGAATTTGTGCATTACACACAGAGTCTGAAACTCAAAAATATATAGGATCTTTATGGAATTTCGAAGTGTTATACACATTTTGGTGGTGTGGGGGAGGGAGAGGAAAGACTCCTTCAATTACATGATACTTACTCCTCCATATGCCAATTTCTCAATCCATTCTAGAACCACGCATATACGATGCGTGGATCCGTAGGAACTCCGCAAGAGAGAAGGAAAATCATCCAAATTATAGATATACGCATCACATCACATACACCACATACATCACATACGTCACAGATGACAGCCATGAGCTCCTTGGAAGAGAAAAACAAAGATATGTATAAACTCGAACGAAAGCTTCGCGTACACCCAAACTCGTATCTTGTCAGCAAGCAAGCTATCTCCATATTCGCCATTAACATTAGAGGTATCGTATCATATCCATATATCATCTTCCATTTCATATCCATGTTATTTCCCCATCCCACCCGAAAGAATTCATTAACACCTAGCCCTCATCCTGATCCTAATTCTCATACTTACAAGATCAAAGCCACAAGCCCCACCATCCCCATAATCCCCGCAACACCAACTTCCACAGCTGGTCTTCCCACACCACTATTTCCAGTTGCACTAGCCGTCGCGCTCGCACTAAGGGCAGAAGCACTATCACTAGCCACAACCGTCGTAACTGTAGCCACGATCTCACTAACCGTACTCGCCGCCCTCGTACTAGCGCTTCTCGTCGTTCCTAAAATAGTGGTCTCCGTGGTCCCTATCTGAACTTCCGTACTGACAATTTTATTTCCTCCAACTGAAGTTGTGATTGTCGTCGAAACTGAAATCGTCTGCTGAGAAATACTTTCTGAAACAGTAGTCGCGGGAATCGTAGTAGCAGGAATAGTACTGGCAGGAAGCGTCGTCGTATAAGTGACTGTAACTCCACCCAAAGCCGATGCGGGGATAGCGCTACCCACTCCACTGGCGGTGAATTGGGATGGCATAGGGAGAGTAGCGGTATTGGGCTTGGCAGCGCTGTTGCTACTGTAGATATTTCCCGTTGTTCCATCTTTCTCTGTATAATCTCCCGATTCCAAATTGGCGGTAGCACCCGAAGAAGAAGAATATGATCCTCCTACTACAGTTCCATAACTATCATCTGGGAGATAATAATTGGTTGTGAATTGATCGTAGCAAAAAGGGATGTTTAGAGAGTGCATGGTGAGACATGTTAAAGAAGAAACGCAGCATAATGAAGGCGAATCGCGCTTTTCGACATTATGCTCTGAGGAGGAGGAAAGCGATCGTTTGCTCGCAGGTAAAGAGGAGAGAACGATATCTTGAAATAGGTTCACGAAATCCGAATCCCCAATCTGTGGGGTAGTGGCAGTGGTCGCCCCGGTCGGAGAACAAAGGGTGTATCCTTGTTGACACTCACCGCGAGACTTGAGTACGGATGCTGCCACCAATGCTGCAGGGGCAACAAATGCGATCAGAAGTTGATGGCGCATCTTGTTGATATGTATGTGTCGTCTTGGTTAAAGGTGTATCAAATATATGATGTACAACCTAATGTCTGTTTATATGTACTGGTTTTGAGGTAGATAGTAAAGCGAATAGTTTGAGGTAAACCCGAACCAACTCGATCGGAAAGCGAAGTGTTACCTGCAAACAATGTACAACTCTCGTTCAAATTTCACGACACAATCAATGAATGCGAAAGAGTGGAATAGATTGCAAATTGCCAACAAGAACAATAACGAACGAATGAACAGTGAATCTTCCTCGACAACACGTCTGAGTTCCTCTCACAATGTTTGAAATTTACAATGCGACAATGTTGAAAGAGGACAGAAACGCAAGAAGGAAATCGATTTAAGAAAAGAAAGGCAAAGATTTCCGTCAACCAACAGGAAAAAAGCAAGGAGAGTAAAACACTTAGCTGCTCGGGTTGGTCAATATAGTGAACTCACTGAATCAAGTATGGTTAGCATAGTGCTTGCATGATCGAGACACGAGACCCGTCCGGCGTTCATGGGCCATAGATTTACTTGTGCCTTGCAGACGGTCTTGCATTGTGCAGATAGATGGATTTTGTATGGACGAGAGGAAAGAAAGGAAAAGGAAAAAGAAAGACAATATTTCCAGTCACATTAACCTTATCGAGGGTTTCGCTTGGTTGGTTGGATGATGTTGATTTGCTTAGTCATGCTAGACTAGCTGACTAGCTCTGGTTGGCTCTTGTTAAGGCTTGCTCTAGTGGCTTAAGGTTATTTTAAGGCTCTAATTGTGAGTTCAAAGCGCTTCATTAGCCTCGGATATTTGTTTATGACTACGAGTAGGGACATTGGAAAGCATTTGCCGATATCTAATAACTACCTGTCTCGATCCAAAGTGCCCCTCGCTCAAATCTCAACTATTTCCATCTTCCATCTTCCATTTTTCAAGAATTGTATTCTATAGATACCTATTATAACTCTGATCAAAGAACGAAGTATAAAATCATCCCCCCCCCCTTCCTCATCACCTCAAACCAACATCCCACAACAGAAAGCCCCGATTGACCCCAAAACCGACCCATCTGATCCCAATTCTCACTCTTCACCCCTCCTTCTCCTGCTCATCATCTCTGGCCGTTTGATCCGTTGCACGTCAATCGTCAAAGTGTCTGAGCATTATTGAAAGTCTAAAAATCCCCGAGAAATTTAGACGAACCGATCCATAGCAGGGGTCGAAGCGCAACCATTATCAATCCAGACAGTTCTGAGGGATGTTCATTATCTGACCGCACCGCCACAAAACCGCCATCTGCTCGTCAAATGATTCCCCATCTGGTATTGCTGCATCGTAAAACTCTTCAAGAGAATCGGGAAGTATTGTCAAAATGTAAATGTAGGAAAGGAAGGTCTAGAGAGTCTGTTTCTAGCTTCGTTGATTTCTAACAGTTGCTATCTCCATTCTTATACCCCCCTTGCCAATTCAATCCAATGTCAAAAACTAACTCAATCGATCCCTCACATATCGTGCTCCCATCAATCAAGAAACTAAAAGTTATAAAACAAGAAAGCGTGGGTATACATAAGTCTCATCTATTCTTTATAGTTTTCGTTGCTCGTCACTTCTTTCTTTGCTTTATTCATCCACTGCCCCTCCGTATCTATATCCGTTTCCCCAGCCCCCCTTACTCTTCCTCGAAATGCTACCACCACCAAACTCCCTTATCTCATTCATTCAACAACAACAGCAATAGGTGATATCCTCAGGCTAAATCCAATTCAACAATAACCTCCCCAGTCTGCCCCAATAAATTTCCTTTACTTGAATCTCCACTAGGGTTCATTCATTTATTTCTGTCCTGAGAAAAACCATGAACTTCTCTTTGTGCTCCCGGTACTTCCTGTCTCCGAGTTTTGCAAGTTTCCGATAATTGGGATTGGCGCATCACCACCACCGCCTCTCAGTGGTTTGGCAATTCTACTACCCGCGCCACCAAAGCTAAATCCACCCGTAGGCGAGCCTAGTCCACGGGTACTACCTGCTTTGGCAGCTTCGAGTCGTTCTTTTACTGCTGACAGTTGGGCTTCGAATCTAAGGGAAATGTTAGTAATGTTATTGATGTATGATTGAAATCAATTGGAAAGTAAAAAGGGAATCCGTACCTGTGACTGGCAGTAGTCAATTTTTCTTGTGAATCTTGTAACAGACTCTCCAAACTCTGAATCCGTTCATTTCTTGCAATCAACTTCCTCTCAGCAATAGCAACTTCCTTCTTCAAGCTGCCATTTTGTTCGACCAATTGTCTCTGAACATGAGTCAATTGTTCTAGATTTCTCTCCAAGAAAGCCATCTTCTTTTGTTGGGCTCTGTTGTTAGACGAACGGAGAACGTTGTTATATTGCTCGCGAGTCTCATCGAGGGAGATTTCTAGTTCAACAACACGCTCACAACGATTTTGCAAGTCTCGCATCAAACTCTTCTTCATCACATCGAATTCGGCGATTTGTTGTTGAACAGTCTTGCCACTCGCTGAGCCTGGTGCTGTGCCATTAGATGCACTGCCTGACTTGACTCTCTGTTGCAGGTCTTCATTTACAGCCTTGAACTTCTCAATCTCAGCCGACTTTTGAGCGACCTCCTTCTTGAGGTCTTCTACTAATTCGACCTTAATGTCTTGATTGTTGGAGTATGCCTTCTCGAGACGCTCCTTGATCTCAGCGACATCCCCTTCGCCTAAGTTGCGTTCAAGAAGGTCTTCGTATTCTTGCTCGAGGACTTGAAGACGCTGTTCCAACTCTTCTCGGCGCTTGACATTGGCATCATTCGATGATGAACCAAACATGGAAAGTTCTGCCTGTCGAACAATGCCCTGAGTCTCGACGAGTTTTGCCTTCAATTCTTCAAATTCATCAGGGGGAATGGCTTCCCCGGCAGAGCTTTGCTCATGAAGAGAATCAACATGATCAATGACCTTCTTGATAGTCGCTTCGTTCTCACTGAAAACATCTCCGCCAAGATCAAACCCAGCCATCATTTGTGCCATCTTTTCAGCCTTCCTCTTCTCCTTCTCGTCTAAGGCAGCAGTCGATTCTTTGGCGCTCATCTTTACATTAAGTAATTGCTGTTTGAGTTCGTCGAGCTCTGCGGTCAATTCGGCGTTCGCTTCTTTTAAACTATCCATGGTGATTTGTGCCTCTTTGCTCTCGAATGCTAATCGCTCAAGTTGCATTTTGAATTCGTTTGCTTCACTAGTAAGTTTCTCATTATCCTTGTTGACCTTGGTATCCCGTTCCTTTAGGTAAGTGAGTTCCTCTTTGGTGTCTCGCAGAGTCTTCTCTGCAGCCGCAATTTGAGTTTCCTTTTCCGTTATCTGATCTTGAAGTTCATTTTCACGTCGTAAAAATTCCTCTCTCTCGTCTTTATCTATCGGTAGACCTGGCGTGGCGGACCTTTCCGCCACCGGTGTCTCTGCACGACTTTCTGTTGCTAAACGTGAAGGTGTAGATGGCCGGGGCGTTTGAGCTGCCGCTGCCTTTGCCCCACTAACGCCTGCGAGAGGGGGTGCCCATTGCTCCTTTGGTACAGATTCTCCCTTACGCCATAGTTGGACCTCTCCCTCAAGTGTAGAAACATAGGTTTCGAAGGTCGTGACTTGAGATTGAGCCTTCCTAAGTAAGGCTTTGAGTTCCGCTGGACTGAGCTCTGCGTTGACCTTGGCCTTATTCTTGATTGCCTTTGCTCGCATACCAAACCTCAAGGTACTCAGGGTTTCCTCGGCATTGTAACTACTGGGCGAGCAGTTGATAATAAGTGTTGTTCTACTGTTTCCTCCTAAACTCTCTTGTAAAATTCTGGTAAGTTTCGAGTCTCGATAAGGAATATGCGATGATTTGCCGTCTGTCAGATTGTTGATAACCATACCAAGAGCACTCAAACTCTTGTTGATCTTCTTTGCCTCCTCCAAGGTTTGTCCACTAGCACCAGTCTTTCCGACCTTTTCACTACCAGCTAAATCGACCAAGAAAAGTTGACCGCTCTTTGCCGACCCGGTTTCAACGTTCTTTTGTGTGATGGTTATAACGAATATAGAATGTGATCGAGAAGACTCTGCGTTCATGTTGGTCGAGGCTACCACTCTTGCATCCCCTCCTCTTTTCAAAACTTCGTAGACTTCTTGAACACTTGACACATAAACCTCTAGTAACCCTTTAACGTAGACGCCTCTATTTTTTTCTTCGTGGATTGGCAGATTGTCGTTCTGTGGCTGCAGCAAATCTCTAATGCGTTCCATATAGATTTCCATGTAGCTGACTCTCACTGTATACTCGATCGTACCTGGACTGGACAGAATGCTGGCGAATATTTGCTCCACAATTCTGGGAATAACACCTCTGCCATCATCGTTGTCAAGGTTTGTTCCCATCATAGTATACGACTTTCCCGCTCCTGTTTGACCATATGCAAAGACCGTTCCATTATAACCGTTGAGAATGTCGTCCACAGTGGGCTTGATAGAGAAGTCGAAAATATCTTTTTGCCGTGAGCTCATGCCAAAGACACGATCGAATGTAAAAGAACCAGCCGCTCCATTTGACTATCCCTGAGATTAGTAGAGTACAACATCTCCGGAGAGTTAAGTTCCACAAGACACATACATCAAGAGCGCAGGTATCATCAGCCTCGAATTTTACAACTGGTTGAGCACCCTGCTCATTCTCAATGCGATTCTGCGGCCTGAACCGACAGACAACCTTAATAGAGTTCGACATGATCGCGAGATGGTTGCTATCCCGGAACGACCATATGTACAAGAGTCGAACTCAGAATTTGTGTTGTCGTTGCAGATGTAAAGAAGACTGTATGTGAGTATTTACTTTGTGGTCAGTGGTTGGTTGATAAGGGGAGGATGTTGACACACAATCGCGCTAAAGATCTTCGCGTAGTAATTCCCAAGGCCAATGCAATGTCGGAAGAAATAAATTTGTGTCAATGCAATGCGACCATACAGAAAAGGTTGCACGGTAATGACTAGGGAGATGCTTGCATGTATGAGGAGTAATATCAATGAGTTGTTATGATTGTCAAACAGTATCGGTAAGAATACTTTTTATACGGTGCAGATCCAGAAAAGCCCAAGAAAAAATGCTATGTAGATTCGGGATTCATTTCAGTTGATTTTGCTGTGTTGCCACAGGTACCGTGTGGCATGTACGGTATCTACGATAGGCCAAGTGGGTTGTCGGAGCAAAATGATACACTTGAGATATCGAACAGTCCTGGATGGGGTGCACTATTGTAGAAGAACTGTTGTCCTATTGACTAACTCCTCGAGAAAATAACCATATAAACATAGTGCGAAGGGAAACTCCATGATAGATGCCCTTTCGAAAACTCCATAACCCCGCCATGTCATCATTAAAAGAGGCGTAACGTAAATATGACCAGGTAAAGAATCACGTTGAATGTGCTTCAAAGCAGTTCAGCCATTATATGAGCTTCTCAGATGTTTGAAAATCCATCGTCAATTATCCTCCCAACTCTTTTCCACAGTTTCCCTCACACGCTTTGTGTATTCTCTCCTGTTGTCTTTGTATAAGTTGGAAGCTTCGACATTGGCGGGTGAGCCAGTGTTTGGATCATTAAGAAGACTACTCAGAAATTAACACATAGATCTAGAAACTAGGAGGCCATTTGCGAAGAATATATGTACCTTTGAATACTTGTCAAAACAGCCGCAACATCGTATGTAGGACTCCACCTGTTCTGCAAAATATCCAAACACAACTCTCCAGTTGCGTAAACATTAGGATGAAACATTTGGCTGATGAACTTGACGGCGGGGGGCTTGTTTGGATATTGTTCCTCGAAGGTCATAACAAGTCGAAAAGTTCCATCTTCAAAGGGAGTGTCTGCAGGACCGATAATGACGGCGTTCCTAATAGTTTCATTGTTGGCACAAGTCCATGAATATCAGATTTTCTTCGGGGGAGACTAACCAAAGCATCACATTATCTGCAACAGGAGATGCGGAAACACCAGCGGGAGGATCAGTTTGCATGCGCTGTAGATGAGAGTTAGAGTTCCTCCTCAATCATCTGGGTACCCCTCCATTCCTGGGCAATGATTGCCACTGACCTTGAAATCCCGCATGAGACGACGACGAGCAGCTGTAGACATGGTGGAGAACTGTGCGAATAACAACCAAGAATCGGGGCGTGCAGTTCTTGTTGAATGGAGTTGGACTTGAATGAATGGGAATGTTTTATTGTTTGAGTGATAGCTTTGATGTATGCCGAAAAGCAAGTTCTATCGGATAGATATTAGTGTCCGCTGTGAAAGCCGGCAGCGGAAGTTTATGTGGGCTCCCGCAATGATGGATTGATGTTGAGTTTGTGCGATGAGTCTATCGGACAGTTTTGATTGGTAAGGGACGAAATGATCGGTTCTAGAAAATCAACGAAGAGTTCTCAATTCACTTTGACGTTTTTGACGTTATACACAGATGTATGGCGATCTCAAGATGTTGTTAATCCGATTCGAATTTTCGTTAACAATGGCCCAGCACGGTACAGCTTATAGACCGCTTTCATTCAACCCATTCAACCCTTCATGCAAGATGTGTCCACCAGAACCGCCACGCAAACAAGGCTCGAGCAAGGATCCTTGAGTCATGTTATCGTGGAATCACGTGGAGATTGCGAGAGCACGCATGATGAGCTACTGCAGAATAGGCTTAGCGGGTGTTTACCAACTACCCGCGCTTGGGTCTGAGCATTTTACTCTGGGCACGTGTCTGGGGTAAAATGGAATGCATTCCGCCGGTGCTAACCGCGGGACAGTCGATGCTGGATATTGATCATACGCAACTCGTTCCTTTCTCTTCCTTTCTTTCCATACAGTCTTTTGGGTTGATCAACGCTCTTCTCTCCTGCGCATCCTCCACACACATTCATCATGCTTTCACACGCTGCCAAATCTTCGATGAGAACTTTCAGGATGTCATCTCCATCATCACGCTTAGCACAAGTCCAACGGCAATTCAGTGCAAGTACCTCGGCCAAAAAAGAGATTCAAGATGCATACATTTTGAGTGCCTCAAGGACGCCTACTGCAAAGGTAATTCAATCTTTTCTAATATATCATTCAAGTCGGACGAAAACTAAGCGGAATGATAGTTCAATGGGTCATTTCTTACTGTGAATGCCCCTCAACTTGGCGCTGTGGCCATTAAATCTGCACTCGAGAAATCCAAAGTTCCCGTCGAAAAAATCACAGATGTATACATGGGAAACGTGCTGCAGGGTGGTGTTGGACAAGCACCAGCTCGACAAGCTGCTATTTTCGCTGGTCTGCCTTCATCAGTTGAAGCGACCACAATCAACAAGGTATGCGCATCTGGAATGAAAGCAGTTGTGTTAGCTGCGCAAAACATTCAACTTGGTCTCGCAGAAGCTCAGATTGCGGGAGGAATGGAAAACATGTCGCGAGTGCCATATTATTATCCTCGAGCTAGCAGTCTTCCCCCATTCGGAAATGTACAAGCTGAAGATGGACTCATCAAAGACGGATTGTGGGATGTTTACAACCAATTTCACATGGGTGTATGCGCGGAGACCACGGCAAAGAAATATGAAATTACACGAGAACAACAAGACGAATACGCTATCCAATCATATAAACGGGCGCAAGAAGCATGGAAAGTCGGTGCATTTAAAGAGGAGATTGCCCCGGTAACGGTAAAGGGTCGAAAGGGCGACACTATCATCGATACAGATGAAGGTTACCTAGATGTCAAACTCGATAAAGTTTCTTCATTAAAACCAGCATTCGTTAGAGATGGAACTGGAACAATTACCGCTGCCAATGCTTCGACATTCAACGATGGCGCTAGCGCATTAGTATTGGGAAACAAAGCCATTGCACAACAGTATGGAGCCGGATCGAGAGTGTTAGCAAGAATTTGTGGCTCTGCAGATGCCGCAATTGATCCAATTGATTTCCCAGTGGCTCCTGCCAAAGCAGTGCCACTTGCTTTAGAACGAGCTGGAATCAAGAAGGAAGATGTAGCAATCTGGGAGTTCAATGAGGCATTTGCGGCCGTTATCAAGGCAAATGAAAAGGTTTGTCCCACTCAATCGGATTAATCAATGAAAGTACTTACACAATCTAGATCCTCGGACTTGAAAACGCAAAAGTTAATCTACTTGGTGGAGCAATCTCACTTGGCCATGCCCTAGGAAGTTCGGGTTCACGAATTCTCACAACATTATTGCATCAATTAAAAGTCGGAGAATATGGTGTTGCGGCGATTTGCAATGGTGGTGGTGCGGCGACGGCGATCGTTGTACAGAGAATTGATAGCGTATAATTATGATATATGACAAGTGGACTAGTAGTAGATTCGGGATCAGGTAATTAAGATCAAAAGAATTCATTAATTTATCACAAAGTATATTAATCTCGTTGGCAATACCTCGATACAAAAATAAACGTGAAACACAAACGATGTCCGAATTGATGTTCTAAAGCACCCCAATCCATTCCCGCTTACCTCTTTATGGAAAGGGGGGTGATTTTTCACATGTCAGCGGGAAGGAACCGAGATCCTGGAAACTCTATCCCACTTCGCTTGTGACATCATTGTCGCAATTAATGCGGATGTTTTATTTCAACATTTGATTTCTTTCAAAGACGCGCAATTTATTCACTGATTCTGCAATTGACAATTCTTTACCCGATAGACCACGCAATTGCAATTAAAGAATAAAGAACTCAATCAAAATGGATGATCCAAGTAAGTCTAAGATCCAAAATTGAAGAAATCTTATCCTTACACTGGGAGAATCGCAATCATACCTCGAATCCACACATTACCCTCCTTTACCCTCTTGCTCTTCCGCGCCTTTACTGTCACATTGAAACCCTTCCTAATTGCTCAATACAGAATCGCAGATTGCATCTTTGATCCACACCCTCTGCTCCGGGGCTCCCTCCGCTCAACAACAAGCTCTAGAAGAGTATTTTACTCCCGATGCGTCGTTCTCGCATCCGCTATGCTCGGTACCTTCCTTTTCTTCGGTTCGACTGCCAGTAGTTGGAGAGGTGAATAGTAGATGGGTATTGGGGTGTGTGTATAAATGGTATAAGGTGTTGAGTCCAAGGGTTGTGGTGGGGGTAGATGGAGTTGGTAAGTTTTCTCCTGAATTGTTACTGGCAGGGAGTAGAAAGGGATATGCAGTAGGAAAAGGTATAGGGAAGAGAGCAACTATACAGGAATCGATGGGATTGAACTGTGTGATGTAATTTGGAGCAATGCTAATCTCCATAAAATTCTAGAATATAACTCCGAAACGCAAACTCTCTTTCTCCAACTCCACCAACAATTCCATCTCTTCTTCGTTCCGTTCTTTTATCCAACAGTATACCTAACCACAATCATTTATCTCGCCCCCACCAAGGAATCTCCCGAAAGCAACTCCTCAGCATCCCAAACCAAATACCTTATAAAACACCAAGAAGATCTCTATCAATCCGCAGAACTCGTCAAGTTCTTCTGGCCGGGAGGAACACAGATTGTTAGCTTTTGGAGATTGAATGCGACATTTTTTTGTATACTTGGGGCAGTGATATTTGCGCCGATGACGTGGATGGAGGAGTGGGGGTGGTTTGGCAATGGGAAGGATTCGAAGAGGGACGAGAAGGAAGGTGAAGAGGAACGCGAGACAGGTAGTCGCGATACTAATGGGGTAAATGGTTCGAGGAGGGAGAAGAGAAGGAAAACGATTAATGGGTCTGGGAGGAAAAATAGATAGGGTTATTGGGTTAGGGTTAAAGTTGTATATTTCGGGAGGGACATAATGGAGTTTTGGGACACGTTGATTTCATAGGGATCTATTACTAATTGCAAGATTACTACAAAATTCAATTTTTTGCATATCTGAAAATTAATAATTTTGAGCTTGCTCACGCACGTTAGCAAAGAGCAAAAGAATTCAAAGAGTTCCTCTATCGACGTGCGAGGATATGCAATAAAACCCCCTTCAATACTAATAACACAAGCAGCTCATTTTGGGATTCACACGAAAGATACAAATCTGCGAATCCGGTGTTGGAATGGGTGAATGGACAAGTGAATTATAAAGCATACAAGTAAATTCGTATCTATCAACAAGCTTCTGAAATAAGTGTCAAGAAATGGGCTATCACTGTCACGATTCACACACAGAAGATTATGTGAAGTCAAAATAATACATGCTGGATTTGTAACATATTTACTATATACACTACGCTGATACAAGATACCAATATACATTCTGCAGTTCTTTTCTCGCATCTTTCTGATATCCTGTTACTTTTCTTAGTTTGATGATGATTGTATGTTCTCTCAACAATATATCCTCATAACCACCACTGCTAGTTGATGCATCTTTTTTTGGTGGTGTGTATGTAACTGTTGGATATTCGTAACTCTGTATATATTTGACGTATTGCGGACGGCGATATGCTTTGATAGATCAATTGGTGGGATACTCTGGTGGTTCTGTCTGAAGAGATTAGATGTTGGGTATTAGATGTTAAGATGAAAAATGCGAATTGAGTAACAATTTCGAGCTCAAGGAGATAGTAAGATTACATTGCGAGTAGTGTTGATGATTTGATTCGGGCTTGTATGCGAAGAATATAGTCGCTAGGTATCGAATGTCCAGAAATGATGTAGCGTCGGGGAATCAATTTGTTAGTAGGTGATAGTTGTCATGGGGCTGGATAGTAAGACTGAGATAAATGAAATCTGGGAATTGAAGTAGACGGTGATTTTTGTGAGTTGTATTCCCTCCAACATCAATATGTGTATCGAACGTTCGAAATATAATAGAGATGGCGAAGGGAATGCATTACTCGTTGGATTTGTGATAGTAGCTTTATATCCGAAAGTTCGGGATGAAGGTTGGTTTAAACATCAAGTTGTAAAATTGAGGATATTTCGAGAAATGAATGTGCCATTTCAGTGAATGATATATTCATACTGTTTTCATGACATTCAAGAAGAGACATTGGAGGATCAACACCTTATGGTATTGAACTGTAATGGGGATAATCGAGTGTTTGGTTGCGGTTTAATGCCCCTGAGTAGTCTGCTATTGCGAAGTGGGACTTCTGCTGTTTGAGGGCCGGTGTCTTCATCCTGTTGACTGGGAGCTGGTTGGTTGGCTTGTTGTAACTTCCAGCGGCGTATCGCTTTTTGTATTGCAATCGTAATATCTGAGACGGATGATGGGGTTTGTGCACTTGCATTGTTGAAGTATTTTCTTCAACGCTTGACTTAGGTCCCCTGAATATTCTTCGTCTATGAATTGGGGCGTCGGCAATTTTGCGTTGTTGTAACTCCCAAGCTCGAATTTCGTTTCGATAGTATTGTCGCAATTTATAATATGGACGGGCTGCTCGTGGTCTAAATGGTGTCTGGGTTGGGCGAGCAGTATTGTCTCTGGGAGCAATGGGATAGAAAGCCGAGTTTGGGGAGCATGATCCAGCTCCCTGTAGCAATAATTACTCAGAGTATAGCTCATTTGGACGAAACTTCTTGTTATGGTTTTGCACATGCAATGATGAATCAAAAAAAGCTTGACATGATTGCTGTTGTATAGAAGTGGCTTTAATACCTAGGTTGAGTATTTAGAGTGAATCGGGAAATTAACGTCGGAATGTAGTTCAGACTGTTCGAGAACCCAATTGAGGGGTAACTTGATCGATATAATACTATTCCAGTCCAGAGTAACGGGGAAACGGATGAATTCTGCAGATAAAACAAATTAAGTTGTGAACCTACACAAATGCATTGATCGAAGTGTACTCACATTCGCTTAAGATTTTCTCTACGCGAGTATTGGGACGTTGGGAGTAGAAAGATTCGATGGGTGTAATGATTGTCCTATCATTGGTTCCAAGTATGGATATTTGATGAAACATGAATTAAAATGATGGTAGTAAGTACCTCATCAAATAATTCAGTAAATAGAAGTTGACGTATTGAAATAACTATGGTGAGATATGGATATCGATAGTTGTGAATAATTATTATTATTATAATAGTATAAATGAACAATGAGTGATGAGAGTGACGAGATAAAAATAGAAAGGAAAGTTATTGAGGAAAAGACTTATATGAAGTTTCGGCACTAGACACTGGTTTAAGAGTTTAACACGCCAGGCTTGAGTATGGAGAGCTAAATTGTAAGTTTAAAGTGATTGGCTGCAGTAAAATCTATATAAAAGTAGTTTTCACGGTTAGCTGGTGCACTTGGCAATCCTGGGATACACTTGACAAATGCTCATTAAATTCTGGATATTTTCCTTGCTTTTCACTGGTGCCCACATTTGGTAGATGGCAATTAGCTAGACTAGCAACAATTCGGGGTAGCACATTGGGGACACTTGTCAAAAGTATGAGAGGGGAGAAGAAGGAACTTGTACAAAGAAGGTATAGAGCTCGTAATAAAACCGACTTTCACGCCCAACAGGGGCATGATGGTTTAGCGGTATAGCTCGCTATCATTATTTTATATACCATTTTTGGGGGGACAAGACTGGTTCTCAGTGCTCACTATTACGAAAAACTAACCATGTTAGAGCTAAGTCTCATTACATCATGGGAGAATAAGCGATTTTAAGATGCGCGGTGCTTGAACTAGGGGCTTGACTCTTTTTAGATCCAATGTTTTTCTAGTGGTTCTATTCAAGTACAGTAAAAATTGATCGTCGCCGTAAGTCCATGGTTGTGATGCTCCTATGTGGTTCTCATAAAAGACGCATTCAAAGACTACTTCTCGAACTTCTGCGGACATCTTGAGAAGGAGAGATATTGTGCTGGTTGGGGTCTCTTCTGTGAGATATGATGTGTGGGACAATCCAAGGATGCCTGGTTGTCTCCGTTACATGTAATGATTGGAGACGACGTTTGATACTGGCTAGAGTAGAACATCTGTGCGCTTTTCGGTTATGCAGCCCTAATTTAAGCTCAAATTATGCTTGAATTCTACAAGTAGGGAGGTAATTGACGGGCGTTAGCAGACACAGCCCGAAGGTGTAAATTATCATATTCAACATTTAATCCTTTTATTACGGCATGAAGTTCAACTAAAAACTGTATCATACAATTATACATTGGAAACATAAATTACTAGACACGTGTCGATATGAGGCAATACTGACTAAGCTCAGAGGACTGGTTTGGCTACCGAGCCCAAGATTCTGCCTAGATCTCTAGATATTCCGGTGACTTGATACATTGGGTCTTTTCAGGCCTCTCGCAGATCTTAAATTCTCTTGTGATTGCCAAGTGAGCGATGGTAATGGTATAATGAACCTGACCTTACGCCTTTGCAAAGATGATGCGCGTAACCCTACATTCATTATATCAAGTGTAATACTCGAAGTTGTAATAATTAGCTTGCAATATCATCTTGCTGTTTTAAATTGAGATTTTATGATACTATTCCACTAAAGTCAAACGCACGGTGTCGACATCACGCACAGCTCGTCGCGCTTTTTGCATATCGCAAACGCAAAACAGTCGTTACCCATACCAAGAGATTAACCTTGAGGAGAAGCACAGATTTTGTCTCTGAGCATTGAGTAATCTTGTCTAATGGTCACTTTTTGACAGAGCGTTCCAAAAGCGTATCAAGACATAGAGTCGATGAATTCGTGGTAGATGGCATGTCAAGAATAAATAATAAATCTGGCTGAAGACAAATCTCAAATCACTTATCGATGCCATCTTGAGGCAATGTGCTTCAAAATAGTGAACTAATCGTATCTCCCCACCATATTGAATAGGTATATATGAAGCCTTCTCAAGCAAAAATTCCCCCTTTCAGACAATCATTATCCCAGACGAGGTATTATTCACTTACAAAGGGTCGTTTCACTTCCACTTGTCTGACTTTCTCATCCTTATCTTGCAAGTAACAAGTAACATCTTAATCTGCAAAAAGATCACTTCTTGAATGACACAATGAGAATGGGTAGTATTCTCTGCGAACTCTTTCCTCGCCCAGAGTCTGCATCATCCTCATTGTCTACGCTATCATCTTTATGGGTAGTTCCTAATCGAGTCACGACCCTAGTGTCTGGCTCGAAAGCGCTCGAACTTCAGACGCCTTCCACGAGAGACAATATCTCCGCGGTCGAATCTTCGATGCTCCAGGCAGTTGGTGGGATAAATTTATTACACATTCCAATGAAGTTTTTAAACTAAAGTACAGCCATCTAGAGAGTGGAATCGTGGCTAGAGATTGGAAAGGGCGGCATGGAATCTTCGACTGCTGCAAAAGTTTCAGGGCTGAGGAGCGAATATAGGAAGCAGTCGAATGTTGTGTATCAGAGTGGTAGAGAGAAAGTGATTGATGATAGTGTGATTGAAGACTACATTAATTGGCTTCTGCTTTGCTTAGTGGATTCAAGTGCAATGGGGTATGATTACATTTGGTGAGGGCTGATTGAGAGACAGCAGAGGATATGAGAAATTGGAAACAGAAAGAGTTTTATCGAAGAACTGAGAAGCTGAGAGATTCTGCAGGACTTGATACAACATGATATTGAATAATTAGGTGATCCTGATAATTTCCTTTGAATATCAATTCAGGAGTTGGGCATAGAGCTTCTGTATATTCGAGCATCCAATAGTGTGGATGGCAATTCGACAATAAGCATTATATTGAGATCTGGGCCAATTTACATCTTGAATCATTGGGAAATCAAGGATATTTTATTTGAAAAGACCAAATAACATTTGATACGACGTGATTCCTTGGAGTTCGTTCAATCGCACTACAGTCTGCACTTCGAAGTTGTGCCTCTGCAAACACGTTGAACAAGAACATGAAACAAGGAATGAGAAAACATCGAAGCGTTTTTGGATACAATCATAAACTACATGTGCTCCCAGTAGTGAATGGACTGAAATAAAACATTGCAAACTTGGATGTGATTCGCTAAAGACGGCGTTGACCCCTTTTTATACCCGATCAGTTCACAAAAAGAGAAGCCTTTGATATGATTCATGGCCAACTACTTACTACCATGGAATACTTCCAGCTATAAAAACATTTCTTACACAGTATATGAGTGATTGTTTGACTATTTAATGTCAACTGAAGACTGTGAATATGAACATTTCCAGCACCTTAAGCCAATGATCTCTACTTCTAGACAACTCTTCCTCCTATTTAAATACCCTTCGACGCAGCGATTTTAACATAAGGACAGACAAACATCTCAAATACACCAAGCTACCACAATATCACTTGGAGGTCATAATACTAGTACAATCTCGACCCACCATGAACAACCAACACTACTCAGCCCCTCCTCCATACACCTCTAATGCTCCCACTTTCGACCCTCAGAACGCTCCCACTTTCGACGCCACCCGCTGGCTCCTCGACACACAACGACAATTCAATCAACCCACCAACTACCGCAATCTCCTCTGTCAGATCTTTCACGCCCCAGATCACTGGTGGGATGAATTCCTCGCCATCTGCGCTTTATCTTTGCACCCTAGATTTTGCCACTCCAACACATCTGTATGGAATTTCTACAACACATTACAAATCCGCGGAATGCGATCGGAGTATTTGACAGGAGGGCGAAGTTTCACAAACGAGACGGGAGAAGTTTGTAACTGGTTAGCGTTTTGTCTTAGGGAGCTGAGGAATCAGGGAATTGAGTGGAATCCAGGATCTTCATCGGGTGCGAGGAGGGAGAGAAGAGAGCGAAGACAAGCCGACTCTACTCCATGGTTAGAGTGGTGGTGGGATGGAGATATTGTCCGATTTACCTTGAATGACTAGGAATAAGTCTTACTAGTGACGATTATGAATTAGATTCAGTTGGGCTTTCATCGTCATGTTGTTAGCACTTAGCTGGGGTTGGTGAAATAAGAGAGTAATTCAGGGGTTCAGATAGTAACCTTTAGATATTAGACATTATCATAACAAACGTTGATATTCAAGAAAAAAATGGCTTGCATCGATAATATCTTTGGATCTCCGAAGATCTTGCACTCTTCTCTTAGAAACAGGATTCATGTGTGGACTGAGGTTCTAAATATTGATTCAGAGATTGCTTTTCCTGAAACCCTTTCCGATGCAACGAGACTGTAATCTTGGAATGCTTTATCTGAGCTCAAAATATTGCTTAGAGGCTGTCACTCAAGTGCGCACTGATCGAACTTGCATCGGGGCTATTTCGTCATAATACGCGGAGATCCCCAAGTTAGTGAGACCACGCCATTATGAGCTGACAGATCTGCCCCCATCAAAAAGATTTCAGGAGTACGTTCGTCCCAACAACATGCCTCCTATCAGAATTGGGGTGAAATGATTCAGTATGCGAAATTTGATCGCTGATCGTAAATTTGATTGCCAGTGTAGCATAGAGCCGCAGCTCGATCGGCCTTGTTACAACTGCTTACACCGCCATTATTATTCAAGAATTGACCACTATTTGCCTAGTTGTCTTGACCCACACCACTGGAGGAGTAACAAGTTTCGAGACCACTTCGACCGCCTCTACTGTTCGCTCTTCATCCACAGTTGCCACTTCCAGTGGTATCGTTAGCTTTGTCAGCTACACATTGCTTAAGAGATGATTGTATCTCATCTCAAGAGTCAATTCAAACTCCAGCAATATCGAAAATCCAATCTCGAGGAGTTCGGAAAGATTTCTTGGTGGGAACCTGTTGCGCATTTCGATTTAGATAAAGAGATTCATAAATACCAATCCATACATACAAATCTCTATTCAGACTATTGATATTTACAAACCAAAAGGCTCCTCGATCACTGCTTGTAGAGATTAAGAATACATCCTAGAAAAAAGGAAAACAAGAAAGAACGACTCGTGAATTCGTGAATATAGTACAAACCACGCACTCTATATACATGATATTGATGACATGACTTCATCATCTCCTGCCCCAATTTTTTCCTATTCCCAATACCCCATTCATCATTTCCCCAAGCTTTTACATATATCTCCACGGTGCGAATTTTTACAAGAATGCGAAATTAACAAAAAAGAAACCGTCCGCCATGCACATACCAAAACGCCATGTCCCATTTCATCATCATAGTTCCTTTAGAAAGTATGAGTCCTCCTTCCCTCTTCATCTTTGTTGGTCCAATTAACAACTCGTTCCATCAGTTCCAAGATTTTACGTTCCTGTCCCAAAAAAGTACTCATCAAGTAGATTGATTCCCGCCGGTCCACCGCCCGCTCCACCACCCCCCACCGCCGTTACATCCCCCAAGTTCTCTCCAAATCCAATATCAAAGCCACTCAAATCCCAGTCATCTCCCCCAGATCCTTCTGTACCACCAAAGCCTGCACCCGCGTAATTCAGGAAGCTTAATCCCGGTGCATTTTGAAAATCAAAATTATAGGCGTTACTGTTGCCACTGTTTCCATTGGTAGGGTCATATTGGTACATCTCCGAATTCTGGTTCTGACCTGGAACTGATGTATACCCTTGCACTGGACTCTGCTGATTTGGAAAAAGGTTTGGATCGAGGTTCATGTTGTTATCTAGATTACTGAATGGAGGTGAAATGGCAAAATTTGGTGAGTTGATTTGTGAAGAATTGGTATCATTTCTGTATGTTTCAAATTCTGTCTTCACTACATTATTCGAGCCAGTGCCATTTTTCGAGTTTGGTCTTTCGTTAGTAAAGTTATTCCTGGATTGACTATTGACAGAGGTCTCTCTGGAATGTCCTTTCGTGCCAATTGGAGGTGGCTGGGGAGTAAAAAGATCATTGAGACCCATGTCGAACTGAGGCTTCGGGCGATTAGACTGTGGCGGTTTTCGAACTCGAGAACCATTGGCATTGAAATAATCATCTGGTTGTGATTGTAGGTGATGCTGTCCACCAGTATGATGAGGGCGTCTTGAATGAAGTCCCTGCTGAGCCCCGGAACCGAAACCAGTAGTAGACATGCACATCTGAACTGTAGCTTTGGACATACGGTCGAAAGCGTCTCGACATGCTTCAGCCGGAGGACATTTATCAATCAGATCCCCAAGGACAGACGTTGCAGCCAAAATTGTAAAGTCGACTTCATCCATTGTCTGAAATCACAATTAGTAACCATCTGAATGGATAAGATGTATATGTGTAAACTTACCAAACGACTCCTGACAACCTGAGAGTGCCAGATAGCATACAAGAATGAGATTCCAGCCATGAACAAATGATGTGTAGCCAGAAAAGTATAATTGACAAGTCGAACCCGATGCAACTGTCTATACAATCTCAGAACTCTCTGCCCCGCCTCTGCAACTTTCAAAAATACTCTTTCCTCATCTTCTCTTAGCTCCACGTTATGTATACTAGGACTTTCAACCTCTTCACTGGTGCTAAATTCTCCTTCAAACATTGGTGGCACACTCAAGCTTTGTCTATATAGCATGATAACACACTGCCAATAATTGAGCTCCAAAAAGTCTACTGAGAACTCTACCCCCATGTCCCGTTTGGTAGGAGCCGATGTTTTCCATTCCCAAAGACGCTTGTCGATGTCAATACGCCAAGAACGGAAACTATCAAATTTCACCAGAAAAGGAGATGGTAGTTGTGTATGCATGAAAGGATTGCGTAAATTTGCACCACCCGCTCGCGCATGCAATGCTTGTTGGTGTTGTAATACCTGTAGAATTTCAGACTGTAGCAATCTGAGGCGGAAGTAATGATATGCTACATGCTTGTAACTTGATCCACCAACTCCTGGATCCTGCAGACCAGCAGGTGTAATATATTTATCGTCGAGCAATGAAGGGAATTCTGTCGTCACCACTTGATCGGTAATTCCAAATGGTCTCCCAACGCACGTGGAAACAAGTCGATCAAAAGAGTATGTGCACCACCACAATCTTCTCCTATAATCTCGGATATATTCACGACGGCCTCGTTCTCGCATCGAACGCTCCCGATGTAATCTTGCAGTTTCAGCATCTTCGTTCTTTACTCCAGGTATGTCCAATTTGGGGACTTCAATATCCTTTCCATCTTCATAATGCAGACCTAGATCAACCGCTAATCGAACCGCTACTCCAATAATGTACCACAAACCAGGAGCCACAGGTCTCAATAACGCGAATCCAGCAAGGAGCAGAACGGCCTGGAGTTCCTCCAAGCCCCCACCAAATCCATCAACTCTATCTACCGAAGAACTGAGGCATGCTTCGAGATGAACGATTGCTGAGGCGTGATATTCCTCAGGCTGACTTTGTTTCCCACTGAATGTGCGCTTTGCTTTGTCACCATCAATTGTCTTTTCTGCTTCTTCTCGAGCGCCCGAATCACCAAGGAAAATTCCAGCGCCAATGGCAAACACGATGTTGAGCATATAGAGTTCTCGGGGTGTCCTAACTTTGGTATCTCCGGTCGCATATGCCTCCTCAAACATTTTCATAAATTCTCCTCGGTGTAATATAGGTATCTGAGGATTTGCATGCTCGAAATAGAAGTCTACCAATCTCTTTCCAACATCTTTGTTAGGAAAAGGGGCTTGTTTAATTGTAGGTTTTGTGTGTAAACCAAAGAATGAATCACGCATCGAAGTGCCCCCTTGTGCAGCAGCTTTCGAGTTTCCTGTTGGTCGTGAAGGTCTCACGCCACTATGATCACTAGCAGCACCCGAAACTGAAGATCTCACTGCCGCAAACACCACTCTTGCAAAGGATATGCCGGATGTTGAACCTAAGTATCTCTTGTCTGAAGCTCCCTGGACGGAAACACTCTCAATATTGGACATCAGTTTGTTCACTTTTTCAGATTCGTCCTGCCTCTTATTCCACGTCTCCTCATCTTGCGCTTTCTTTCGCACAAGAGCCGTATCCCCATTGAATGCCGATCTGCCATCCTCACTTCCAGGAGTTTTTACTGCCGCTGGATCTGTCCCTGGTTTCGGGGAGTGTTCCAGAACTTCGGCTGGCGCAAACGTGATATTGTTTTGTAGTAGCAAGGATTCAAGGTATGCTGTTCTTGTCTCGAGATAGTACACATAACTGTTGTAGTCAGATATTAGCACTCAATTCCCATCACCAATTCACACCAGAGGAAAGAGATAAGAAAACTCACCTCCTAGGAATTTCTCTCTTGGTTATCGGATCATAGCCCACACATTTATGCCCCGCCTTCTCGCAACTTGCACAACTGGGTAGATTCTGATCGCATTTATTCTTCCTCAACCGACACCTGTTACACGCGCTGACATTGCGAAAACTGCTACTCTGTCCCGCCTTACCACCTCCAGTTGCTTCAGCCTTCACTAGCATCGGCTCCGCAGGTACAATTTCCTCTGCTGCAATTTTCGGACTATCATTCTTGACAAGCGCAGCAGATGTACCAGGAGGCTCTGGGGGACTATGCCTCACTCGTTTGTTCGGGTAACTACTTGCGCTCGTCGGCGGCGAGTGGGGGTTCATCGTTCTATCGTCTTCTCAATTTCGCCGAATGCGCATTCGTTTGGGTCTTCCGCGCAATGGGATAATATCGAGGATGGATTCTGTCGATGAAAATCGGAATCGCGCATGCGATTGAGTGTATTGGTCTCTAAATCCGTCTATTCTCTCTCATCCTGCTCTTTCTCAACCTCCGACTTTGCGATTGTGTAATGTTAAATTCCCACTCTCCAATACGCCAGCTCCGTAATCTTTCCGGTCTCTCGGAGAAAATGCCAGATGTTTTCGTTATCGCAGTTTCAAAAGAATGTTCCTTCCCAGCATTCAAAAGATATTTTTGTATCAATGTAACATTATTGAACGAGAGCCGCGACTTCCTCTAGAATATGCGTGGGGCTTACCTTTACCCGTGATTCAAAATGTATACACCTAGATGTGAAAAAAATCCATGGATTGAACATTTCACGGCACCAGGCTCAGGCTAGGTCAGAGAATTCCACTTCCACTAAATGGCACTGATAGATAGATAGATAGGCGGTTGATGGAGCTGAATGATAAGAGCTTCGACCAATCGAACACAGCCATCCAATGATTACTCCGTACCCAGTCCATCTCATTTGTAGACGGAAGGTGGGCACGGAAATCTATCAGCACTGTTGACTTGATAGCATCGAGTAAAGCTTTGCTCTGCGGCGTGGGATATCTAATCGAGGGTTGCTTTCTTTCATAGGGGAGTAAAAGGGGCGTCACACTAAGCAGTCGGTAAAGTTGATCAATGAAGGAGTAAATTACATATTTCATTTCAGACATTTATTCCAATCAGATTATTTGAAGGAGTGATATATAAACAAGTAAACCCCCATGTCATCGATAGGAATCATAAAACTACCTAAACGCCAGATAGTATGCAAGCCAAGCCAAGCCAACCGTTGATTCTTCCAAGTCAGCCGAAATATAATCTGCAATTAGAACCGCAGTCCGGCGGTCCATCCCTAGTAGGAAGTGCAATAATGATATTTCCCTTTTGTCGAAACTCCTACCGTCCGTGTAGTGCAAAGAACTAAATACCGTTTTTGCAAACGACCCAATTCTGTATACCACCATAACCCCAATTGCGCCCAAAATAAAACCTACTTTAAAATACCATCACCATGATGTATAACGCTCAAAGGCATGAAGGGATATCTAACGTCGAAACAAGAACCCCCACTGAAATTGCCCAAAATGGCCCCAAATGATTTTTATACAGATGCCCTCCCGAAAGCAGTCTCCAAGAATTGAATTGGTCGAAAAGAAATCTCATAAGTCGTGAATGAATAAGAAAGATGAACGAAATATCCTCTAATGTTCGACAGCGATGTGTCTTGGCTCGGCGCCAGCGGCGATGCCAGTATCAGGAGCACAATGATCAAGCATTTCATCATCGAATGCTTGCTCGTGGTCCTCTTCACTCTTCTCGTCCACATCCATTCTTCCTCCCTTGTCAGTCATGTATAGACTGATAACGGCACCAATCATAGCAATGATAGCACTGCACCACCACGCAAGACCAGAGTATCCTAAGCTAGCACCAGCTGACAAAAGGAAGCCTGAGACTGTGGGACCAAAGGCTCTGGAAATACTGGCGGTTGATGCCGCAACACCGTTGATAGTTCCCAACATCAAAAGTGATGGTGCCGAATTAGTCAACAAAATAGCATTGCTTGGGTATGTCATGGTCGAGAAAGTACATTTCCAGATGACGACCGCATACAAACCAATCATTTTGAGATTCTCCGGAAGCAAGACCAAGTAAGGCGTCACAATATAGAGGATTGGATAGGAAATTGCCATGGTCCTGAACAAGTTCAAAGCGCCCAGTCGTCGAACGACGATTGGGAATAAGAAAATTGTAGCAATCATGGAATATAATCCTTGAACCGAAAGAACCACGCCGACATCTGAAGAGCTCATTCCATATGTACCGACGAATTTAAAGGGCAATTGAGGTTCTGGGAACGGCGGAGCACCATCCTCTTGTTCGTAGGAAAGCATTGTTGGAAGCATGGAATCGAAAGTCATTGTGTGGCTGGAAATCTCGGGTCAGTTACTCAATTCGTATGGTCGTGCAGATGGAAAAACGTGAAACAGGGTGAACTTACTAAGCCAAGATACCATAACCGATAATATTGATGACGACCTGTCTCGTAAAAGCCTTCGTTACTGCAGGTTTAGTTCTTGCAGGAACAACAAATTGATCATGTGCATTCAAATCCAGGGTTTCTTGCGGGTCTTTAGAAGACGCAGTCGATGTAAGAGTAGGTGATCCTTGGGTTGTTCGATATCCTGGCGGCTGATCCTCTGAATCACCATTCAACAACGAAAGTATCTCGTCAGACTCTGCCACCTTTTCGCACCGACTGTTCTTTAATTCGGCGCATCGTGTGAATTTGCTGAGAAGCCATTTCCCTGCTTCTAATCCGGGATCCCGACGGTATTTCTTCTCCGAGTGCGTTTCTTCCAAAAATAAGATTCCGACAATTACTCCGCAAGTTACCACAACTGTACAAACAAGATTGGGCAGCAGGTAAGGGAACTTTTCCCAAATCGACCCTTGCTGGAATGTTCCTGGCCAATTGACCACGGGTCTCGCCAGTGCGCCTCCAAGGGACGGGCCTAATATGGATCTGCGAAGTGTAACATTAGTATAAAAATTGTTGAGAGCTGACTAGAGCTGACAATTAGTTCGAACTCACCCGAGACACCAAACGAATGGCATGATTGTATATGCGCGAGCTATGACTTGTCAGAACGAGGCTCCGAAACCCAAAGTGATAGATCACTTACGCTGATGTTCTTTGACCGTCACCATCTCGGCCACAGTAGTTTGCAAAACGCCAATGTTTCTAGAAAAAGCAAAGCATCAGAATTTATTGCCTCAAACAATAAAATGGGGGCGGAAGCATGGATCCATACCCGTTCAATAAACCACCCAGCGCGCGTGCCAACAATGCTGTTGGCAGATTGGGTGAGAATCCAAAGATGAGCATACTCAAAGCCGTACCCGCAAGCCCGGTAAGCAGGACTGGTTTTCGTCCGATTTTATCGCTCAATCGACCCCAAGCCACTCCAGACGAGAATTCTGCGAAGGCGAACGCCGATGTGACCATGCCACAGTACATGAAGATCTGAGCATCGTTCTCGGTAATGTGGAAATCCTTGACCATGAAATATATGTAGGGGAAAATGCTCATAAAAGCAATGGGCTCGCAGATTCGACATAGTGCTAGAGTATGGATATCAGTGATTGCACAGTTGGGATAATTACTGCAGTGCTGCTGTATAAGCCACAATGATAGTTACACAAACGTACCCAGGATTGTCATTTGCTTCGTGGGGAATGGAGGGGTCCGCCTCCGCGCTCCCATCTGTCCTGCCGCGGATTGCATGTCCGCTACCTCTTGCGTGAAGCTTCGATAGGGAGTTGTAAGTTGAACGGGCTCTTTGGAAAAGTACCGTAGTAGATTTGACCGTTTGGGAGAACTTGACGAGAATGTAAAAGTTGTAAAAGTCGACGTTTCAAACGGTGGAAGTACGTTTATATATTGATCGATCCTTCCAAATATAATTCCTAGTTTTGCTTTTATGTTGTGCAATCAAACTTTATATGATTGATTTGAGTAGATGCATGAGCAATATGTAGTTAGAGAAAAGCAAATACGTGCAGGAGGTCTTTGCTTTATTATGAAAGAAGAAAAGAAAAAAGAGTTGGAAGGTCGAACAGTCCAAGAAATCGATGGAGTAGCAAGGCAAGAAATATGTAGCTGACCGCTGGATGGAGACCTTTAGAAGTACAATCAGACGTAGTGGGTAGTAGCGGCGCCGACTTTAATACAAATCTGATTATGATACTTACAAGGCGGTGACGAAGCCTGCTCTGTTATTACAGTCGTGGCTCATCCCTCCTCCCTTGCTAAAGCATGTTGAGCGAGCGAGCGTTGTCTCCTATGGGGCGCACATAGGTTTGGGCCTTCAAGCTAGAAGCCGTGTATGATTCTGAATGAGAAGGACGGTACTACCGTACCCACACGCCCCGGCGTTTGGCTCCGTGACCCGTTGGGCTAAAGATGAGGGAGAATTTAAAGAGGGAAGATTATTTAAAAATTGTTTGCAGCTACTCACATGAAGGAAACCCTGCCCTGTCACAACTTGGGTGGATTAGGTCTTGGGTTTAGTAGCGCCGTGGATCAGGGAAAAAGGATAGTGACCATGGCTCGCAGGGGCCCGTATTTTACTCACGGCGGCGGTGTGAATGGTGGAGGGAAATGAAAGTTTGAGAATGCGTGGGCTTTGATGACACTACTATCATCATAAGATGTTTTGTTTTGCTCCTGCTCCTGCTCCTGCTTCTGCTGGTGGAGTATGAGTGTTGCGGTTATGCCGAAACAGGTATTAGATGTCTTTTTTCTTGACACACACTAGAGTCTATTCTCTATAGAAGCGTTTTCGAGCTTCTCAACTTGTCAAGTTGCATGGAGAGAATGACATGATGTTATCATTCCATCCGTCCATTTGTTACATGCATTATATTATTGGGTGCGAAGATCACCCCGGAAAATGCTTCGACAAGGCAAGGAATACAACCTGGGTAGATATCATCAAGTGTGCTGTGCTACTTTCCTTTCTGTAGTCATGAACGGAAAGGCGTATAGTATTGAATTGTATTATTCCCACTGTAATCGATGTGCAAAAAGTAATGATACTCTAAACTTCAGCTTTTTCCCTCGCTCGTGTTCACTTTGGGAACTCCGACTACTGCTAAGCTTTTCCGAAACAAGTGCTAGATGCGATGATTAAGCCTACAAGAACTTCATTTGGCTCCTACGTCGGTAATCCATTTGCTGTAGGAGGCCAAACTTGGAATATACTTTATCATTAAAGCAAGAGGTCTGAGTGGTTAGTGCGTGTAATCACAGGTGCGGGGGTTTACTTCCATGTTCATTTACTACCTTATATTTCTTGAGTCGTAGCAGAGGGCGCCGAACGGAAACAACAGCCTTAACGTTCGACCCCACGACAGCTGATACAGAATGACATTCCAATGAGTCCAGGTGCTTCTTCACTCAAGGTTGCTTTCGGAGCTCAAGCTTTTCCCTGCATGGCCTCCGTGTCATGTAAAGCAGTATTAATAGTTGGCTTGCAGGATGTGTTGCGGGCAGCTACATCATTCGCCGGCTTTCCACAGATTTGTTGCATTTTCAAATTTCGATATCGTGAAGATTACAGTTGTTTATCATTCGGTTGCATTGCCGCTAATAAATACCCTATATCTCACCTACAGGTTTCAAGAGCCTAAAGAGTTAGCACTTGTAGTCAAGGCGCAGATATAAAACTACATCCGAAGATTAAATTAAAGCCAATGCTAAGATTATTATCGGCATGCTCATCGGTTACTATACCGTGACTTGCAGCCTCTGGTTTCCTCGCTCTTTCTATCACGATCGACTGCGAACAAGGTGTCTATCGCATAACAGCTCCGTAACGAAAGTGGTCATGTTACATACAGAGTAGAGAATAGCAGAACTAGGATAAAGCATGGCCACCCTGCCTGCTGAAAAGATAGAGACTTGGTTTTGTCGTATCTAATTGGGGTTTACTGGGGATCTTGTCCCGAGACCCAGAGCAGTGGAATATGCCCTGTATTAGCCCTGTCGATTTTCTAATCTTTTGTGCCTCGCTAACTAACATCCTCGGATAAGATCTATTGATAGATTGGCAATCCATTTAGGCGGCCTTGCAAATCAAATGACTTACCTATGGTGTTTTCGATTCGAGATTTGATCATTACTAGTCAGGGGTATTCGACCCAAAGGAAATGGAAAAGACACAACAGAAAGATGATGGGATCCCCATGGATGAGAACAGACTAAACGGACATGGTAAAAAAGCATGGTAACACAA